>VWZD01012586.1:567335-879130 GCA_013396695.1 Sakesphorus luctuosus
CGGCACGGCCGTCGCCATGGAGACCGCAGGGCTCGGGGTACTCCCGCGGGCGGCGGCGCCGGGACCGGCCCGGGGAGCGAGGGGGGTTCGGGCCCCGAACACCGCCGGGGCACAGCGACCCACGGGCCTCAACACTCTCCCAGCACAGCGACCCCCGGGCCTCGAACACCCCTGGGGCACACAGACCCGCCGGCCCCGAACACGATCCCGGGGCACAGCGACCCGAGGGGTGTGCGGGCCCCGAACACGGTCCCGGGGCACAGCGACCCGCGGGCCCTGCCCCAGTCACGCCTCGGCCGCGCCGAGGGCTCTTTGTCTCCTGCGAGCTCCTGCGAGCTGCCCCGGCCGGCGAGTGTGGCGGCTGCTCCAGCAACAAAAGAACCAGAGTTTCTGGGTTTCTTGCCGTTTCTCGCTGCTGGTTTTTGGCTGGAGCTCAGGGTAGGAGTCGCAGGATCAGTTAGGTTGGAAAAGAGCTCTAAAGGCATGGAGCACAACCTGTGATCCAGCACCCCCACGGCACTTGGTGCCGCATCCAGCCTTTCCTTACGCACCCCCAGGGATGGGGACTCCACCACCTCCCTGGGCAACCCATTCCAAAGGGGGCCCACCTGAAGTGGTTCTGTGCACCCTCACAGAAGTTAAAATTTCACAAATGCTTTGAATTGCAAATGCTGTTCGAGTAGCAGCTCCTCCCTACAACTCCAAATTGCTTGTTTTCACTGAAAAAAACAAGATCCTTCTCAGCTCGATGAGTTTTATGCAACTGTAATAAACGACATTTTCTAGAGGAATGGTGAGAGAAAGCATTTTTGGGGCATGAGGAAAAGTTTGGCTTGGTGTTCAAGAAGGAATCCAAGGAAAAGGGTTCAACTTTGTAATCCATATAATCCTTTTGGATAAGAAGTGATAGGACACACAACTCCCTGCTCTGCTCCCATGTCTAAAGTTTATGGCAGCAGCACTTGCCTAAGTGTTATTATTGGGGCTGAAGGCACGGAGTTCAATTACAGCATCCCAGAGTCCAATTTTCTCTTCTACTTTCAGATACAATCCTGGGCCCATCAAAGTCACTGTCAGATTCCTTTTTGGTGATGGAAGGACTTCATTAGTTTCCTGCTTAATCTTGGTCTAAAGGTTAATTACTTTGGAAAGTCAGAAGGAAAATTACTTGGCACTCACAAGTTATCTTAAGCTGCAAACACCAATTCAGCTCAATCAGTTATTGTCATCTCTATATTTTTCTTTTTCTAGATGAAACTTGTTTTTTCCTCTGATCTTCATAGTCTCTATTTTCCCAGTTTCTGTCTGGACCATTCCCAGTGTTCTTGCTGAGGCCTCAGGAGTGCTGATTCATGGCAAAATTACTTGTTTTCAACACTTCTTTCACACATATCCGTGTATCATACCCAGTTTGTGGAGGTGTGCTGTCAGCACCTGTTCATTTCCCTGCTGCTGTACCCTCAGCCTCCTCACCTCTCTGCCCATGTTGTCACAGCTCATGCCTCTTCCTTCAGTGAGGTGCACCCAGCTCCCTTCGTGCTGCTCCTCCAAGTTGTCCAGATCAAATTCCTTTCATCACCGCTGAAGTGCTTGCAATCCTTCTTAACTGGTATTTTTGGACTGTGCACTCTCCATCACAATACCCAGACAGGACAATTCCCCACTGTTGGTGACAGAGGTGAAGTGCCACCCTTTGCTTTCACAGAGCTCCTGTGGCTCGGTCCCTGGGGGGTCAGAGGCCACTGAGACATAACTGTGTTTGTGATACAGATCATTCCTCCCTGAGCTCTTCCTACCCTGGGGTCTTCCCAGCCCATGTGTGCCTGGTCTGGTGGAGGAGATGGGCAGTGCACCCTGCAGTTCTTCAAGGCACAGAGGGGCAAAGGCTGGAACCAACACCAAACCTCTGAAACATGTGGCAACAGCAGTGAGTGGTTCAAAGCATCACCTTTCAGAGGAGGAAATGCACGTTGGCTCAAAGGATCTGAGACAGGAGATCCAAAACTCTGTGCAAGAACAGCCTTTGCCTCAGGGACAGGTTTGATTCATGAGAAAATGAGCACAACAGAGAGACCATGTGAGAGTTTGCAGGAGGTGGTGGTGGCCAAAAAAATTAATGAGGGCACAGTTCACAGGTGTCACACCCCAAGAGATAGTTTATTAAATCACTCCATGAAGAAAGAAAAACAGGTAAAAGTAAAAGCCAACCCTAAGTTCAAATTACACAATATATATATTCATAAATCCCACCCATAGCCCAGTTTTATAGGCTGAATTACAGTGTCCATAAACCTCATTACAGCTTTTAATAGGATGACACTTTCTGGACAGATGTTCACTTTGCTGTGAGAATTTTATCTCTTCAACATTCTTTCTCATGGGCAGTTTGACCCAAAACTTCCTTATCTCACTTTGTTTTCATTAGCTTGCTGGTTTTTCTCACAGAACTAATGTAGTACCTGCTAGTAGGCCTCAGAATCTGCCTGCAGGTCCAAGACCTTTTTCTCAATTCAAAAATCCTTCACCTCCACAAGACCAGCCTGCTTGGATCTCCAGCAGAAAACAGACTGCTCTGCATATTCCCTAAGAGTCACATTTCAGGAGAGGTATAAATGGAATTTGGCTTTAACAGCTGGTCAGTGTTAACCCCATTGCTTCAGGGAGTGCTCAGTGGTTGCATTGAGAGAACTTCTTGTTGTGCTCACGGTGAGGTACAGCCTTATGTAGAATAAATCCACAAGAGAGGAAATCACAGGATTCTGCTCCAGAAAAGGAGACAGCCCGTGGCTGAGATAAGAGTCCCCTCATTAGAGGAGTGGTTCGTTACAAGGGCTGTCAGACCTGAGCCCTTCCCTGGATACATCACAGGCCTCACCTTTACAAGAAGCCTCTCTGCAGGCAGCTGGGGCTGCAAGGACAGTTTGTTCCTATCCTTTGCAGCTGCTTCACTACAGAGGATTTCAGGCTTCAAAACTCTTCTCTAGCACTACGTTTTCTTAGTATCAATAGCAGTTAAAAGAGGGCTGGCTCTGCTCCCCGTGCGAGCAGCAGCGACAAAAGAAGCTGTTCCCAGCAGATGGCACAAGAGCTTGAGCTGCTTCAATCGCTGCCCTCAGGTGTGTGGCTTCTGGCACAGGAAGAGCAAACCTGAGATTTGTACTAAAATATTGTATTTGGCTTGATAAACTTTCGTTTAGAAATACAGTCCTGATGAGTTGTCTAATTCGTGTGATTTTTGGGGTCGTTTTTGTTGAAAGCAGAAGGTCTCAGCTGCTGTGGGTACCAGGAGCGAACAGTTGATGGCACTGCATGATCGCTGTCCCTGCAGCTGATGTCTCCCTGCAGCCCGTCTCTGAATGGAAAGGGAAGGTGTTACACTTCCTTGTGTAAGAAATACAATCACAAAATGTGATTGTCACCTTCTAAGTATGTTTTATTTCTTGATTCTTCTGGTACTCGTTTTCTCGATGTTCTGCTCTATGTATGAGACTGCACAGCCTGGGCATTTCAGTTGTTCTAGAGCTGGACCTCATAGATAACTTAATAATGGATTAGGTGATGGATCCCAAATGGAACTGGTGTGGAGGTTATGTCAGCTTCCCTGCTGGAGCTTACAGCTGGGATGGATGTCCACCAGAAGTCTCATCAGTATACTAAGAATTCCATCATTTGTCAGTGCTAGTTCTTGTGTGCTTTGAATTGTACATAGTGGAGATAAGAAGGAAACTTGTAAGGAAGCAACAAGGAACACAAAAAAGGAAAAGTTTTTTCTCATGAATATTTCTACAACAGGAAATAACTTAAAAAATCTCTGCACTTCTTATCCGTATTTTCTCTGTACATAAGCTGCTTGTGATATTACAGACTGCTGTCATGAAGTTAAAACTCAAATTAGCTTAGTTAGAGTTAAATTTATGACCAAACTGGGATCAGGAATAAACATCTTGCATAGGATAGAACTATTATTAACTTTAATTAAAACAACATTTAAAGCAAAGAGCAGCAGGTTTTCCTCATCGTCCCTGCCAGCTAAATGCTAGACTAAATAATTCTTTGTTTGGGCATCTTTCAGTTCTTCCCTCTGTCCAAGGAATGCAAGTGGTTTAGTGAAGCTTCTCCATTAAATGCAATTTGGATCGAAGTCAAATGGCTGCTTTAATTTGGAGGTGTTTAAAGGTCTGAAGGTGACTTCAGAGAACATAGTTAAGGGCATAATTGCAAGGGAATTTATAAGAAGTAACTGTGGGAGCATGAAAATACAAATGACCTAGATAGTATAAAATAGTATGATGGGAAATATGGTTGGAACAAATGTCTTGGATAGGACAGGAATTCATCTCCAGGAATGCAATTTTGGCAGTAGTGTCCCAAACAGAGAATGCTATTTCTGTGGAAATGCGCTGAACTGTGGGTCATGAATTAAACTCAGGTAATTTATGTTCTGCTCATAAAAAGTGACAGTGCAAAAAACCAAGCAAAAATGGAACAGAATATATTGCTGTAAATTTTGTAGCTGCTGAGACCTGTAGAGTTGATGCCAGGTAATGCCTATGGAAAATTCAAGCCAAGGAACACAAAGCAAATGCTTCAAAACTGCCAACTCTGTGACCTTAGGAAATCCAGTTTCAAAGCTGCATGTGAAGAGAGGCTTGAAGAGGTGGCTTCCCAAACCCTGAACTTTATTTATTAGCTGTTTCTGACAAGCCCTAAAGAAAGGCAAATGTCTTGAAATGGCAAATTTTGAAATTGCATATCAAACATTCATTTTATAGGAAACTCTGATCTTTAGGAAATACCAATACTATTCCATTTCCTGCTTTCTCATTCTTTTCTCTCTTGGTATTTAATACCAGTCTGCTCTGCAGAGCTTCCAAGCCAGTGTCAGTTCCAAGGCTTGGCTGCCTGGGCCCCGCAGAGCTCCAGCTTTTTCACAACTAGCTGTCTTCCAGATGCCTTTGAAGCAGGATTTCTGCTAGAAAAGTAGCTGTGGAAGAAATAATCCTCCCAGTAGTAATCACAGTTAGGTCTGCTAAAATTTTGATAATGTGTCACCCCGTGGTGGGTACAGGTCAGCTGGAATTCTTCATGGGGGGGACACATCCAGAGGAGAAACCTCCATTTGGCAGAAGGATGGATCCCTTTGGGGTTTGGTGAGATCAACTTAAACAAGTCCAGGCCCCTTTTGGCAAATATGGGAGAAATCTCTCCGTAATACATGGAGTGGTGGAGCTCCTTCTTTGGTATAACACAGAGGGAGCGTGACATGACGTTTTCTCTGGATGTCCCCAGGGAAAGGCAGCTTCTCTCACAGCAATATGTATCTGTTTCAGGCCATACTTCAAAGTCCAGCCTGGGTTTTTGGTGTTTGCTTTTCTCCTTTTAAACAGGAACTATCCAAAGGGCTAAAATCTGAAGCTTAAAGAATTGTACAAGCTGCCTGGAGCTCTGAAGAGTTTCTTTATAATTAGTACAAACACATGAAATATTTAACCTTCATCCTGAGACAACCCTGACTTTTAAAAAATAATTTACAGCATAGGGTGAAGTTTTATCTGCTCCTAAGTAGGACAATGACTTCTGCCCCAAATCTCAAATTCCCGTGTACAATGAATCAATTGCAGAGGAGGACATGACTGTTCCTCCATCTCCTCATGTAATTGACTCTCAAAAACTTGAGTTTTCTCAGATGAGTCAGGGTGAGAGCTCTGAAGTAGCACGGCTCCAGCTGGATATCTGTTCTTATTCTGGTTTGTGGTTCAAGGTGTCTTTTCTTAATAAGCACCTACCACTAGACCATTAATAGTTTGACAGTCCACAGCTTCCAAGGAAATGCTTACCAGCATTCAGAGCTGGAAAATAACTCAGAGAATGGCATAGGCCTGATAAAAGGATTAATAAATCACAGCTCGGAGAGCTGTAAGTTCAGTTTTGTCTGACACTGGCTCTAAGGATTATTTTGTACATCCAGTGCTCTTAATTGGTTTTTCTCCCTGAAGTTTGTGTGCAGCTCTGGGATAGACTTTTTCCAAACAAACTGAACTAGGTTTCTTCCTAATTTATATTTAAACTCTGGTCCTTACTGCAGATATTTGAATCTGAGCTGTACTGAGGGAACAGATAAACACAGAGGGTAAGGGGTGACGCTTTCTTTTGCTTCCATCGTAGCAAAAGTAGAATATTTTTGCAGAATAAAACTGCCAACCATTCCAACCTAGCTCTGCTATTATACTTTCAGTGGAATTGTTCCGTCTGTTTCTCTGAAAATGAAAGTCTGTTTTTACTCCTGCCACCTGCCATTTCCATATGAAAAAGCTGTTCCATTATAATGAAGGTACCATTTCTCCCAAGGGCAAAGTAAGGACATTTCATCATGCTGCTCTTCCTGAAATTTCAGTAACCAGATTCAATATGTTAGTAGGTTTGATCTACTTTTTCAAAAATCTTAAAGCTTTTCAGGGAAACCTGGAGTTCTCTGTGCGGGTATTTACGAAACAAAACAAAATGTCATTTCCCTGCTGAACCATAAGACAGTCTGATCTGGCAAAACAAAAAAGAGAATACAAAACCAAGACTCACTTTAGCTTTGAGGATTATTCAGTGACAAGCATTTAGAAACCACAACATGATTTCCAAGCACAGACCATATTTTTACCCCAGGCAACAACACTGTAACCAAAAAGTTCCTTCCTGCTGCCCTCTTGATGTGAGCAATGGTGGGCAGTTGAGATGGCCTGAGGTTGGTCTCCTGTCCAAGTCAGCTTTTTACAGATTCACTTATGCTTTTTAAGAAACCATTTAAACTGTCCCTTGACTCCAGGACAAGCTCCCTAGATGAGTCATTTTTGACACCCACCTTTTAATGAACCCCTTGACATCACGAGCCCTGCTCTCCCAGCAGTGTGGGTTAGTCCCGTGTTCCAAGGAGAGAGCAAGAAGACAGTCAATGGGCTGATCACGGGCCACCAGAGTTTCTTCAGCAGGATTCCTAGAGAAGAATCAGGGAAAACTGATCCTCCTCTTAGCATTTGTATAGACAAAATGAAATATAACCCATCAGAGTGCATCAGAGGGTGCACTCTGGAGAGTACAGGACACAAAGGAGTTTATAACGCAGTTAGTTCGATGTCACAGGCCTGGATTCACTGCAGGAGATTCCCAGCTGGCTGCCCAAAGGCTTTGGTGTGGACCATTTGCTGGACTTTTGGCTGTGCCTCAGGTCACCTTTTTTTCAGAGAAACGCAGACACAAACATGAGTCAGAAAAGATTGCCACAGTTACAAAGCTCCTTTCAGTTCTGTATCCTTTCTCCTGGTAGCCTGGCAATCCCTGGGCTGAGATAGAGTCTTTCCTCTGCCCAGGGTTAATAGATGTCATCAGTGATGGACAGGAATAGGCTGAATTGGAAGCTGAGTAAAAGACAGATAATTTTTTGCTGAAATTCCCAGAAAGCCATCAACTGTCACCAGACTTCTGGTCAGGACACTGCAGCTTGTTGGAGACTGTGCAGGTTCAGAAAAACACACTGGGAGTGTTGATTCTTCTTTGACTCCTTTAGGTTCTTGCATGAGGTGAATCCTGCAGGAATAAGGATTGGGGTCCATAACAGCCTGAGCCCTTCTTGAAAATCCTAGCTGAGAGTTCCTTATTCATATTAAAGATCTGCCTGGTTCTGCAAATCATCTTTATTTGAAGCCTGATTCATTTATCCAATACTCACAGATCAGCCAAAGGCCAGGGCAGTAAATGGGAACACATTAACACGTTCACTCTTGGATGGCCAAAACATTATCCAATTATCTGTGCTAATGCCAGCTGCCTTAGAACACAGAAAGCCCTTAATAAAGAAGCAACTGTGTTAAAGAATGAAATGAAGATAGCAGAAGATGGCTCCCCAGGCTGGGTGAGATGGAGCTGCAAAGGAATAACATAAACATCACAAATGTATACCTAGACACTGTGCAAATGTAAATATGTCAAGGAATGAAGTAATTGTAGCCCCTGGAATAGAAACAGAGCGTGTCCTTTTGTTTTAAATCAGTTTTCTCTCAGATTTCTTGGAGGAAGCACCACAAGCCTGCCGTAAGCCCTGAACTACAAGTGGTACCAGCCACTAGGTGTCCCCGAGCTGCGCTCAAACTGCTCCCATCAGCTGCAGACAGAGAGAAGGCAAACTTGGTAGCTCGAGAGAGAGGATATCCTTCACCAGACGAACAGATTTGCCTGGAATGGGCATATGTATGCCCTTCTTTAGGCCTTGTATTGTAGCTGTGATGGTTTGGGGAATCTGGACAGATGGATCTGACTAGGTGCTTCTACGTCCCAAAGTTGGTCTTCCTTCTTCTATTTGCTACCTTGAGCCAGGGTACAGCAACACCACTCAGGAAAGCAAAGTGGGATGGGGAAGCCAACACTTCAGTGTTAATAATCTCCTCAGAATAACAACATGGAGGAGCAGAAGACAAGTATTTCTTCTCTTGCCAAGCTGGTGTGTAACCATGGGATCTGCATGTGCAGATGAAGGTGCAATGTTGAGTTGCTTTTCTTTTCCTGTTCCTCATTTGTGGTTTGGTGTCTTTTCTCAGCAAGCTGCAATGATGCAAATTTCTATACACATATATACTATCCTGTTCCCACCATTTCTCCCTTCATTTAATTGCTTTGCCATAATATTCAGCAGGGTTGTGATTCTGCATTCAACACAGGAAAGCTGTGAACAGCTCACTAAGAATAAAGAAAGAGAAAATGGCTCAAGCATGGCTTGTGCTCCTTCACACAAAGTGTTTTAGAAACAAACACCTTTCCAACATCCTGATGCCCACAAGGCCTCCCCCAGCCCACATTTATCTCCCATTCTTGGCTATCTCTTCTCCTTTGAACAACCTTTATGATGATTGAACATATCTCTGCTTGTGTGAAGCTTTCTGCAGCACTGGAGTACTGTGTTAGGGCTCCCATATTTCTCTTCTCCGTGTTTCCCTGCACAAAGATAATGTTGCTGCTCAGTCCGTCTGATACAGCCCAAGCAGAATGGCTTTGCCTGACATGAACAGTGTGTCAGTACTGAACTAGCACAGCAAGGTCCTTCCTTTTTGGAGTCTGCCCTGGGACTACTCTGAATGTACCCCTAGCACGTGGTTGGGATTTTGGAGGGCTCAGAAACCCTGGGGGCAAAGCCTCGACAAATTCCACTGCTCTGCTTCCTGCACTAAGTACTCTCTTATACATGAATGCTGACTTTTTCCTGATTATCAGGGAAAATGAGGACATTGTGGTCCTGTGATATTCCCAAACCTGCCTCTTTCCTTCTGCACTCAATTTGCCACTCAGTTGCTATTTCTTCACTGTCAGGGCAGTAATTTAATAACACATACCAGGAACCAGCCAGCATGTCCAATAAAGGAACAGAAGCGATTTAATATGATTCATGATCAGTCACAACTAAGCAACGGCACTAATTTTTTGGCATTCATTCCTGGGAGTAGGGATTCAAGGAAAAAAAGATATTCTTGATTAGATTCAAAGAAAGTAGAGGAGGCTGCGACCTCCTCACAGAGAGAAAGGAAGGGAAATGAATCCAGGACATCATTTTTGTGTAAGTGACGTGCTGCACTGTTGGATGAGGAGGGAGAAAGGGTTGTGTTGGAGAATTGTGGTGTTGCCACTTGCCTCCTCCAAACCATTCCTACCAGAAGGTTTAAAAAATTTCAGGAGACAAGACTGGATGTGATAGTATAAGGTTCTTGAAGTAGTGTGATCTCTTCCTTCCTTCCCATTGAATACATCAGCTACTAAGAACGGTGAGATAGAACTGGGGTTTTGGAGGCAGGAAGGTTGCATGGGGGCATCTGCACTCCATTCTGGTGCAGAATGGTGGTGTCATTTGTGCTTGGCAGGTCCTGAGGATGAATGAGAGAAAACTAATGAGAACATCAGGAAGAAACCATTTATTAATGCTTCCCTTGGTAGGAAAATCCATTGTGTCCTTCTCCTGCTCCTTCTACTTTACTTACAACTCAGTGATACTGGGTGACATTTTTAGCTTAGTCATTTTATCAAGGCTGTGAGATAAATCACTGCCCAGTGGGGGAAATGAGCTCAGCAACATCTATAACAGTGTGGGGTCTCATGAAATCTTAATTTAATGACCTTTGATTAAGAATAGAGGCAAATCTACACGCCTGTCAGGGCACCATATTCTGGACTCAGTAAAATCCTGTCATTTACTTCTGTGGCTATTCTGAGCCTGTACTGCAAACGGGCCCAGCTCTCAGATGATTCTCTCCTTTAGTCTAATGGGAGTGCTCAGAGAGTTTCTGCAGGCAAAGCTGCAGGCAGAGGGATAAAGCCTTTTCCCAGGATGCAGCAGTGCTGGTGACAGGGCTGTCAGTAGTCAGAACTGCCAGGCACGGGCTTTAGCTGATGCTTAATGCCATGTAAAAGCAGGCAGGGAGGGGAGCAGCACAGGCTACAGTCTTGGCTCCTCTGAAGCTTCTCTGTGACTGCAGGGGCAAAAATCAAGACCTGTTACAGCATTATCAAATGACAGTCATCTGAAAAAGCTGTCAGTTTGCACCTTGGTCCTGGGGAAGCCCCATGGTAGGCAGAAAGGCAGCCTCTGTCTGTGCATGATCTATGCCTAGAGGGATCTGTGTCCTCTCACAGTGCCCAGCGACCTCCTGTGGGCACGTATGGGCCTGTGGTTAATGACAGTACCCAGGCAATAACTGTAATAGATCAGGAAAATGTCCTGGGAACTGTACCCCAAAAGCCCAGTGATGACAAGTTCACACTGTATCTGCAGAGAACTTGTGACCAGAAGGCAACAGGACAAAGCACTGTGTGGGTTCCTAAGCAGGTGAGCTCATTGCCCAGGTTGTTACACTCTTCTAGTTGTCAGAGGACTTCTGTTACTATCCTTCATAATACATCCCTTTGATACCTCTTTATCTGCCACTTCTTTTTCTATGGCCAGATCTCTGTGGTCTTCTCTGCACATATGTCTAAATAATGGAAGAAATCAGAGGAAACACTGAAGCAGCAGTGGTGCCACTATTCCCATGATCATCATTATTTGTCATATCTACCATCAGTTATGGTTTGCTTGTTCTGGGTTTTATCCAAAAACATGAAAATAAGATATTCCTCACCAGAAGGAACACAGAGTGAAGTTTAGGATGTGATGCAGCAGATGGGGGTGGTCCAGACTAGTAGGGACAGAGCTCCCAGTTCAGCTGTGTGTCAGATCTCTCCGGTCCTGGGCACGAGGCAGTGCCGCTGGACAGTGAGCCTCTTTCCTGGAAGGAAGCAAAGATAAAAGTGTTTGGTGTTGGCTTTGCCTGGAGGTAGGGAGAGGAGTGCTCTCAGAAGTGGAGAGCTGGCTTTGCCAGGAAGCTGAACTCCTGGGTGGTGGGACGCGGCTGTCAGGAAGCCTGGCCAAATGTCTCAGAGAGCTTGTGACGTGGCACTGCCTCGCCACCACACGCACACCATCTGCCACCAGCCGTCCCCAAGTACAGCCTGAGTGCGGAGCTGCTCTGCAAAGCAAGGCTTCAAATTAGCTCCAGGAGAAGGAGAGGGAGGCTGGTAGCAAATGCCATCCCACACAGGGGTACTGGGTGCGGGCTGTGAAATGAGGTGGGTGTGCTGCACAGAATCCTGAGGGCACCTGGCCCCAAATGTGTCCCAGGGCTGAAGCCTAGGGATGCTCAGCCTGCCCAGCACCCAGCGTTCACACAACCACCATCTCCATGGGGCAAAACAGCTGCATCTTCAGTGGCTTCCTCACTGTCAAAAGTCTGAAGAAACCTCCATAAAGAGAAAGAGGAAGCAGCTCACAGTGATACAATTAACTCTGTGCTGTGTTGGTATGGTGGAGCACATGTGCGTATGATCCCTCACATCTTGGCTTGCTCTAGAAGATTTGGAGCTGGATTCTTCTGCCAGCACAAGATCTATCGAAATGCTGATGCCTCTGCTGACCTTGTTGCTCTTCTGCAGCTCAGACACTCCTGGTTTCCCCATGAGAAGCTGCAGGACTGAGGCTGCCTTCCATCCACAGCGTGGCCAGAGAATGCACATTGGTCCCTCTCACAGGTGCACAAGAAAATATGGAATTGGTGTTTGCTTTCTATAGGGCCTCTCTCCCACATGTGGTCCATTGCCTTCTTTCCTGGTACAGCTCCCCTGGAACTAGAGAAATTTGCCATTTTAAGAGGAAAGAATTACTGATGATCATGAAGGGTGCCAAAGACTTTACTCTCTCCCACCCTCTCCCTTTCCCAATTTTCCTGCTGTTGGAGACAGCCATCTGCTCTGCCTGCCCCAGGACTCAACTCTTGGGGTAATAATGTCTCCAAGTAGTCCTGAGCACAGGAAGGCCATGAGCCAGTGGAATCTGTAAGCACCAGAATGAGGAAACCTTGTGGGAACTGAGTGAGAAAATAGCAGGCCCAGCCTAATCATTCTCTTGGAGCACTCCGGTCACTTGGGAAGCTGAGACCGGTGGTGGAGAGAAGCTGCTCTGGGTTATCACTGCTGCACACAGAGCAAACCTGTGCCAGGCATCTTTCTCAATCCCCAGGCTGCTTGGCATCTGTCTGCCACCCAGCTCAAATACATAGACTTTGCTTAAAAAAGAATGCCCATCTTCTGAAGTGCTTACTAATGAGTTCCTTCTCAGAAAGGAAAACGTGGCTTTCTAATGCAGCTCCTATTCTCTGGTATTTCACAGTAATCAGCTGCAGACTGGCAGCACTGTGACAACTCCAGTGAAGCCCAGAGCTGTGCCACAGTCAGCAGAAGCTGGACAGAAGGAGCTGGCAGCTATAGGATTGCCCCTTGTCTGACCCTCTGTAAACTGGGACTCCAGTGCAGCTGTATGGGGCTGATAACCTGCTTCACTGCTCTGTGTGCACACCACAAAGCTGAAGGGATTGAGCCCTAGGATTCTTTGTATCATGAGATTGGAATGTCAAGTCCAACCTGGCCAGTAAAATCGATTCCTTCCTGACCAAGAGCTTAGCAGGCTGTGCAGCAGTCAGATTGCACTGAAAAAAGTGCTTCTTGGAGAGCAGGGTTGAGCTCCATCATTCAGGGCATTTCCCTTCAACCCTTAGGGAACAGAACTGTGCTCTACTTTTTCCTCTAAGAACTTTCTTCTTTCTCCCTGTAGCTTTTAGCTAACGAGACATCCCTGTTCTAGAAACTAAAGAAAAAAGTAAACTGTTGCAAACTTTCTTCGAGGTTCCTTTGCAGAAAGTCCAATAAGGCACAGGAATAGATCTGATTTGCTAGAAAGTAGGACTTTTTCCTCCCTAGAGCTTGTTCCTATTGCCATGGAAAAAGCTGCAGCATGGTGATCCACCTGCACCAGGGAGCATGGTGAGAATAAGCCTAGAGACAGGTGGAGAATCCCCAACCTTGCCTCAGCAGAGCTCCTGGAGTGCTGGCAAAGGCTCCATGCTACTGCTCTGTTCATTATCTCCCGGTGGGTTTTAAAGTAGGGCAGATATACATCAGTCCTGTTTCTCTTACCCTCCTGCCAGGTGTGGGCTGTACATGCTGGAGATAATGTCTGTAAATGGTTAATGCAAGCAGAAAGGAAAGTTTATAGCAAACAACAAGAGGTGATGTGGTGTGAGCCACAAACAGTCTTTTGCAGGGGACCTGGGTGACTGGGAGCTTTCTCAGCTCATGTTCCAGGCTAAATTTTGTCCTACTGAGGTGGGGATAGGGACAGTGCTAGAGCTCCACACCTGTACAGGGCACTGTGTCCATCCCAGGAGATCCTACAGCCCATCTGGGCTCCCTGGGGAGGGAATCTACATAATCTCATGTTTACAAAATGCCCACTTAGTGCTGGAGCTGGACATCCTGGGATGACTGCCTTTGCCAGGGAAATAGGCTCACTCAGGGTGACAGGCTGCCTGCAGCACTGCACAGGCGAGTAGGGCAGGAAACCAAGGAGAACAAATATCCTGTTCAAATACAGGAGGACAGCGTGTAATTACCTGAGCTGGGAGCTGGCCAGGACTCCAGCAGTGATAGTGCTGCAAGAGCAAAAGAGAGGGAAAACATGAGGGAGTAAGGGATGGGGGAGGTGAATACTGGAGGACCAGGTGCAGATTTTGACTCTTTTTAGGAAGGCAATAGCACAGCACCTCTGCACTGTGCTCATTGCTGGGGCTTTGATCTGGCATGGATGGAGAAAGAGATGTAGTTCCCAATGTGCCTGCTGTACCCTTCCCAGCCATGGCATTGCCCTGCAGAGCTGAGAATCTGCCCAGGGGATGTTCTGGCCCACTTACCCCTCATAACACCCCTCACTGCTGTGTCCCAGCTCATGCCCCTGTTGAAGGAATCTGGATGCACACAGAATGTTGATGTGCCATTTTCTCAAGACTCTCCTGGGTTCCCTTGGTTGGTACATGCTGTCCTTCAGTTCCACAGTCTTGATACTGGGGATGCCCAGCTACAACTGATGGTGAAGTGCAGTCAGCCTGGTGGACCAGTCTCCTTCACAGGAGAGACCCTCACCCTGCAGAACCTGGTCCCACCACCTGTAGGTGCTTTCCCAAAGAGCTGATTTTGCTTGGTGCTGCTGGACCTGATCTACCACTCCCTTGGCCCAGTGGAGCACTGACTTTGCCTGAGATGCAGGACCAGAACCATGGCTGATAAGTGCCTGGGGCAGGCAGGCAACTGTCTGGCTGTAGGGAATATGTGTTAGGATCCAGGACTTACTATCAGCCCTGAAATTCTCTGTCTCCCAGAGGATCTCACAGCTGCTGTTAAACTGATTCAAAGGCCAGCCTGGTCTTGCGAGCTGCATTTCAATGTCCTCTGGAGCACTGGGCTATGCAGTTCCACCATCATCTCCTCCTTCCCATCCACATCGCTGCATATCCCATCACACTTTTCAAGAACCATTTTTCTCCTGAAACACCAGCCCCAAGTTTCAAAGTTAATTGGGGCTGGTGAGGTATAAATAGATGCTGGACCAGATGGAAACTCTGTCGTGATTTATAGCTCGCTGAGCCATCACATGTTCCACTTGTTCTCTGAGCAAGGGCACTATTAATTATGACACTGCCCAGGCAGATCGCAGGGGAGGTTACGACAGTGATATTCAAGCTGAGGACTTAAATATAACCAGGCTGTGACATTTTGCTGAGTGAGTGAGATGCAGCCAGGACCTGCCTGTTGCAGTGGCACAGTTTTTAGGGCATTGCTCCAGTGAGCTCCAGGCAAGCAGGTATTTTGGAGACCTTTGTATGGCCAGAGCCAACACAGGTCCTTTGCAGGTTCCTGCTTTTGTCCAAGCAAACTGCAATAAAGCTGAGGGATATTTTCTAAGCCCTGGGAAGGGAGCACTGCACATTCCTGGCCTGAGAAACCCCAAAAAAGAAAGGCTGTGTGGACATCACACCCCACAAAGCCCTGTGTCCCTTTCTCCCAGCTCCAGCTGGATGTGGACCATCATCCAGAGTGCATGTGTCACCCTGAGGGCTGCAGTCCAGGCTGAGGAGAGCAGGAGAGAGAGATGGCTCCTTATCAGTGTTTCCAGGATATAAGGATCAAACGACTTGCTGGAGGTCATCTGGAAGGGTCTGGTGCTCCACCAGGTCTCCTGAGTTTCAGGCCTCTTTTCATCACTGCCTGTTTCTTCTTGTAGCCCATACTTAAAACTTTTATTTAGTTACCCATTGTGAATTGGGATTTTGCTAATTACTGGAAGAAAAGGAAGCTCAGGGCAAAGGGGGAGACTAGTCCTGCCTTTCCCCAAGCCCTTTCTGCCTGAGGGACACACTCTCCATCATTTATGAAGCACTCAGTTCAACAACAGTTTGCAGTTGTCCTGATTTTTCTAGGACCTGCTGCTCGATGGTAAAATGAGAACAGGAGCCTCAGCCTCCTCTTGCTTCTCAAAAATATTGACCTATTGCACTCCCTGCACTGCTCAGCTTCAAAATACAGACATATGTCACACCCTACTGCCAGATATGAAAAAATCTTTATAAAAGCTTCCTTGGGAACTCTTTGCATGACAAACTGAATAAGATGTGCAATTACAGAGCCATGATTTAAGAACTTAAAACCCAGCTAAGCTTGATAGAAGGTATCAGACTTAAAAAACAATACGTAGGGAGAATTTAATCTTGCAGAGACTGCAGTTATTTGAGGGGAGAGATTGTGTTTGGGATTAAGAGTCAAATTACTCCACAAGTTTTTATTAAACCTTTATATTTTCAGCCGTACCTTCTTACGGCTGTTTTGGGACAGGAGCTTGGTTTTATGATGGGCATAAATCCCCAAAATATAGTTTGGATTCTCTGAAACGGGCAAAACATGAGCAAAATGGATTTGGACCTTATCTGGGCTGCTGATGACTTAGAGCTCACTCACTGGCATTTCATTAAGGCATGTGATTTTACAGAAAGCACCGAAAGGACCAAAAAAAAATCTAATTTCCCTAGGATTCTTAAAACCCCAAAGAAGCCCTGAGCACATACACGCATCCCTCACTGGGAGCCCTCCTGTTCTGCATGCACACTCATGCTGGGAAATGCATGTCTGAGCATCCCTGGTTTGAAGTGACCCCAGCATTAACACACCTGAGAAACATTCACTTGAGGAAGCAACCTCCTGGTTATCTTGGCGCTCATGGGACCACAGCCCAGCTCCTCCACTGGGATGCTGGGCGAGCACTATGGCACTGTACAGGGCTCTGGCGGTGCCTCGATGGCCATAGCCCCAGCTGGACACATGAGGTGGCTTTGTGGTGGGACCATGAGCTGAGCTCCAAGACAAATGGAACTGGCTGTCCCCAGCAGCAGCATGACACCCCTCTCTGGCTGTGTGATGGGTAGTGTCATGTTATTAAAACAATACTGCCCGCAAAAATACTTTGGGAAGCAAAAAAATACTGTCCCAGACTTGATGAAGACAGTGCTGGTCTCTATGTCCCCATCCAGGAGCTCCCTGCAGCTTGTCCCCAGTGCCATTGCTCAGCGGCAAGTGCTCATCTCACTGGGTGATGTTGAACAAGCCTGCTCATGTCTCTGAACCTGCATAAGTGGGGTGACAGATAAAAAGTGCTTTGAGATGCTCTATGGGAAATAACTCATCCATATTGCCAGACCTGAGCATGTGAACATCATTTAATCTACCAGGAATGCAGATCCATGTCAGGTGACCATGGACATAGATCACATGTCATTAAATGAACCACAGAGGCCAGGAGCTGGGAGGAGGAAAGAGCAGTCTGAGACAGGGAGCAAAATCCTAAGCACACACTGAGGTGTTTGCAGGTCAGATCCATGGTCCCAGAAACACTTCTCTGCTGTGTCTCTGGGCCGGATCTGTGCCACCTCCCTGTGGGCACGGCTCCTGTGCAGGCTGCCGAGACCCCACTGGGACCAGGCACTGTCACAGCTGACAGGGCAAGCAGGAGAAAGGTCTGTTCCCTGTCACCTCTTGCTGTGGTGCTACCGGCTCACCTGCTGCTCGATAATGGCTCATTCTCCTCAACTCCATTTTTTGCTTTGCCCTTTCCAGCCCAATGCAATTGCTTTATTCCCGCTGGGATTCACATGGTTTCCTAAATTGGCTCAGTTTTGGCAATTCCAGCTGGTGCCTGGTGCCAAAGACCTTTTCACCTTTGCACTTTCTGTTTGCAGAAGATGAGGGAAAGTTGAGGCAGCAGCTGAGGCACCTGAGGTGGGTACCAGGGAGCTGCAATTCTGAGTGCATCATGAACAGATTTGTTAAACATTATTTAAGTAGTAGTGTAGTGACACACTGGAAGTGTCCTTGTCACTGTAGCTCTGGTCACCTCCCACTGCAGACTGATACAGGCAAAGGCCTCTTTCTGTCCAACAGCCTCACAAGTGCTGGATGCTACCTGTGGGTCACCTGGGCTGGCCTGCAGCATTCTTCCAGAGCAGCACCATCATCCCTGCCCATGCCCATAGCTCTGCTGGGCAGCAGGAAGGCAAAAGGCAGGAAAATATTCAGCTAGTTCAGAGCTGGCTCCTTGTTGGGGAGAAAGAAGCCTGGTTCTCTTGGCAGAATGAGTATGTCTAATTTATGGTGACAGAGGGAAGTAATTTGATGCTTTCTGGTGGCTGCACTCCTCTATCAGCCTTAAGCTAATCCCCATGGTATGGAGCACTGGCTCTGTGTGGAGGGACCTGGCAGAGGAGGCTCCCCATCGGGAAATCATCCCACTGAGGCTGAAGCCAGGCTCTCCATCAGGACACAGAGAGATCCGTTCTAGCTCCCATGTACCTGGTGCTGTTTCCCTGGCACTGCAATCCCTCTGCAGGAATACAGTGCCAGACCACTGCACACCTCCTGACCCTCCCTTCTCCCCAGGCCCTCCTCGCAGGCAAAACTGGCTGTGCCCTCTCAGCTCTGCATACACCAGGCACAGCACATGCCTTGCACAAGCACCAGGCCAGCAGCAGACAAGGAAAAGAGAAGGCCCTTTCCTCCAGCACCTTTGCCCAGGCAGCACCATCCCTGCCATGGGGCTGCTTCTCCTTCCCTGAGCCACCAGCTCCTTCCCAGTGACCCTGGCTCACTCCCACTGCAGTTGCTGCCGTTCTGGGTGATTAATTCACTGTGAGTAATTTTGGAGCAGATGATCTCATTCACGTGGTTCCTGCTATTTCTCTGGAGGAGAGGAGAGGTAAAGGGAGAGGGAAAAAGAGAGGTAAAGGGAGAGGGGAAAGGGGTGAGGGAGAGGAAGAAGAAGAAAGGGAGAGGGAGAAAGAAAAAGGGAGGGGAACACAATGTCTGTGAGAGTTATCCTTCTGTACATTCTTTTGAAGACTAGCACCAACCTGGCGATCACTTAGTGGTACAGCTACAGGCAGAGCAGGAGAAAATTTGCTGGTAAATTTGTTTCTCTTGATAGAGGGCAATTTAATCATTCAGGATGATAAGAGCTCAATTATGGCTTTGTAACAAGGCCAGAGTTTGGGGCAGCAAGCAGCTGCTGTGGCTGAGGAGCAGCATTGCTTGCTGGGCTCCTGGGAGGCTGAGGAGGTCCCCTGACGTGGGATGTGGCACTGGAAATCTGGGCCATTGGGGACTACCAAGTTCTGCCCTCACCAGGGATTGGGGAGGTTTTGTGAGGGGCCACAGGGATTCACCGCAGTCCACAATTGCCAGTGGGAAACCCCAGTGGATTTAGCAGCCTCCAACTGCCTGCTAAGAGAGTCAGAGACCTTAAAGAAATCTGTGGGCCCATGTTTGGAGGGTCCAGATCTGCTCAGAGGTGGCTGCCTCTCTCTGTGGGTGATGGGAGAGCTGTCAGCCAGGAGAGTGAGGGCAGCAGCAGTGCCCTGTCCCGGGCTGCACTGCGAGGAAACTGGAATGAACCCTATGAAATGGGATGAGATTAACAAAGCAGCTGAATTATTCTAAGCTAATAAAATACCAGGTCCAGATGGCTCCCACTATGAATACTATTAAACAGAAGAACTCAGGGTAAATTAGGAGATTTGAAGCTAACTCTTCATGTATAAAAGCTCTGTGGAGTGGGCAGCAGTCCCCTCTCCCTGCCTGCCTTCAGGGGCAGAGACTTGGTGCTTCTTTGTAGCCCTGGAAAGAGGAGTGTGTGCTCCCTGTCACCCAATTTCTGCTCTCTTTCCCTTGGAAACCCATGCTGGCCACTCTTGTTGCCTCCTGGCAGTGCCAGACTGGGAGCCATGGAGGCATTTTCCTGCCCATGCAAACCCCAGCTGGTTGAGATCCATGTGCAGAACTATTTCCCATCCCCAGGAGTGGTGTGAGCCCCCAGCCACCCCTGTGTTGGCCCCCTCCCACTGTCTGATAGGATCCCACACAAAGATTACTAAGGAAGCAGGCAATATGAGTTTGCTCCTGGATTTTGGTGCCTGAAATAAGCTGTAAGCAGCACTAGACCTGTGCTGTGTTTGCTTTGCGAAGGGCTGAGCTGCAGCCCAGAATGCAGAGGGGCTCAGCAGGAGCCTACATTTAATGGCCAGCTCCAAAATCCAGCATGCCAGGGACTGTTTATCCCTCCATCAGCCTGGGAAATGAATGCCAGAGGCAGTAAGTGGCTGCAGAGCTGGAGTAGCTGCAGCCCTGAGCTGATGAAGAGAGTGGAGCAACGCTTACCAGAGTTCAGAGCACCTGGAACATCCATGCCATGCAGAGGAGAGTGACAGCTCATGACATGAGCTTGACACCAGCCAGAGCAGCTCAGGGCAGGGCAGCAGGACACAGCAGGTGCTTAGAGTCATAGCATTTCCTGCCCACCATGGTGTCTGGCTGAAGATGGATGTTTAAAGCACATCCTTATTCCAACAGGGAGAGGGAGAAACTATGGCAGGGAGGAAAGAGTTGGTTTTGCTCCATCTGCAGTGAGTGGGTCAAATAGATGGCTGATGTGTTTAGTTTCTGAATTACCCTGATGAGATGTATAAGCTTGTTATTTGTTTTAATTAATGTGAAGGAAACTGTTAAGAGTGCCAGAAAGTGTGAAGAGAGGAGCAGCAGAGAGGGGAGATGGGGACATTTAGAATTGAAGCATCCTATTAATATCTCTGCTGTTGAATGAAAGGTCATTAACAAACCAAAGAAAAATGAGTGGGGAGGGAAACAAGAGAACTGAATCCCTCTCTATCTCCCATCACCCACGTTGTTACCAGGAAGGTTTCAGGGAACATGAGAGTTGGTGCCTCACGACACTGACACAAGGCTTCTCAAAACTGCATCTATCTGCTGAGATCCAGAGCACTTTCCCTTGTCCCAGGACCTCACCTGGACACAGCAAGTCTTGGCCTCTGCTGAAGGCATTGACGCACCAACCCTGGAGTGATGTTTGTCAGGAAGAGGTGCTGCAATAGGCAGTAAAACATTACTTAGTTTATTTCTCTCAATTTTTCTGCTCTTTTGGAGGTTGCCATGACCAGTATGTGTTCCCAACCCTGATCAGAAGCTGTGCTTGCCCAGGAATTGATTTGCCATGCTTGAGATGGAAGCAAACACAGATTAAATTTAAGCTATTTGTTCAGTATCTCAGTTACGCAATTGGACATCGTAGATTAGGGAAGGTGACCTCCTGTAGCACAGGGGGGATTTACTGACATGTTCAAGTAAATATTACACTTCCTGGGATCCAGCACAGCTCAGAATAAAGGAGAAACGGGTACTGGGCCTGCTACCTCCCTGCACAGGCACCTAAATCCTGGGGATCTCTATCTTCTCTCAGGGACTCCGGCTGGAGGACCCAAGATCAAAGCAGGGACCAGCCCTGATTCCTCCTGCAACGAGGAAAGGTAAAAAAGGAAAAGAAGAGAAATGAAAGGAGAAGGGGAGAAATGAGCCTTTGAAGGGTCTCAACCACCTGCTAAACATGACCAGCCCCAGGAAATGGAGGACTTTTTCCAGTTGCTGTTGCCCATGTACCTGGCTCCTCAGAGCTTCGTGGTTTTGGTGGAGCCAAGGCTTTGGGCTCTTGCCTGCTGCAGGGAGGCTCCCGGGGTCAGGGCTGGTCCCAAGGGCTGTGGCAGCAGACAGAGAGCAGACAGAGGAGAGGACACAGCACCAGGGACCATGGGAAGGTTCATTTGCTCAGGAGACCAGTAATGGATCAGCGACTTAAAATTTAAATCCGTGTGCTTAAAAAGGAAAAGAAGGGAAAGAAGCCAGCGAGAACTGGTGGTTGCACTGCAAACTGTCACTGTCTGTTTGTGAAAAGGCTTTTGACTGACAGCAAAGTTGTCAGAGGCATCTGACGTCAGAGCTCTGCAGCGAGGTGTCGGAGGGGACAGTTTGCCAACGGCAACAGCAGCATCAGCCGCCTCTGGGCAGCTCCAGGCTCTCCTCCTCCTCCTCCTCCTCTTCACCTGGATTTCAGAGCAGACGAGGACGCTGCCCCAGCACTGACCTGCCTGCTGCCTGTGGACCTCCCAGGTGGAGGAGGAAAGGAAAGATGCTTCCCGGATGCCACATGGCTCCAGAGTGGTTGTACCCCTTGAGGGACTCATCCTGACACGGATAGGGCAATGCACCCAGTGCCACCTCCCTCTCCCTGAGCCCTGACCCTCATGGGCTGGGGCAGGCTCAGCTGAGCCTGCAGCTGGGAGGGGAGCTGGGAGGGGAGCTGGGATGCTCTCAGCAGCACTGTGCCAGAGTAGGGTCCAGCCTTGCGCTTCCCAAACCCTCACACTCTTCCAAAACTCACCCAGGGCTTTACCTACTGAAGTGCTTGACAGTCCCTTCTCTGGCTTCAGAAAATTCATGATGTGCTAAGTGCCAGACTGCAACAATAATTCCCCTCCCGGGCCTTCCCACTCTCCTTGGCAGATTCAGTGACACCTCCAACGTGACCTGGTCAAAGCCAGGACTCTGCCTGAACACACCAGGCAAACCAGACAGAGACTAAACCTTCTCTCACATGCTTTGGCATTGAAACAATACAGTAGCTCTGGTTGTGGCAAGTGCAGGGCAGAGCTGAGGACAGGGGAAGGCTGGGGCAAAGGCAGCATGAATGGCTCATATTTGCTCTCTTGATGTGAGGTCTTGCAAATGGAAATGATTCTCCAGGAGCATCTGTTCTTTAGGCAGGGGCTGTACCACTTCAGGCATCCTCCAGAGACATCTCTGGCACTTCATGCAAATGAATACATCAATAAAAACAGTGGGTACAGCAAGGGCTTTGGCCTTCTGGTCTTGGAAATATTTGAGCTATCCAGGATAATCACTCTGTGGCCATGGATGGATAGGTTTTCAGAGCCCTGAGTCACCTGCTTGCTGCTGAAGTGGTTTAGCCCAACTCTTTAATGCTGTGCTAGCTGGAAAATTGTTTCTCTGCTTTGGCTTTAAATGATGAATTGTTGCCTGAAAGATTATCCTTTGTTTATCTCTGTTCCAGTGACCCCTTTTGCTGCCTCTCCTCTCCCCTCTGCTGGGGCACCGCAGGAGCGAGAGCAGAGGGAGCAAGAGATGTGAACCCTGAATATAAGGCTGTTGACCTTTCCTCTAAGCTATCCCATTTCCAGCTAAAATCCTCCCTCTTTTCCAGCTTGTAGTTCCTTCAAAACACAGAGAAGGCTTTGGCACTCCTGATACTAGAAATGAGCAAAAGAAATATGTAATAGCTGGAATGAGAAAGGTGGGGAAGAGAAGGACCAACCTCCACATCTTGCCCCACCCTCCCTTCATCTCCTGCCCCTAATCTCCACATCCATAGGAAGATCTTTGGCTGGTCTCTGTGTTTGCACAGAAGGGTTTATATGTTCTGGGGGATGAGGCTGTGGAGGGACCACACTCCACTGAGGTTCAGAGGGATGACCTGGGATAGAGGGACACAGGGATGCTCCACCCTGGCTTGGATCCGGCAGTCGCTGGTGAGACTGAACCAGGCTTTTGACACACTTGGTTGCTGCTGGCAGGGCTGGGCACAGGGTGAGAAGAACAGAGTTTGGAACTGGCTGCGATGCCCCGTGTGGGTGCTCCAGCACATCAAGCCCCAGCACTACGGACACCCAAATGCACCCAGGGTAAGGCCATCTCTGTGGCCCTGCTCAGATGATTTCCTCTGTTTTCCCTGTGTCCAACAGGATGGTCTGTAAAGCAGGAATTTGTGCTTGATTTGTGGTTTAGATGATTTTCCTTAGAAAAATCGTTGGGCCATAACTCTCTTAGGAAGGCCAAATATTTTCTCTCTGAAATTTGGCATGGCTTTTTGCTCTGTCAGTGCAAGGGTGAAGCTGTTAGACATCCTAAGCCAGCTGGATCTCTGAGTCTAAATCAATGAGAGCAGCAACCCTAAGCCCCGAATCCACCTGTGAGACCTCCTATTTCATTTGGGTGTTTCTCAGAACCCAAAGTCCTCTTCATTTCCTGACAACCTGGACCAACCACTTGGGAACCAGGTTTCCATGCAAATGAATTCATGAGGAAACAAAGGCATTACAAAAACAAGTTGAATCTCACTGAGGGCACTTCACACAAGTGTAAAGCAATGAAGTGACAGGGTGGATTAATTTGTAATTTGGTTAAAGCCGGGGTGGGAAATCTGCAGAAGGTCACAGTGACACTAAACAAGTGTCTTGTATTAAACCCAGCTCAAGTTTTCATGTCTCAGTAAAAGAGCTGGAGCATCTATAACTAGTAACAGGTTATTTTTGGCATCCCAACCTATTTTGTAGCTCCCAAGAGGACAAAACTGCTTCTCTTTGACTTTGCAAAGCCTGGATTTCTTTTTGTGTCGACAGGATGCTGGGATGTGAATTTAAGTTCTTCTGCCACTGCCTGTCTTAAGAAAAACCCACAGGTCCAGGCAATTACTGCTCTTGCTTGCCTTGCACAGAGCAAAGAGCTCATAGCCTGGATGAGGGCTGTGATGTTCAAAACAACAACAGAAAAGTTATGTTGAGTCATCATCCCTGGAGGGATGCAAAAGACATGCAGATGTGGCCACTGGGGACATGGTTTAGTGTTGGCAGTGCTGGGTTAAAGGTTGGGCTCTTAGAGGTCCTTTGCAGCCCCACAAAGAGTGTTGCAGCCCTAAAAGGCCTAAACCTGCATAGACACAGTGACTCAAGGGGTCAGTCACTCTGCTATTGCCTCCTTTACAGGTCACAGGGCCACAGATCTTTGCTTGAGCTCCCTTGGAAATTGGTAGCAGAGGTTGGCACCAGAGCCAGGCCATCAGTGGTTTACATGGCTCTGTCATCAGAAGGGTTTCCATGATTCTCCTCTTCCTTAGCTTGTCCCTTTCCAAGCCCCAGCTGCACCCACACCATGTTCCCACTCCTCCTAAGGCTGTTTGTCGGATGGGTGCCAGATCTCCAGCTCTGCAAAGCATGGTGTGACATCTGCTCTGCCTTCCCTCACGCTTCTCCCAAATGGAGATAGCCAGAAAATTATTAAAGCCAGCAGACACGGACCCATCAAAATCAAAGTACTTCACAAAATTGACTGCGTTTCACTGGAATTTTGTTTTGAAATGAAACAAACAAATAAACAAACAAAAAATCTGGCAGAAGCAAAACATCTTGTTTCAGCATTTTCAGAAGAAAGAAAATCTTCCTGTTCTATTCTGAAAAGGCTTTTCACTACTGAAATTGTTTCAGAAAATAGCTAAATCGAGCAGAAAGCAAATTAAATAATCAAAGTCTCTTGGAGATGGATCCAGTTTCCAGATTTTACTCTGATTGGTAGCCAAGAGGAGCAGTGCCCTTTGAGCATCCCGCTGGTGCAGTGCTGGTACAGCACTGCTCTCCTCTGGCTCTTTATGTGTGCATGGAATGGACAGGCAAGAGCAGGGAAGTGACTCAAGGATAGCTAAAATGAAGGAAAACCAGACAAAATTAGGGAAGCCCTGCTATTGGTGATGAGCTGCTCCTCCTCTCATGTAGGACCAACCTCCAAAAGAAAGTTGTGTACTGAAGAGGGACAAAGAGAACTCAAGATGTTACAAGAGCAGATGCCTTAGAGGTGTTCAGACAACCCCTGCCTCTGCCTCCTACTTGAGGAACAACTGATCAAGTTCTTCCATTGCATCAGTGCACGTAACACCCATGGCATGTATCTGGGGATAGGAGAGCTCCCACACTGCCCATGCCAGGGTCCCAGCCTGACAAGGCAGAAACAACAGCACCCTGTGACTCCCCCAGCAAAAAGGTGATGGGAACAAACCCCTCAGAGTTGGGATGCAGCTCACAAGGTGCACAGGTTTCTGCTGCAAAATCCATTACAGGAGAGTTTGCAGGAAATACAGGGCTCTGGGTTTAAATCTGGTCTTCAGTTACCCAAACATCTTGTCTCTTCATATGTCAGTATTTCACATTTCTTTAATATTTAGATGTGTAGGACACTCTAATGCTCACTGGCATTATGAAAGAGGCTTTGTTGTGAAGGAGAGTCCCTGGCACAGGAAGCTGGGCAGATGCCTGCAGAGCCATCAGCTGGGGACTGGGAAGTGAGCACGGGGGGAGCAGCTCCTCCAGAGTCTGTCCAGGGCTACAGCATCGCGTGTATTTTGCCGTGAAAGGCAAAAATCAGCATCTGCTCCAATAAGTGATCTGCCCCAGGGCAGCAATGCATCTGCTGGAGAAAGAGCACATCTGTGCTCGAGGTAAAAGTGGAGCAGTGAGAGGAGCTGGGATGCTGCATGGGAACAGAGCACAGTCCCAACAGCCTTGGGAAACAAGAGATCTCCTGGGACTTTGTGGCCGGGGTACAACTCTGCTAGAGCTGGCACGTGTGATTGCAACACATAAAATTTGAATTGGTCCCTTTGTTTATGAAAAAAGGAAAGCAGATATGAGCTGCTGGACTCCCCCAGTGAGCTGGTACAAATGCTGAGGAGCACGTCATCAGTCCATGAAGACCTTGGGCAGGTGCTGCTGGATAAACAAAATCCCTGTCTCCTTTAGTGATGTGAATTTTAGAAAGACAGGACCGAAAGCAACTGACATGGTGTTTGCAAAATTAAAAAAACCTAAAACTGAACCTGGGGACTGTACAGTCCTCACAGTCCATCAGGGATCAAACAAGGAGCTGGTACAATCTGTGCTGATCCATTATCCTCCTGCCCATATTTCTACATCCTCAACAATTTTATTGGAATAAACTAAAAGCAATCTTGGACCTTGTAAGACAAGGTAGTTATCTCTACAGCCAGCAGCAGATTTATTGACCCCTGAGATGCATTCAAACCATATTTCCTTTCATATGACAAGTGTCCTGTTTTATTGAAGCAGTTTTCCAGCAGTCCTGAATCACTGCCACAGCTCCATTTTGTCAGAGGCAAACCGAAGGTGTTCTGCACTGGAGTCAAGGCAATGGAGCACAGCACCTTTGTGAGATGGAGAGCATCAAGCTTTTAATGATCAGAATTGAAGTGAAAAAGAGCAGGGTTTTGAGCAATAATGATAAACACTTTAATAGCTGAACTCTGAAGTGAGGGAGTTTTTTGGCAGCAAAAGTAAAATATGGTAAACTGCTTTACAGTACTTTTACTAAGTATTTGAATGAGTGGGCCTAATATTTTGAAGACTGAAAGCAATCTGGATGAACCTGAAGAATTCTGCTTGGCAAAAAGTGTGAAACCCAGCCTGAATTGCAGTGGGAATTCTGGCAACCATGCCCTCAGACAGACTGACAAAGGTGAATGGTTTCATGAGGCTGCAAATATTAAAAAAAGTTGAAATTAAATGTGAAGAGGGGAATAAAAACAAGACTAGTGAGATAAGAAATGGAGTGATATATTCTAGTACTTGGTGTGAAATATAGTGTCTGTAAAAACATGAAAACATTATCTGGATTTTCGCTGGTACTTCCAGTATATCTTTATAGACAGATGATAAGAAATATAATAACTCTGAGAGTACTAAACCAATCACTGTAAAAATACATTTCCAAGACATGCTTGTAGTGAATTTTATCATATGTTGCTTTAATTTTAAATTTTCAGAAGATACACATTTTTCCCTGTATAGAACCCACTTCATTTCCTCCTATAGTTTTCTATACTTGGAGATTTAAGAGAGGACTTATAACACTTGAAGGAGCAGTCTGTTGATAGCATATATAGATAAAGCATTTTGAAGGTAGAGCACATTATTTTTGGTTTGCAGACTAGTTATGTCAGAAGACAGAATGGAGTTGTGAAGCTAAATGTGAGTTTGCTGATGATATCTACAGCAGGTTATTGAGATCTCTGTTTATTTTCAAGCTGATGCAACGTTTAGGGTACTATGACAAAACTTGTGTTATCACTTGGTTGATAAAAAATGGTTTTGCCTTCAGTTTGTAGTTACACAGTTTGAGTCACAGCTTCAAATTATTGGTCTTGTTCAGTGTTCTTAGACAATCTGTTCGGGGCTTCTTATGTAACATTATTCCTCTCAAGTTCAGCAAAAATGCTGCATCGTGAAGAATGTGCATAATGTACAACAAATTTAGCCCCTCTGCTAACTGCAGTCAAGTGAATCTTCCTTTCATTTTGGGACATGGTTATCGCAGCTTGGAGGAAGGAGGGAGGGAAAAGGCAAGGCAAACCAGGAAAGAGGGTAAAAGTGGCTTTTGTGACAGTACCATAAACACACAAACACATTTTGCCAAACTGTTGTTGGCTTTTGAGATGAAGAAAAAGCATTTTTCCCCTTCTCCACTGGTTTCTAGTGCCTTGCCCAGCACTGCAGGATGCAAAAGCTGAGACCAACTTCTTCACAGGTGCAGGCATGAGATGGCAACACATCTGAAGTACCCTCAAGAACTTGCAGGGATTTGTCCCCCCAGGTTGCAGTTGTGAGCCAGCTGCATCACATCCTTCTATAAATCTGTCAATGTCTATCCAAGGCCAGAGCAAATCCATTTGCTACAACTTTTACAAGTACTAAAGCCCATCTGTGGGAAGCCAGAGACAGGATTAATTCTGTCCTCTTCTTATTACAGACTCAGCAGACTAATTTAAAACAGATATTTCATAAACCTGTTGCCTCCCAGGCCGAGTGTGTGTGCAAAGGGGTCATTATTCTGAAAGCCACTGACTTCAGGGAGTGGGAATGCTCTGAGATGAGGCATTTGCAGTGAGGAATATTTTATCCACATGATTATATGTTCTGGCAACTGAAGGACCCAAATCCTAACATTAAAACTAAACTAAATTACCATTTACTGAGTTGCTGAGAGATCTCTGCTCTAAAGGAGGTTTATGCCACAGACTGCAGCAAAATCAGCAGGTCAAGGGAGGTTATCCCCCTCTACTGTGCTCTCATGAGACCCCAGTTTTGGCACTGCATCCAGCCCTGGGGACCCAACAAAAATGTGGACCTGTTGGAGTAAGTCCAGAGGAGACCATGAAGATGCTCAGGGAGCTGGAGCACCTCTGCTCTGGAGCCAGGCTGGGAGAGCTGGGCGTGTTCAGCCTGGTGAAGAGAAGGCTTTGGGGAAACCTTAGAGCCCCTTCCAGTGCCTAAAGGGGATACAAAAGAGGTGGAGATGGACTTTGTACAAGGGCATGAGTGACAGGACAAGGGGAAATGGCTTCCCACTGATGGAGGGCAGGGTTGGATGGAATATTAGGAAGAAATTCTTCACTGTGAGGGTGGTGAGGCCCTGGCATGGGTTGCCCAGAGAAGCTGTGGCTGTCCCATCCCTGGAAGTGTCCGAGGCCAGGTTGGACAGGGTTGGAGCAACCTGGGCTAGAGAAAGGTGTCCCAGCCCATGGCAGGGGGTTGGAAGTAGATAAGCTAAAAAACTACGTTTACATTTTCAGACTCTGAATATCAGAAAGATGAGATGTCTATGATTCTATTTTCTGTATTCCTTCCAGGAAATGCTCTAGTCACACAGGTAACAGAACTTCCCAATCTTGGCACTGAATATTGACATTAAAACAGGATTTAAACATTTCCTCTCCTTTCACAGACACAAACATATGCCTGTGTGAGTGCAGGGGGGAATCAGATGGAGACAGAGCCCTTGGAGTGTCAGTGAGAGAAGTAAGCCTGAGTCTCTCTAAGCATGGCCTGGGATGGCTGCCATACTATTAATATGTAATTTGGCTGCGTAGTTCTTAAGCCATCTTAATTCTCCAGCCATCATTACTTTGCTTGGTTATCATTCATACATTTCTATATGCTATTCTGCTTGGAGCAAAGAGATTGGACATTTAGAGCTAGAGTGGATGAGTCTATATTTTTGGATTTGGATCTAAATTACCCACCAGTTGACGCATTATTGTGTTTTACAATAATTGCTGATTAAAATTCATATGTACTAAATTCTACCTGTCATTCCCAGCATTGCCTCTGTTGTGACAATGCCAATGCCATGAGTGGGTATGAATGAAAGGGTTGAAGGGAGTGGTTTGTCTGCACAATTCCATCCTTTTATTCTGCCACAATCTACTAAACCTCTCTCCCAAACCCTTGGGATATTTGCCACAAAAAGTCTGTCCTGCTGGATGTTTTGTAGGATGAAGACACCATGGTGCAGGTTTCCAAAGCGGCCTCTGCATTTTCACACCCTCACAGGACAGACAACCACCTGCCTGAGCTGATGCTCATGACTCTTGATGGAGTTTCCAAGTGGACTTTTGTTTTATGAATCCTTTTAGAGGAGGTAGATGGGCTGTTCATGTGAGCTCCTACTTTGTGTCTCTTTTTTTCTTAAGGCCATAGGATGTGTCCAAGTCCATTTCTGCAGTTTTTTTAGACTTGCCTTTGGCTGCAAAACTTCTTTAGACTGGTTAAACTCCCCAGACCTTTCCTGCTCCTTTTGTGCCTCCCACACTTTAACATTTTTGGCTGCCTTCTTGCTTTTGATCTTCCATTCTCTTTCCCCCACATCTCTCAAGCTTTTCCTCACTGTCCCTAGTGTTTCCCAGCCTGGAGAGGTGGGGAATAGAACAGCCCCTGGTGAGCTGGTGTGTTTATGATAAATCAGGGGAGTGGATATGCAAGTACTGGCTCTTAACAGCACTTTCTACTTGCAGGTGCTTCCTCTTCCCTTTCACTTGTGACTGAATATTGCAACAGACGACATGTCTGCAAATCACCATTGCCCTGCACTTCATCACTCTGGGTTCACATTTTAGTCATCACAAAAGAATCATCCTGATTGAACATCCGTTTACCCATCCTGGCTGGCTGAAACAAAAACAGCCCAACCCAAATCCCAACATTTGGAAGGACATAGTGAAGCAAAAGATGGTCTGCTGAGTTATACCCCATAGCAGTGCCCAGCCCATTCCCACATTCCTCCTCCCAGGGATTGGAAGCCACTGAATATAGGCTGCATCCATCCAGTTTTAGTAGATGCCAAAAGTAAAACTAGAGTGCAGCATGTGCCGTGAAGCCTTCAGTTCTCTTAACTTGGGAAAATGCTGGCTAAACAAATGTGAGAAGAAGCAGGGCTAGCAAGGGACAGAGGGCTGACAGCTCAGCATCTCATTACTCATCCTCTCAGCTCTGTCTGACTAGTCGTTTAGCACCTTTGTGGGCTTGTTTTTGTTAGCTAAAGAGGGAGTAAGAGAGATGTGACTCTAAAACAACAGGATATCAGCTTCTAGATGGGGTTTCAGGTTTAAATAAGTGCAGAGCATTGTGAACTGACACTGTACACAGTACAGCTACAGGGCATGGATCTGGATGGGCTATGCACAAACCAGAGCACTCCTGGCTTACCTGGATCCCAACCAACGCAGGATGGTGTAAAAGTATGTCTGGCTTAAAACCAGATTTTTCTAAAGTTAGAATATTCCTTCTATTAGTGAAAAGCAGAAGGTAGTGCTGAGACTAAGGCAGGAAATCTGCATTCAGTTCCTAGCTCAAATGGACACTTTCTTTGTGCAGGGTTGGACAAGCCAAGCAAAACTCCCTACGCTTTGTATTCTGAATTTGTATAAGAAAAATTGTACTGCCTTCTGTGATTTATCCTGGCTGTTTAGACAGTGAGGACTTGGAGAAGAGAAAGGTTTTCATCCAGTGTCTGTACTGTGCCTCATTTTTTGGGGCCTCAGCCTGAAATATTCCCTCAACACACAAAAAATTAAATAATAAAAAAATTGAAATGTGTATTGTTATGTAAGTGTACAACAACCAAGTCCATTGAAGCTGTGGTACCTGGTGTGGTTGGGCATGTGAGCCAGTATCTCTGAGCATCAGCCCGTGTTGGTGCAATGCCACAAGACCACAGGCCCTTCTGTGGTGTTTATTCGCCGGTTCTGTGTATCCACGCTCAGCACATTTCACCTCAGGCCATCCAGCCTGCCCAGAACGACCAAGAGGAACTTGTAAGGGAATTAATTAGAGCTCTGGAGAACAGGGATGATCAAGTCTGCATTTGCTTTTGGGAGCTAGAGAACATTGTGTGCTGCCAACTATGAACTGCCTGGCTCCAGCATCAGCTTTGCTCAGGGAAGGGGTAGTATGAAACAGGGAGAAGCTCAACACTCCTAACCCTTAGGAATGCTGCATTTATGCTGAGCAGATTTGTGCACGAGATGTGTTCTCACTTGCAGGGCTTGTTTCCCTGCTGCATTTGCTTCCAGCACGTGGACCCTGTTTTAAGTGAGCAGCGGGCACACAGAGCAGAAAGAGAAACATACACAAATCAGGGAGTTTTGTTTTATTTCCAAAAAGGCATACACAGAACGACAGGGAATATAAGAAGGAGAGAGGAGCATATCCTCTTGTTCCAAGTATAAAACCCCCTAACTTTCTAGGCTGACCCAGACTCCTAAGAGTGAAGGCAAAAGTATAAGCTACGTGACTAGTGGGAAGAGAATGAGCCAGCAGGAAAAATCTATCAGAGCTTTCCATGGTTCAATCAGTCAGAGCCTGCTTCACTGGGGAAACAATCAATTAACCACTTCCACTAGAACAGCCACAGACGTGCTGTTCTGGAGGTACTAAATCTTTGAGTTTGTTTGTTCCCAGTTGCACTTTCAGCTTATTTACAACATCACAGCAACCTTCCTCCTTGCTTACCCTCACTTCTCTAAGTCCCTCCCAAGGATCTTTCTGTCCATGTTGATTAGTGAAGAACACAGGCAGACTAACAACTTCCAGCTTGACTGAAAATCTGTATTTCCCTTAAACAGGCAGCCAAAACAAACAGTTTCCTCCAGGCATTCGGAGGGCATTACGCCTTTAACTGTCCACCTGATTTCCAGCTGTCAGTGCATTTTGTCTCACTTTAAGGCAGATGGTTTTATTTTAGGATGTTTTGGCCCAATCAATAATCCAAGAGCCCTTCAGGACACAGATTTGTCCCTGCTCTGAGGAGCAAGATGTAGCAGGCAATGAGAGGTAGATGACACCAAAGCCAAAGAATGATGCTGAGAACACTCAGCCCAAGACCCTCTGTGGCAGATGGGAGCAGGGAAGGACTTGGGCATGGCCGGTCACACAGGTATGGTAAAGAAGAAGGTGGGAAACAGCCTGGAAAAAACTTCACAAAAGGAGCATTCGAGAGGATGTGACCTCCAAGTGGTGCTGAGCTGTGCAGGTACAAGGGGTTCACACTGTGTCTGCAGAGGAAGCTGGAATATGGATGAGCATGGAGAAAGGTGCACACAGGTGACGTGGTAATGGTGATGGTCTTCCTTGGCACCTCAAAGGTAGATCTCAAAGCACTAAAAGCAGAAGGGTCTTCAGTCCCAGTGCGCTGGTGAAGAAAACAAAGGACGGAGAAGAGTGTTGAGGAAAGTCATCAGCTCTCCAAACCACAGGCCTGTGTCTGCCATCACTGTGCTTTCAAAATGTAGTGAAACAAGAGACATTTAGATGATCACAGCACAAAGCTGAGATTAAATTTTTATTTCCCATTTAAATTTTTCTTTGCATTCTTTAAACGAAAAGAAAGCAGCTCTCAGCACTTTTAGGTAACTCCTGTGCCTGGCAACCTGGAAGCAGATTTTGATTCACAGATGCCTCTTGCTCCTCTGATCAAATGTGCTGGCAGGACTGGTAGACAGGAGCTGTCTTAAGAGCTTTAATGCACTTAGATTTGTCCCTGTAGCTGCTGCTAATGCCTTGATTGGTGCTATTGAAATCTCTTCTTAAACATATGGTAATACATTCCTCACTGATTCTCCTGCCTTTCAAAACTCAGACCTGGAATCATCATTGTCTGTAATAAGTTCATTCTGTTCCTTCTGCTTTACTGCCTGCCCAGCCTGGCTTTGATGAAGTAATTCATATAACCTACTAACTCCAGAGTAAATTTTTATTAGATTTTGAATTAAATACCATATTTTCTATTGGGAAGCCCTGAAACCTCAGCTTGGCATATGGTATTCATATAACCTCTGCTATTCTGAATGCATCACTGGTAATGAAGATTCTGGATGTCAGGGCTGGGAGTGCACTAATTGGCCTTAATTGCCCCAACAAACCTCATCTGGGGGTCACATTCACATCCTTGGTCAGGAGCTCTATTTAACCTCCAATGCCAGAGCCCTTCAGTTTATGCCTGGGCTGTTCTGTAAGCAAGCCTGCCTTAGAAGTCTTTCTGAACTGCTGTTTGGCTTTCCACGGATGACCTTGGAGATTTTGTGTTTACTACACCTGTTGCTATCCCTGCCTTGTTCTACTTTCCATGGCGTGGGGTTATTCCAGGTTGTTCCTGCCTTGTGCTAGGGCTGATCCTGGCATCCCTTCCCTGGGTGAAGCCCTGCTCCTGCTTCCTGATGCTGGCAGCCAGAAAAATAATACAGCTCTGGTAGGATTTTCAGTAGATAGAAGATTTCTAATGTATTGATTTATTAACTGTTTGAGAAAAGAGTACAGGTAATATTATGAGCTATGATTCTTATTTTTCTAACTGTGCATGGAAATAAAAACAGAGGCTATATGTGTAAGTCTGAGGTCTCTGGGTCTGTTACAGTTTTGAAGCTCAAGTAGGCTTGGGCCAAGCACTGGGAGTGACTGACCCAGGAGGCCCAATCTGTTCATCTTCTGGTTGTCTGCAGCTCGGCCTATGCAGGCAGAGGGAAAACTCTTTTTCACTCCAGGCAGTTGTACTGCACCACTCAGCATATAGTAGCTTTAGACACATTTCTCCTAAGGGTGATATTGGATTCTCAATCTGCGTTTTTTTGGGGTAGCACAAACAGGTCTGTCACTTTATGTGTTAAATGGGATGGCATCTGGACATCATAATGGGTGGACAGACCAAACACATGAGGAACATCTTCCTTTGTGCCCTGAGAGGACAGTAACCTTGCTGGAGAGACCAAGGCACTATTGGAAGCACATCCTATCTCATTCCATGCCAGGTTTTGTTGCACTGATTAAACAGGGCTATGCTGGGTTTCCTTCTCCAAAGTGGCAACAGGTGATGTCTCTGCTGTAGGCAGCACCTGTGGACAGCTGGTAGTAATTCTCCATAAAGCTTGTTGGAAAGGAAATATAAGAAGCTGGACTTTGTGAAGAATGTTAAATTTGGTCTTTTCACATGGCACACAGAATGGGCCTAATGCTGAGCCACAACAGGCAGCTGCCTTCCCATTTAATGTAATCCACCAAGTAAAACATCCTGGCTTCTATGTTTTCTGCCTGGGAGCTTGTGCTGATCCAAACAGTGGCTTTTATATTCTGGGGAGAGGTGTTTGGTTTTTTTTTTTTTGTTCCTGAAGAGGTACCTTGAAAAAGACTGTTCTTCTGCTGAGTGATGACAATGACCTTTGGAATGAAAGTTTAATGCATGGAATTAAGCAGTGTAGTGGCCTGGTTGAGAGCAGCTTTTTGTGGGGAGACACAGGTACCTCTGGTATGGGCAATGGTTGAAGCATCCCTTTAGGAAGGGCAGGGATGCATCCCCCCTCCCTGTTGTCGCAGACTCTGCTCTCTGGGGTCAGCTGGGTGCCTGTGGGGGTGCTCCTTCAATCCTACCACCATCACTTACCTTTCCCTTTCTTTTGCAAGAAACACTCCTTAAATCCTCAGGTTTTTTATTACAGAGAGAGTGATCAGGCATCGGAATGGCCTGCCCAGAGAGGTGGTGGATTCTCTGTCCCTGGAGGTTTTTAAGATGAGACTGGATGTGGCATTTTGTGCCATGATCCAGTAATCACAGTGGTGTTGAATCAAGGGTTGGACTTGATGATCTCGGAGGTCTGTTATAAACCAGTTGATTCTATGATATCATTCTATGGTATGATTCCATGATTACCATTTCAGCGAGTGGGGCCAAACCCAGCACCACACTCTTCCTCTGCCTACCCAGACCAACAGACAAGCAAACCCACACCTGCACTGCCTTTGCCACAGGGGCATGGTGCACCTTTTGTGGCACAGGAAGGATGAGACCTGCCGCGGTGGTGATGGTTCGGTAGGGATGCTCGGTGGGGCGATGCTCGGCGCGGTGCCCGCGGGGGGCGCGGCGGCTCCGCCCCGGCGCGGCATTGGCGGGGCGGGCAGCGCGCAGGGCCGGCGGCAGCAGTAGCAGCAGCAGGTGGTGGGAACGGCCGCGCTCCGTCCGCGCCGCTCCGCGCTCCCACCTCGCCTCGCCGCCGCCTCAGCGCGGCCCCGCCGCTGCCAAGACGCCGCGGGCCGTGCTCCGAGTGAAGAATGGGGCGGCCAAGCTCGCCAAGCCGCCCGCGGCCGCGGGAGAGACCCCCGGCGGCGCCCCCGGAACGGGGCTCTTCATGGAGCGCTCGCAGAGCCGCCTCAGCCTCTCCGCCTCCTTCGAGGCCCTCGCCATCTACTTCCCCTGCATGAACAGCTTCGACGAGGAGGATGCGGGTATGGAGGGGGCGGTGGTGCGGAAAGGGTTCCTGGTGTGTCTTTGCCCATCCGCGCGCGGTGCGGGTGGGTGTCCCGGTCCCGGGGCTGTCCCGTGTCCCCTGCGCTGCCCGGCGGGTGTGTGTGTGTGTGAGCAGGGACCGTGTTCCTCTGGAGGTTAAAGCTGGGAATGTAGCCCAGCGATGAAACGCGCTCCTGCTTCTAATCGATGAGGAACCCGCGGTGTTTGCAAATGGAGCGGCTGATGCTCCATCCTCTGTAATGAATGAAGGGCAGCGCTCAGGGCGAAGGCGTCCATTCTGCTGGGTGATGTGTCCGCTCTGATTTATGCACCGTGAACTCTGGGGCTAATTGTTCCCGGGGATTGTTAGCTGTGCACCGTGCTGCCTTTGGAGAGAGGAATAAAGGGATTCGTCTTAAATGAGGGCAAAGTAAATCCCGAAACAAAAGCCTTTCAGAACGAGTGCGGTGTCAGAAAGACCTTTCTGGCCTCCAAGAGTTGGCAGCAGTCATAAAAGGAGACCAAGCTTTAAAAAAAGGGGCATTGGTAGGGAAAAGTAGGAAAGGAATTGTGTTGAACAGGGGAGGAAGGACAGCCAGTGGGTGCTGGAGAAGGTGCTGGGAGTGGAGGGCAGTACAGCCGCTGTGCGGGTGGGGAGTGCGGACGCGGGAGGGCATGGGGAGCTGTCGGTGAGCGCTTGGTCCATTCCCAGTGGCTCACTGGTACTTGAGAGGTGTTTTTCCCAGTACACACTGTACCAGAGACTGAACCTGTGAGTGAATCTTGTGAGCAGCAAATAATGAAAGTTGGTAACTAAGGCGTATTTTGACACTGACTGTCATGGTCGCATCCCTCAAAATGCCGGCATGCTTCTTTGTCTAGTGGCTCTTCCCAAGAAGTGCAGGTGCCAGCAGGAATACATCAGCCCGCAAGCTGCTACACCTGTAACGTTGTTGTTTTTAAAGGAGTTGACGTAAGAATCAATTCATCATCTGTGTGATTAACCTAGACTTGTCATCAGCATCATGCAGGGGTGTCAGGCAGAACATCGTATCCTCCAACAGATGTAGTTTTAAAATTTTTTTGTCTCAAAATTCTGCTGATGATTTATTTGCACTACATACTTGCTTTGAATGCTGGGGAGTGTACATGACAATAAGGGGAGCTTTGGGAAGTCTCAGCGCTGTTGCTTCAGACATGATTGATAGTGAGGCTTGCTCGAGTACGAGAACCCGATGCAATGCCTGGAACAGCATTTCATTCCCTGGTGTCCGACCCCTCCTGCTCTGAGTAGGGTGATGGTTTAGGGGAATGCTTCCTCCTGCAGCTCTTAGAAAAGAGGTTTTGCGCTGAATTGTATTTATTCATACTTAGTGAATGCTCATGCATGAATGTTAAAAGGCTGCTCTTAATACAACACGAGTGCTTGTCTCTGAATTAAATAAATCTACAATTAAGACCTCATTTTCCAGCAGCTTATTAGCAGATCTCGCCTGTATGAGTTGTCTCGTTAGTGAAGCTGCTCGGAGTGGTTTCAGTGCAACGGGGACATTGCAGTGTTGCTCCTCTATTTTGTGCCTGTGAGTGTGTGTTCAGACACGTATGAGCAAGGAAGAACGTGTGCCACTCTCTATTTCTGGCATTAAAACTACAAGCCTATAATTTTCTCTTTCATGACATCTATTTTATGCTGAAATTGTGCCAGATAAGATTCTATATTATTCATATCCATGCATGGTCCTGAAATTGTAAGATATTCTGACCAGTTTGGGTTGCAGCATGATTTCTGTCACAAAAAATAGATCTCGATAGCTCATTCAGGAAGATGAATACTGCACTTGACAAGATGTTCTCCATGGGAGATGGTGGAAAAAAATGAAATTGATCCCAGGAGCATTGACAAAGTAAACAATCCTATTTCAAACAGAAACATCATCCATTTTGTCTGAAGCTGAGAACCATATCTTTAAGAGAATAGTCATCCTACAGAAAAAGGAGAAGAGCTGATAAATGACCAAGCTTAACGGAAACTTGATGTTTTCCTCTGAAATAGGAGAACAGCCTAATGAGAGTGTAAATCTACAAACAATAAGAATTCTTGAGGTGTTTCATTGAAGTTACTATGGGTGGGTCATATCAGGGTATAAAAGGACATTTACAGAAGTTCTGAGAGCTGTGGCAATGTGGAAACATGTCTGGCCATGATTTCCTCCTATAAGTCTGGGTTCCAGGATTTCCTCCCATAAGTCTGGAAAAATGGCTCTGCTTTTGAAAAATATAGAATCTGGTTTCACTTGTACTTATAGCATATTTCCTTTTCTGCCAAGGCCCTTATGTTTTTCTTTGCTGTCTACCTTCTGGACATGAGGTGAGAAGATTCTTTTCATCTTTCTCAACTCCTCCTGCGATGTGTCTGGGCAATGAACTGGGTGCAGATGATATCTTAGCATGCAGAAGCAGGCAGACAGTGTAGGCAGGAAAGCAAGAAACAGGATCTCATTTGAATATTTCCAGAGGATGAGGGTGATGGAGATTCAGATGTGGCACATTGAGCTGTGTGCCTGCCTTTCCTAAGCGGTGGATGTGGACTTGCACTCTGATGTTCTAATACCCTTTTTGTTTCTGAGCCATGTATACAGAGGGGATATGCTGAGCAAACACAGAGCTCTGTTCATCAGAAAGTTGCAGTGGGGCTTTGAAATAACTGAAATTACTGTCTGCACTGAGCAGTGTGAGGACTCTGGGTTAATAACTCTCTTGATCTTGGCATGGTAATGTTGCTGGCCTTCCTGCTGGCTGACTGCCACTGCCTTTGCTCCACTGAGGTCCCCAGCTATGTTAGTGAAGTTAAGGATTTTTAAGCCATAGTTACTATCAGAATAATTGTTGGTTTTACTTATGTAAATGTCTATGCTCCATTTCAGTTGTGGAATAGTAGACTAAGAAGAGGTAAAAATCAATCATGCACTCTTTGTGGGCACATTGCTAGAATGCCTTTTTCTAACAGTATGAACACAAATCTTGGCTATCCTGTGGACCTCCCATACTCTTGGTCTTGGCTGGAATCAGCCATTCGGGATGCTGATATTCCTGAGGGAATTTGTTAGAAGGGACCAAACTACTGAGGTCTGAACTGTCAAGTGACAAGTGCATGTGGATTAATGACAGGGTGTTGAAGATCCATCGTGACTGTGGGCACCTGCCTTGTAGGCAGCTGGTGAGTCCTGGGTGCAGTTCACAATTAAAACTGAGGGATTGGGGTGTATGAAATCCCCCTTTGCTGGCAGTGGCCTTAGCACAGCCCAGTGCAGTCTGGGATGAAGCACATCCTGAAGGTTAATGGGAATGTGTCTGCTGTTGTGGAAGAGAACCAGCTTGATCCTTGTGCAGACCATCAAGTTTGGAAAGCTGGCTAAAGCAGTACAGAAAGTGAGGATCTGGGAGAGAGCAAGCAACTGACTTGGAGCTGCACATGCAAAACGGGCAAGCTTTGGGCAGGTGAGAGGAGGTGGTTTGAGGAGCAGGATGGTTGGTGTAGCAGTGGTGGACCTGCTGGGAGTTGGGAAGCCAGAAGCAGTCCTCAGCTCTGAGGAGGTGAGAGCTTCCAGACAAGGGCCCTGTGTACTACAGAGGACAAGGACTACACCTAACGAAACAGAGGTAAGGAAATGCTATGTCACTGGAGGGAATGGGGTTTCCTTAAGCCCCTGTACCTAAACTGTAGGATCCAGGAGCACTTCTCAGGTTTGATGCGTGCTCCAGCTGTGCTGTGGTTTAAGTGGGTAGCACACCAGCTCCTTTCATGCTGCATCCTGCTTTTTTTCTCAGGAAGGACACCTGCTTGTGCTGGCAGAAGGCATCTGACAGGGATGCAGATTTGGATGTTTGGGACTGTAGCTGTGGGTTACACTGCAAATGCAGCTACCCAGAATCCAGATATGATTTAAGCATCTGCACAAGGGAAAACTCCTGTTCCTTACAGACACAAGTGTGAAGAGCAGGGCTGCTCTGATCAGGGAGCGGGAGAAGGTATGGAACAGCTGCAAGGGATGTGTAAGGGCCCCCTGGATCATGACCCCAGCACAAGGACTGTCCAGCTTGGCAGACCTCTGCCCTGGCAGCAAGACAGCAGAATCCAATCATGTCTCAGCCACCTGGAACCAAGTGTCTGGCAGAAAGAAAATGGTTTCCAAAGTCAAAATGTCTCCTAGATACTGACAGTGAGCCTTCCTTGTATCAGCTGGTAATTCAGGAAAGAGTTGAATTAGAGAGAAAATTCAGTTACTTTCACACACTATCAAGTACTGGCAGAGGCACTGTGTTGTGATCAATTCCTTTGAAGAGAAAGTATGTGAAATATTAATTTAATGGATTGATAAAACCACTTAAAATATTGGGGTGGAAGAATATGCAGTGGACATTTAGATTAGTGTAGAGTATTCTTTTGTTGGAGTTTTATCTGTTGAACTTCTCTATAATTTTAAACACTGACCTCCTCTATAATTTTAAACATTAAAGTGTCACAAAGTTATTAAACAGAGAGAGCTCCTGTGTGTGTTTTCACGTTGCCATGGTTATTTCTCAGTTACAGTACTGTATTGGGGTACATATTTTTAAAGAAAATGATGATTCAAGTCTTTACTAGTCCATTTGTACACTTTTTAAAAATGTAGATCAAGCGTATTGAGCCCTTTTGGTGTTTAGTCAGTTTTGCTTCATCCAAAGTTACTGTTAACGTTCTGTCAGCCTCTAACTAGTTTTGTTAGTTGTTGGTTAAGCAGGTAACCATGCTCACATGGCAAGCATGTAGGGAACAAGGGATACTATCTGTACACCTGGAATGTTAGCTGTTTTTCTTATCAGTCTTTTACAAATGAAATGGTAGTTCAAATCTGTAGCTCTGCAAAGACGCAGACCCTAGAGCTTACCTAGCCATGCATTACCCCAGGGGTGCCAGCTCTCTTGGCTGGTGCAGGAGACAGGAAAATCCAGGGCTTTTTCCTCTTCTTGTGCAGTAAAGAGTGTATCCTTGCCTGTGTATTATCCCAGTGACTGAAAGAAATGCCTCTCTCCCTGCTGGGCACATTGTAGCTCTAGGTAAACATGTTTGTTTTATAAATGGATTAAGTTGAAATAAAAAATGAGAACAATTTTAGGAGAGCTACTGTCAGATCAGTCTTTCATCAGAGCAAAGTGTATGCAAGGGACCAGCAGCCTGGAAGAAGATGCTGTGGATAATACCTGCAGAGGTTGATGGTCTCGGACCCAGTTACAAGTTAATCCAGATCCTAAATACAGCGACAGATTCTTACAGCAGGGATGCACCTGGTTGTGGCAGAGCTGAACAAGCCATTCTGCCCCTTGCCTGCCCTGTGCACTGGAGGCATCTTCCTTCTCCCTGTGCCGGCTGCAATTACAGGCAGTTTTGTCTTCTGCTGTGGCTGTGTGAGACCGGAGCAGAGCAGGAGCCCTGTGAATGAGTCAGCACTAGGAACAAAGGTTTTGAAACCTTGTCCTTGTTTGTGTTGCTGGTGGTGTTGTGACTGCACGTGAGAGCCGCAGTCCTCGGCCAAGTTCATGCTGTGCCTGTAGAAATGCAAAGCAAAATGTCAGTGTCAGTCCCAGGGCACTCACGGTCTGTGGCAGAACCCAGCAGATGGGGAGAGTTGGACAGATGGGAGAGCGCAGGGAAGGGTGACGTGGCATCGGTCAGCACTCAGCATGGCAGGCAGCCTTCCCGGGGCACCAGCTGCTTCCCGCTCCTGTCTCCCAGGGAGTGTCCCGCAGAGTTGTCCTGCATGCCCCAACCTGGAGCATCCACCTGTGCCTCATGCTGGCTGTTGGCTGAGGAATTGTTTTAAGCAATGATGTAAGGTGTGGAGAAGAGAGGTAGCTGCTAACTGTGGGATCTCAAGGACTGTGCCACAAAGTGCTTTGTAGACATTTCCTTGGTGGTCATCTGGATGTGGATTTACAGGGGAGAGGGGCTGTGGATGAGGTCATTGGCCATGAGGTGGCTCTGTGCTGTCCCCTCAACCTCACTTTGCAGCACACTTGCTGTCATGGAAAGCTCAGTGCTGTCTCCTTCCCTCGAAGGTGTCTGTGACTGGCCTCACATACATTACAGGTGTGCAGAGGATGGTGTTGAGTTCCAGCCACATGTGCAGGAGTTGCCAAGTGAGGGTTATACGAGACCCCTGCCAGCCACAGGGAAAGGGTATCTCTTTGTCTCATTTTGCTGTCAGCTGATTTCCAAATAGAAGAGTTTGTCCCTGGAAAGCTTTCTGTCTATGAGATACAGTTTCCTTACTGCTTCTATTTCATGTGCAGTTAATTCTAATGCAACATTTATTAATTCAAAAGCGATCTGTTCTCCAAGCTAAAAAAAATTATCTTTACTCTGTCAGATTCCTACATCAGGACAAGTTGTGAAATGCTGTAACTACTTTGCTTCAACATTTCTGTTTGACAGAATGTGTGTATCTGCTTTGTGTAGGGAAGAATTAAGTTTGATCAGAGTAGTTGTTTTGAGGAATAATTTATCTGTGCAATTATTTTCTAAAGCACTTTGTGCTTGTATTTGAGTGCCTTCAGTTAGATTAGAAATGTGAACAATTTAATTTAAGGTATGGTCTGCAAGTTACTGATGTATTTTATTAGGGCAGTGAGACCTGACTCCCACGAGATTTCTCAGCCCCGTTGGCTTCTTCTCTTCCCCACAGACATCTGTTGTGAAGCACCATTAACATATTTGAATAAGAATTTCTGCTCCTCTGAGGAAGTGTTCAACACATTTTGAATATCCATCTATCCAAATGATGTTCCCTTGAGGGTTGGCCTTATTTTTTGGGAGAATGCTGTACTGTATGGCAACATGTGTGAGGATAGGGATTCTGCAACACAGTGATCCTTCAGTTGTGTCATCGCTTAAATCATCTGCTGGTGACACACACAAATTAGGCATTTTCTGCTTTTGCTGTCAAACCATTCTTGCCTTGAAATCTGCATTTAAGTTATATTTTTGTCTTTGCTTTTGCAAAACAGCACACATGTAAAGACTGCGAAGCCCTGGTAGAGCCTAACTTCCCAAAGGGACACAGCAGAGCTCTGCAGCCCTACGTTTTAGCCAAATTCAGACACAGTTAAATCATTGAGATGGATAATGTTCCAGCTTCATGCCATCAGAGTGTTATATCACCTTTGTCCAATACACAAAGAACTCGTACAGCCTTGCAGAAACCACTCTAAAGTGTTTGAGTGCTCAACAGTTTGAAGAGTACAGTGTGTACAGAGGTAAATGTTACATTTTTCTCAAAGCTGTTTTATGACTAAGAGGAATTTGTGCTATTGTCTGTGTCCTTATTCTTACGAATGTAGATGTAGAAGGGATTCAGAGGAGTCATTTGTATCTGTTCCCCAAGTAACTAATCTATTCCTAATTAGGACAGTTTATCCTAAAATTTAGTTTAAATCTGCATTGAAATTAGTACTGCTATTGTACTGTTCCCACAACATGATGGGAAGCAATGGATCACTTCTGTCTTCACAGCAACTCTTCTCATCGCAAAACTGTTCTTCCCAAGCAGGAAGTGACCATAATGACAACCATCAGTGCCTGGCATCTCTCTCCCTCCTTTTGCATTTTGGACCAAAGAAACATGATTGATATTTTCTTTTTGCATAGAGCAGTTTTCAAGCTTTGTGTTGGCCTTGTTGTTGTATTTGGGGTTGTGCAGGAGGAACAGTGTGGACAGTGCCCTGGCTGCTCTCTGGCCCCCAGCAGGGAGGAGTAACTGTCTCCCACACTTTGTGTGCAGAATTCCTGTAAATACAGCTCTTTGCAGGAGTTTCACTGCTCCTGACTCACACTCAGGGTATGATCCCAGCCTCTTTCCAGATCATTCTTTGCACAACTGCTGCCCGGCTGCTCATTCTCTTTCTGGCATTTGTGCGTTTGATTTTTTCAGTGCTCCGAAGTTCCATATGCCTTTAGTGAATTTCCTTGCATGGATTGGAGGGTTGAGCTATTTGATCCCATTCGTATAGGTCTGAATTCTGTATCTCTTGCTTAGCAAGACCCGTGATACTGGGATGTTTGTGGGATTGAGAGGTGGGAGAAATAAAGTGCTTTATCTTTTGGGCTCCAGAAATAGTGCAATGTTTGTGGATGATTTTGGCAGCTGGAGAAGATCCTCTGTATCTGAGGATCCATGGGCAAAGTGCAGCATTCTTGAAAACCTTTCCTTTCAGTGCATCTGGAGTGCCCTGTTTTTTCAGGCACCTCCTCATCCCCTCGTTCTGCAACACTCCAATCAAGGGACTGCTGAGTTGCCATTCACAGTTAGTTGCTAGAATGAAGATAATTTGATTTATCGCCATTGTGAAGTATCATTAATCACGAGAATTCCCCAAGAAACAAATGACTGTGTCGCTCTCTGGGGCTGACCAACCCCTTGAGAGCAATGGTGGGATCAGACCTGCAGAGTGACCCACCTTGGTGAGGGAGCAGCAGCATCACCAAGAGACAGGAGTGTGGGCACAGCCTGCTCCTCTCAGCTCCCTGGGCACCATGGATGAGGTTGACAGTTTCCCAGTGGTGTGGGACTTCTGCCAGCTGCCCACCAGCAGTATGCATATTTACAGTTAGCAGGGAATGTATCCTGCCATGTGGATGGAAAACATGTAAATTGTGTTGTAGCCAAGATGTCTAAGACGATTAAGATTTTTTTTGTTGTTGTTGTTGTAAATCCAGCTCCTTGTTTGGCACTTCTCAGCATCCTGGGAGGATTGTGTGGGTGGATGTTTTTTATTTTATTTATTTTTTCATTTTTACTATATACCTTTCCTTTCTTGTATTTAATACATGACATCACAGCACTAGTGAAAAGTTAGGAAAACGCTATTCGAAATTTTAAGGTTGCTGCGTTATATCCATATTTGTGTTTTAATCAGATTGTCAGAAAAAAAGAGAAGGCTTTTCCTTTCTGGTGGCTGTTGGAATTCCAGCTGTTGTAGTTGATTCCCTTCTGGATGGCAGAATCATCACAACTCAGACCCAGCAGCTTTCCTTGTCCCTTCTGTTCAAGTTGTGGTGTCATCCCTCTGGCTGAAGCCCTCTCATGAGACCTCACCAGTGACCTGTGGGATTAGAGCAACTGCCCTGCAGCAGTTCTGCAGAGCCCTTCCACCTTTATAGCAAGTTGCATTAAATTTACAGTAAACATAGACAGTGTTGCAGATTAACTTTTGAAGATTTTCAGTATTGTCCTTACCCCCAAATGATAAGGAATTGTTACATTTCATTGTTACATTACATTGTTACATTTCAATGGTGAACTTGTTGTCTTTGTCAAAAACACAGGTATTTTTGTGTGGGTTTATCTCCACACATGAGCTGTGGATCACACAGTTCACAGTTGTGTCCCCTCCGGATTTGGGGTTTTTGTTTCAATGTAAGTAAACAGGAAAACGTTAAGTCGTGTTACTTGATGTGCCTGGAAATAAAACCAAGCTTTCTGCTGCCATAAACATAGTTTTTACAAGAGTCAGTGCTTATTTTAATAATTTAATATGCAAAGTTAGTTTTTTCAAAACTGCCTGTGAGTTTTAGTCTCTGGTGTTTGTTGAAAGTGAATGGGATTTGGGGCTGTACCTGCTTTCAGCAGTTCAGAAAATCACCTCACAGCCATCCAAGTGTGGGGCTGACACTCTGCTGCTCTGGTTGTGCAAAGCCATCTGGAGCAGAGGAGCAGAGTCTCCCTGGGATTCTGCAATTCCAGGAACATTGATGAGGGAACATTGAAAATGCTGGTGTGGAAAGCAGGGCAAGCAGTGCCGAAAGTGGGCGTGGAGGCCAGCGCTCAGCCTGGCAGACAGTGCGTGCTAAATCAGGGTGATTTATGGAACAGTTTCTGTTAAAAGCTTCCTCGTGCACTTTAGGAAGCAGAGCTGCCAGATTGGTCAAACTCCAATGCCCAGACAGTTGGAATTGGCTGCCGGGTGCAGTAATAACCGTGGTGAAACTCGAGCAGCCGTTTCATAGAGGCTTTGCAGGCTGCCACACCAGTGCTGCTGCTCAGAAAACAGACAGTGTCAAAATGTTACGCGGTATGAGGACATTTCCATGGCAACGTTAGCATCCCATGATACCCGTTCTCATACTGCAGTGTCAGCACATGCTGCTGTCAGTGTATTTTCTTCTTCCATCTGTGGCCTTTAGGAACACCATGGTACTGATTGTATGGATTTCATCGGTGACTTCTCGTAGTTCTGGGGCTGAAGGTGGAAGAAAAGCTCTTTCTGGGCTTTTGAGTGTCTTAAATAAGGCAAGTATTCCTCATTTAGTGTAGCATCTCTCACATACTTCATCTCAAAAGCACCTGGGTTTGCGTTCTGCTACACTAGGAGAACATCTTTCCCTCTCAGACGTGATAGCTGTGTTGTACCTGGCATCAGAGGTGCCTGCACTCTTATCATGCAGATCTTTGGATGGCTTTGAGATCCCTCAGTCTGGGAAGACACTCCTGTCATGTTTTGGGTCTGATCCTTTCAGCCCAGAGAAAGCATGTCACTGATGTCCACCTGCACCTGACAGCAGTCTGCTTCCTCCTCCCCTTCCTTTGCAGGAGCCATCAGCTGCTCTGGACATGGGCTGGTTTTGGACCTGGTGCCTGGCCTGATGCCTTTGGGTGGTTTCATCCATGGCTGCCTCCTGGTTTCATCATGTCTCCATCAATGGTTTAGGCCTGCCACTAAATATTTCAGTTTCTGCTGCTGATTCTGCAGTAAGCATGTCCTGATAGGATTTTCAGTATTCCCCCCTGTGTTTTTTTCCCGTTTCTTCTTACATTTCTGTATTTTCACCAGGTGTTGTATTCCAAAATTAGCATCACTATGCAGGCAACATGTGTTTATCAGCTCTTTTCCCTTGACATAGGGAAAGCTGTTCTCAATATAAGCTAGAGCCTTGGCAAGAAATAAGAGGTGGAGATATTTCCTGTGTGGCAGCCCATGGATGTTCCACCAGCTCATATTTTCATTTCTGCTGGTACTTTGTAAGAGCAGGAGAGAGATCTTGGTTTAGTTATTGTGCATGTGTAGCTTCTGAACATTGCATGGGCAAAGAGATTTTAAGATTTAACTAAGGATTTGCCTACCCAGTGTGCACAAGCTGTGGATGTTCAATCAAAGTATGTGGGTGCATGACAAGGCCATTTCTCACACAGTCTTGCTGTAGCATAAAGGGATCATGTATGATAAAACCCAGAGCTGGTGGTTGTCACATCTGGTCTAAAGTATTTCACATGAAGGGTCTGAGAGGGTAAGTGTGAGACTTGAGAACGTGCAGGTTGAGGCTAGGGGTAGGAGCAGAACCGGCTTTTTCAATCAAATCTGCTCCTTGGGACCCACTTCTGGACTGTTTCACAACAATAATTCTCAACTCCTATTTTGCCCAGGGCTCTGCTTTGAGTCACGCCAGAGTCCCAAGTTATCTTTCTATAAACTTTTCATCTGTTTCCCCTGAATTCCTGGCTTCTGCCTAGTAACAGGAGAAGGTCTGTTCCTGTGACCTGACTGCTCTGTCTCTGCAGAAACACTTTTACTGCTTCTGCACAGGAGACGCTGCCATCGCCTAAACTCAATTTTTCCCAAGACCCAGTCCAAGCTGAGTGCCTCTAAACCTGGCATCGTGTCGGCCCTGTTTCAATACTTTTCTATTTCTGTCTCAGTACTGCCTGGCTTACCTACTAAAGTGCTCTATGAAATATTGCATGGTTGGTTGAGGCAAAATCTGGCTTGCTGCTCCAGGAATAATACCAGGAAAATTATCCACAGTCCATTTTAGTTGGTGAATGTGACTGTTTTCACAGCCTGTTCACTGCAGCCGTCTGCTGCAGAGAGGCAGCAAGCATGTAGGACAGATTGGCTGTAAAAATCAGGAAGTCTTATTTCAGGGCATAATTTTGTTTAATTTCCTGAAATCTAGAAAGCTGTTGATTTCCTGAAATGTCTTTCCCCTGGAGCCATGAATCTGAGTTTTCAAGCATCACCTGTACAGAGTACTATCTGCATGAAATGTGTTGGTAGGGGGATTGAATCCTGAAGCAGTGACACTGTGATGGTCTGAAAATGTTTAGCTGATCAAAATATTCATTAATAACTTCCAAGGTTTGTGTCAGTTTTGTCAAAAACGCACTTTTATATACAAGTTGACCAATACAGATGTGTTCTGTGGGTGTCAGTAGTGCAGATTAAAGCAACATTTGGCTTCTGATGCCCAGTAAATGGTTTGGAAACTAGATTTGGCTTCCTTAATGCTAAATTACTATGTCAAGAAAAATTCTCAGCCTTTTATTTCAGTTTGCAAGGAGGGAAAAAATGAGTACACCTTACAAGGTTTAGACGTTGTAACTAGTTTAGGGACCTGCTCTTTTAAGCTCTTGTATTCATCAGATTTGAGAGGAAATTGCAGTCAAAAGTGAACGTTTTAAAACTTGCTGATCCGAGTGGTTTAATAGTCAACCTGTTTTTTCCCCTGTGCTTATTTCTTGAGACCAGCAGGTGTTCAGTCCACTAAGGCTGCAGTGCAGAAAGGGGGAAAGAGCTGCAAAACTAGGGCAGACTTGGAGTATATTTAACAATGTTCTATTTCGATGTGACAACAGCTATCGAACACCTACAAGTTTGCAACTGTGATTCACTCGGAAGCTGATATAACTGATGTCAAGTTGTATTAATAGCTACAGAATTGTAACTGCTTTTAGCAGTGAGATTCATTAACAACCTCTACAAACACTCTTGACAATCAGTTGAAAACCTGAAAATATTAGGTGTATATAAAAATGGATTATGACATAAAGGAACCTCTCTGTGCTGCCAAATGTGTTTACAGCAAGTTCTTGCGGGTGTTATGCATAATGATTCCTCTTCATCACTTTCAGTTGGGTTTACTGTTAGCAAAAGGTGTTTGAGGGCTTATCCACACTCTAAACTAATTAGGAGCTGCTGATCTAGTGTGGTTGCACAATGTGAGTGTATTTGGGGTTATGGTGTCCATAGCATTTTCCTTTGCAAGTGGAAGCTGCACAACCTTCCTGCATAGTGCTGATGATGTTCTGGGAGGTGTCTGGTGCTTCACTTGTTTTAGTTGAATATTTTGGCTTCAGTGAGTGTGACAAACAGTGCCTGGACAGAACTCTCCGAAGTGTACCAAGTGCATTGAGTTCATCTCCCCTCTGAGCTTCACGCACTTTCCTCAGTGTGGGCTGATGGCCACATCTGAGGAGAAGGATGCAGAAGAGAAGGAAGTGTTCATTGCTTCCTAAAATCTTTGAAGATACTGAATCAGTAGCTAACGATGGTGACATATCCTCTCTAGCCTCTGTTAACTGTCCTCTGGGGTGAATGAGTCAGTTACTCTTCAGGCTCTTAGTCATCTCTTCTTTACATATGTGTGTTTTTAAGGTTTGCATCCCTGGCATGATTGGTCAGGACATGATTATTGAAGTGAGGTGGAAACTGAGATTCAAGGGAGGAAGTGTTCAGGGTGACATTGGCTCCATGTCAAGCTGTATTGCCAGGCTTGTTGCTGGCAGTGATTCTGTGGATGTGTACATTTGGGCTGAGATTTCCAATGCTCTGGGTACCTCTGAGAGCTGGTCCATTGTGGTCAGCCACCTAGTTAACCTCAGCTCCTTCTTTCCCACATACATCACACTGCCTCCTCTCTTCCTTTTAGCCATGAACAATTTCATTGACTTTAGGTTTTCAGGTGATCTCTGCTCTGTCTCATTCATTGGTCACTGGCTTATGGCATCTGTCATTTGGATGTGACCTTGCTTTTGCTGCCCTGTGACTCTTAGGCTGGCCTCGTGTGCTGGCTTCTGGAGACAAAGAGTCGCCCGAGACTGGTAGGAATGGTTGGCTCAGGACACAACGAAATTGCAAATAACAGTCCTTTGAAAACAGTACTGTCTGCCAAGGAAGCAAAATTCCTTATTTTGAGAAGATGGAAACCCTAGGCATTTCCCCCCTTTTTCCTTGTTCTCTTTTACAAGGTTGGAAACCTTGTTTTTTGTGTACATTGTTAAATGGTCATTCAGCCTTCCTCCCTAGAGTTACAAGCAGCTGTCGAGATAATTAAGTGCAACACTGTTTATATTTTAAATGTTGCAATAGTAAACGATTCATTGGCCACATACACAGAAAGTGATCAAACCACTTCTGGCTCAACATGTCTGTTGAAACAGCCTGCAACAGTTAAGGAGTGTAATGAGCAAGACACAGAGAATGGGATTGGAAAAAGATGTGAAAATAAGTACAATGATTTGAAAAGGATTAGGAGAGTAAATGACAAACCAGTAGTTAAATGGTGCATGATTAATGACTAGAAGGAAAAGGTTGACTAAATATTGTGACTCTGTAATGGTTGCCCCAAAGTAATAGAAAATTGTTTGTTTGAAAGAGTCCAAAACTAGATTTATATCTACACATATGCTGACTCTGGGTTTAGACCTGATTCTTAGACTTGTCTGAGGTCAAGGTGAGTATGCCCCTGAGATGCTTTCCTGATTGACTTGATGACCTGAAATTCGTCTTCCATCTTTAATATTGATGATCAGCATCAAAATAGCAGGTACCTCATTGAAGTGCTGGGAGAAAATTTCCCTCTGACACATGGTACAGGAGAACTGGACTGTCAGTCTGCAGCATGTCAGCAAGGCTGTTCTGAGGCCAATCAGGCTCAGTATTCAGTAGCTCCCAGCTTACAGAGTTTAGTTTTGTCTCTGAGCAGTTAAATTGTTTTTTGAGTTCAATAATTCATCTCCCTCCAACTGCTTTATTGTAGTTTGATTTATTAATGAGTTGACTCGGACACTGTCCTAATGCTTTATCACAGCAAAGTGAAACCAAGGGTTGTGCTAAGCACAGATTGTGAAGGTTCACATGGATTGTGTGAAAAATACACCATTTCCCTGGAGCTGGTCCTGGAGTAACAGTGTGGTGAGATTGGATGTGCAAGAGCTGAAATCTCCTAAACTCTAACCTTGTTCTGTCCATCAGTATCCCTTCCCTAACACTTGTCTTTCTCTGTCTTGCTGTAGAAGAACTTCAGATAATGCTTTCTTTTTTCCGGAAGTGGATTGTGGTGGTTAATTAGATAATGTTTGTAGAGCAGTGTACAAAACCTGCCGAGGGTCACTGTCCTTGCTGGTATTATTAGAGCTGGAGGTAGACTGCCAGAAGGTATTGATTACTTGGTAAAAATAACCCCTTCAGACTTGTTGGGATTTTATTCATTTACTGCTTTTTATCTCGGCATCCTGCAAACATTTCAGAGGGTGGATTTGTTTGCCAAAAGATCAAAACAAAATGTTGACAACTACTGGTGCCAATTTGTAGCCTCCCATGTGGGCGACATCAGAGGAATTTGTGCAGTGCTCTGGAAAGTCTTTTGAGGCTTTAACTCCCCTTGGATCCTGGAACTGTTGTTAGAGCAAAGCATCCAAGTAGCCGGGTGGGGTAGCACATCGAGTAGCCCTCTCTGGGGCTTGTGAAACTGTATTGTGTATAGAAGGTCATATATACTTCCTAAAGTTGACATTTTGATTTGTTTAGTGAAGCTTGTCAATAATGGAGTAAAGCTGAGTCTTGCAGGGTGTGGTGGGTGCTCTTGAGATTTCTGTGGTTGGCTGGTGGGAAGGGCTTGCTGCCCTCTGTGTTTTCTATTTCATCTCACAGTGTTGGTTTACGCTTCTCTTACAGCTCACCGTGGAAAACAAAATGTCACACTTTAAATTCATTAAGCAGCTGTGACTATTGAAAGGGAAAGCTGTTCTATGACAGGAAAATACAGGGGGAAAAGTTACGTATCTGTAGCAGAGAATACATGAAAAAGAAAAATATTGTGTAATTCAGAAGGGCCAAGTCATGCTTCATAAAGTGACATTTCTAAGGAGAATGGATTCAACAGGAGGACAATTCAATCAGGAATATGGCTTACAGGATACAAAGAGGATGTACGACTCATCCATGGAGCCAGAGGAGTAAAATTTAGTACTGACTTCCAAATCAAGTGTGGCCTTACGCTTTCTTGGATTGAAATGTACAGTCTGAGTAGAAGCAAAACATAACGTCTCTCTTCAAATTAGGCCAAGGACAAAGCACAGACCTCCAAACATCTGCACGTGTTATGACCTAGAAATTGCTTCAGCAGGGAGACTAAACCAGGCTTTGGTGGAGTGCTTTCTGTATGTGTGTCAGACTTATAAATGGATTCACTGTGATTATCACAAGTCCCTTTCATGTTCATTTCAAACCATTAAGCTCCTTCAAACGAATATTGGGGTAAATGGGAAGTTTTTCAGCTGATAGAAAGTCGTCCAGCAGTCTTAAAAAGCTGACCTGTCGTGGAGCAAAAGGCTCATCTTGTCTAAGCCATCAGTGGTTGAAAGGCCCAGTGCTGGCCTGTCATATCAACCTGCTTTGTTACAGGGCACCTGCTGGGTGGGTGCAGTGACCAGTGATGGTCTTTGGTAATCTTGAACAAGTAACAGCTGCTTTTCTTACAAATTTCAGGACAATTCATGAACAAAGGAAGGGCAAGGACTGTCAACAGATGCTATCAACTCACTCTCTCAGTGCTGGTTGCTCAGATTTCATCTGGAAGAAACTGAGATGTGAGCAAGTCTTTTTGGCTGCCTGCTGCGTAAAGTAGGGGTGAAACAGGTTAAAAAAATAAAAGGCAAATGACAGAATTAACGTGTAGCTGTGTAGGTACATTGCTGGTGAAAGGGAAGAACGGTGACAGGGCTGAGAAGTGGCAAAGAGGTTTCTGTTATTGAAATGTGTCATAACCCATCAGTAACTTAGAGATGGAGGAAGAGCTGTGGGGCATGGGACCATAAACACCTGCTAGTACAATTTTAGTGCTTCTGTGTAGTTGCCCATTTGAGGACCCCACTGAATATATGTTTTAATGCTTTTGCTGCTCAGTAGGTTCACATGAGGGCATTATAACATTGTCCCCAATGGCTCAAATGTGTGGAGTTAAATGTGAGCATGTTGAGCGAGAGGGGAGCAGCAGATGCTGTATGGTGGGGACAGGGTCTGCACTGATGGTCTGGGCACACAGGCAGGTCATGCAGGGCATCCAGTTTGCACTTGTGATAGAGGAGGAAGGCTTGGAAGCAGCTTAGGAAATGAATGAGCAACTACTGCAGCCTGAGAACTGCAATCTTGCTTCTCTGTTGTGGCAGAATGGAAGGAGTAAAAGGTTTTCATGTTTGCCAAGGTGTTTGGAGAAAAGGGACATGATGAGAGTCTAACACCGTGGAGGAAACCTGTGAAGGAGATGAGTGCTGGGACAAGGCATCAGCCTGACCTGATCACCAGCAGTCTGGGCTTACCCCATCCCTGTGTAAGGCACAGCTGAATAGGAGGTGGTGAAACCTGAAAGCAGATGCCTGGCTTCTTCCCAGAGAGTCCCACTTCAGTCAGCTGTGAGTTTGGCATCTTCTATGAGTGCACACCTCATAACCCAGTGAGTAGTTGCTGCCCAGATTTCTTAGGGTGCTGCCTGACTTTTTTTTCCTCAATAATTTTGTCCAGGTGCTTTTTGAACCCTTATTAATGTCCAGCAGCACCCCAAAGTCCTACAGTGAGAGGATCCGGACCATTGGGCAGGGAGCAGTGCCACTGCCCCTCTCATGTGATGGGATGTCTGCTAAGTTCTTGTCTGTGATGGGGCAGACCCTAATTTTAGCACATTTTGCTGGTTTAATGACAGTAATAGAAAGTTAATTTATAGGACCGAGCAAAGTGCCTTTTTATATGAGGAGCAGGATAATTCCTCACATGTGTTACATTATTAAATTTGTAATCTTCATTTCTAATGCTTTTCAAAAGTGAATATTAACAGAATCTAAAATGCAGATCTTAAATTCATAAGCTGCTTTTTTTTTACCCAAACTCTATAATTTGTCTTCAAAGGTGAACTTCAAGGTTGTTTTTTTTTTTTTTGCTTAACTTAATAAATGAAAATCCCTTACTTGCTATATACCTCTGGACAAGCTTAAAAGCTCCAAGGAAAAGATACTTACATTTTAAATAGCAGTAATGGATATCTATTTCCATTCTTGCTGAGTGGAGACTTCTGAGTTCAGACTTATTCCGTAGTGATGAAAGACACTGGAGAGAGAAAAATGACACATTTTCGTATGTTGTTTGCTAGCGAGGAGGCTGTTGTGATGCTCTTTTTTGTTGCCAAGGAAACAGAGCCCGGAACTCCTGTCTCTGCAGGCAGGAGGAGGAGGAGGAGGAGGAAGGGACATTATTTCACTCCTGAGCTCGATTTGTAATTTTGACTTGTGATCAGGGACTGTGAATGGATTGTGGCTGATGGTCTCACTCTCCAGTTCACTTTCAAAATTGTGTGTCCTACCTCCTTAGTTTGTTTCCACGTTGAAATGCCCCTCCCTCGCACTGGTGAAGTGGAGTGGGTGGCTGTTCACGTGCCTGTTGCTGGCACAGTTACACAGAGTGAAATGGAGCCCTTGGAGCACAGTCAGTGATGGAAGGGGATTGCACTTCTCTGACCTTGCCAGTACCATCTTGAGAACTCTCAAGACCTCTTTATATCAGCTCAGTTGTTAAGTATGAGAACAGAAACATGAAAGTTACCTGCAGGTATCAGAAGGCAGCAAAGTGACGCAGACACAGGTACTTTGTAAGCACGTTGTCCTCTCCTGACCTTGTGTCATTACTGTTGGGCAGTCATTGCTCGCATGTTTTATAAAGAGATTACCATCAAATTTTTTTTTTGTAGTTACATTAAAACTATTTTTCCACTCCTAAATACACACACTGTGCTTTAGTGCATGTTTGATCTTCCTGAGCTGGCAGAGTTGCCTGCATGACTGACACTGGCTGTATCACAATTTCTTCTTCATCTGTTCTCTTATCTGCTCTCATAGTAGAGAGAGATCAGCAGGGTACTCTAAAGCATTTTGTTCATCCTTGCTCCTTCTACAAAATGTATGTATAAATATTTGGCACAAACCACAGGATTTTGGTGAACTTTCTGCCATGTCCATGTTGCAGGGCAGCCATGCTGCAAACAGCCATCGTTTCTCACAGCGCTGTGCCGGTGCGTGGCTGTCGTATGCTGTGAATGATTAACACAAATTCCATTCAATACAATATTGAACACTGTGGTGTCTCTTCTTCACAAAGGACTGATTCTTCTTGCTTCTAGTGGTTGGTAATTGAGAAAACTGGATTTTGGTATTGTTCCTAAAATGTATTAATCTGCTGCATTGATGGCTTTTTTCTCTAATCCTCAGTAATCTGCAGCCAGGCATGATATTTTGTTTGGTTTCCCACATTCTGCAGTATCTTTCAGCAGAGATGAACACGTTATGTCTGTTCTTCCGCTCTGGCCAAAGGGCTTTCTTTCCTCTGTTGGTAGCTCAATACTCTGCATAGGCAAACGGTGAGCTGGATTTCCCAATGGATTTCAAATAGTTTTGGATGTTTTTATATCTGAGCGCTGCTTTGTGCATGCAGAAAACAGATGTAGGAGGCAGATATGTGTCTGCCATGTTTGCCTGTGGGAGAGGGTGTCACTCAGATGAGTATGCATGTGTCTCTTCAGGGTTTGGGCTGTGAAAGTTTTGCTTGAATGTGTTTTTTCTGAGGTGTCTGCTAGTTACATTTCAGTGCCTCTGTTTTTGGTATTGGATGGTGCTTTCTGTGTGTAATGGCTTGACTTGTCACCAGTTGAACATATTTAATGATGTGTGATTGGTAGAACTGTTTGCAGTGAGACAAACTCGCTTTGATTTCTTAGTCACCATGAATCACTTTACATCGTATGGAACTGTTGCTCCTGTCCTGCTTCTGGGCACTGAAGTCTGACCCTCTCTTCCAGCTGTCCAGAGATGCCTGCAGCCAAATTACCATGGTCATGAAGGGCAGAGTGCTCTACTTTCACTCCACCTAAGCAGAACCAGACACTTGATCCAGAACCCTGATCCTGGAACGGGATTTATGTGAGAGAACCAGTATGAGTGCAGTGCATCCATTTGCAAAACCAGAGCTCTCGTTCATGGGCTTAAAGAGCTGCTGATCCAGGCTCTTCCACAGGCTTTTGGGAAGTGCAGCCATCCTCCATGCTCACCCTTTCAGGATCACAGATGTGCCACAAGCAGAGATTTTTGTACTCTTCTTTGTACCACTTGGGAAAAAAATGGTTCCCTTTAGTGCACCTGTGGTGGGATGCAGTAGTTACCTGGTACAAAGTGCACTTCATAGCCATGGTCCTGTCAAAGGATGTCTCCCTAAGAGGCAAAGCACTGGCCTGCTTCCTCTAGCTTTTGCTACAGGTATTACATGAAAGCACCTTTAGTGAAGCCTGACACAGGTAGTTGTAGCATCTGGTGAAATTGTCTGGAATGAGGAGTTGAATGCCTGAAATTGACTTCTCTGGAAACCAGACCATCGGCTCCCCCTCTCTGCTTCCACAGTGGATGAAATAATTGCTTCCAAATGGACACAAGTTATTAAGCAGTGTGTATAATTAAAGTCAACTCCTTGTGAATTTGATCATTCATTTCCTTAAGGAAAATATGATGAAGTAATTACAACCCAAGCTAAACACAAATCAAATGCTATTCTAAGTGTGATTCTGCACCATGATTCTAGTTTATGAATGACTCCAGGGTTCTGTGGCTTCATGCCTGTTAGGAAAATGTGGCTGTGTTTTTAATTGTGCTTATAACCAGCGAACAAAAGGTTGCATGACTCACTCACTGTGCCAAGACTGTTGCTCTCTGTGTTCACACACACGTGGTTTTGACAAAGCCACTTGCTGCTGAAAGAGCGTCAGTGGGACAGAAGAAAAGGGAAAAATCTCAATAATAAATATGGCCTTGTCAGTTCCAAAACTAAATTTTACCTGCCTTAGCTATGAATTTGAGGGAGGCAAATACTTCTTCAATATTTTAGCCTCTGTCCTGACTCTCTCCCCATCATTCCTATGTAGCACATGCAAACTATTGCATCTGGAAGAAAAGGTCTGATACATAATCTCAGTTTAGAATTAACTTTCTGAGTGAAAGCAAGCCACTGGAGCTGAGCATCCAGGGGATGGAAAGGTGTGTCATCTCTTCAGAGAAGTTTTGGTGGCTTCATGAGGTTCATGACCTGAATCCTGAGGCACAAAGACACACCTTGCAAACAGGCTGTTGAAGTTGTTTTGCTCACTTCTTGCTTCCCAGGAGTTACTGAAAGAGGGCAGAACTCTGGGCATTCCCAGGATGTACAGTTTGTGAGCAGGTGGGTTTAGTGGGCTTGGGAAGGGCACAACTGCATTGTGCAAAACTGCCTGGCTTAGCAAAGTGTAGGCAGGAAAGCTCTTTTATCTCATGCCATTCTCTACCATGGCTCTTTCTAGTTGATTTATTTTTGTGAATTCACCTTATTTTTGTGATCTTTTTCTAAATTGAGAGGTATTCTGCAGCTCAGGCTCATTCATATTTCAGAACCTGGACTTAAGCAACACCCTCAGAGTTATTAATAGTGTGAGACTGATGGCAGAATTAGGACATTGGAGTGCACTGGTTCAACTCACTTGTAATTAAGTAGGGATCCTCACCTGGCCTTCACCACTTATATTGGTTAGCTGGATGACTTCCAGCCACAGGGACATGAGTCGGTTCAACCTCTGGTTCTCCTTGTAAATTAACTAAAAGAAAGCTCTGGGGTGGCCCCGGCAGACAAACCAGCCCATGTATTTTCATGTTTTCCTGATACCCACGTCTTCATAGGCAAAGCTCTAAGACTTTGAAGCTGAGAACACATAAAGCACTGCTGATTGTTGGTATTATGTCTGGCATTGCCTTCTGCTTTCTAGGGAATAAATATTACAATGTAGTAGTTAAAATAAATTAATTGTCTGTTACTGCGCCAAATGTACATGTTCTCTGAGTGCATCAGCTACACTTCCCTTGATTTGCCTTGATATTTGGACATACCCCCTGGGCCTCCCAGGTGGGCAGATGTCAGAGGAGAGTAAACTCTTGGTGAGGCTTAAACCATACAATCCAAGAAGTAAAACACTGAATCCACTCATTGCTGTGCAGTCAGAAGGTGTATGTGTATATTTATCTCTCTGTGGTTTATTGCATTATAAATATTGTAGTAAGATTATATGTTGAAGTCATCATCCTTTGCCCAAACACAAAAGCAGCAGAAGATGAACAAGGACATGGGATGGGGGATGTGTCTGTCCCAGACATGTGACCATTCCAGTGACAACTGGTGCAGCCTCACCAGTTCTGTGCTTGTCTGTCCCTGGAGACCTGGGCTGCTGACAGGACAGTGTTCAGGTTTCATTGCTGAGCTGCTGGAGAAATATTACAGCAGTGAATTTTCTGGATGAATATGGACATTTCACTTAATCAGACTCTCTTGCAAAGCTTGGCAGATTGGGGGAAGAGAAGGGGGCAGTGTGTTCTGTTTTCTTATAAAAATAAAAATGCAGAGCAGCCATTAGATGAAGCTATTTGGATCCTGCTGCAGCAAACAAAACAGAGACATGGAAAGAATTCTGAAGAGCTGGATCTAGCTGTGAAGTAGTTCCCATGAAATACTTGAAAGAAATGAACGTTTTTTGTTAGTGTTATGGTACTGCAACTTTTTTTTATAGTGAAAAGCTAAACAGTTTTTATGATCGTCAAAAACTGTTTGAAAGTCACTGACAGTGGGATATGTGTGTTTACCTTTTGGCTGTTTGCTTTCTCTCTTTTGTTGATGAAGGAAAAAAATCTGAAAGTGATTTTCCTGGCTACATGTTTCTTGCAGAACTTTTTCTCTAGGCATTTTTAAACAAAAATTTGGCCATTGAATTTTTTTATATCCATGAATTATCAAAAAGGTCAAAATTAAAAATAGTATAATGGGAACTATTTGGTTTTAACCTCAAAAAGGAGCCGAAAAAATTTATTGCATTTTCCTCATTTGAAGTATTAAAATGGAGCTCATGAAGAAAGGAGGCAAAATTGATGCTTTACTAGTACCCCAGCCAAGCTGCAAGAGGTGATAACATCTACTGGGGATGGAGACCTGCTTAAATACAGCTGGATTTAAACCAAACTGCAGCTCAGACTGGCTTGGAGGAGTCAATGCAGGTTTAAAGAGGTTGAGGAGTTGGAATCTGGGCTGGATTGTGATGGAAAGAAGAGAAGGCAGCCTTGGAGGCTGCTGCCTGGTGCCTGCTTAATGAAAATAACCTGTGATTGATTTTTGTCCTCTTCTAATGGTGAGGGGGAACAAGAAACTCCGGGTTCAGGAGGAGTTGGTTTGATGTCCACGTGGGTGTCGCCACTGTTGATGTGGATGAGGACAGGCCACGTTGAACTCTAAGATGAGAAAGTGCTTTTTTGTGGCCCAGGAGCACTGGGACATGTTGGTGACCATACAACAAATGGGAGATCAGAGGTGTCTCACTGACATCTTCATAGGCTGCCCACACAGACAAGGGGTCCTGGTCCTGCCCTGCGTTCAGCTGGGGTTTGTAGCTGCAACAGCCATGCAAGTAGGTGCTAATTTTACTATTTTCTGGCTGTCACAAGAAGAGTTGATTGAACTTTCCTAACCCTGTGAGTTGCTTAAGCTGCACAGATTAAGAATTGACATGTTGAAATACTTTTTCCTGTCCCACAGAAGATTCTGTGCTTAATTTGAAAAAAAGGGTGTGATTTTATTGGTGTCTGAAACTGGGACAGGGGAATGAAGCAAACAGCCTGATTGGTGCCCCTGCTTATCCCCAGCCATTTTCTGTCATTCTGGTGGATTACTCAGGCTGTGATGATAGCCTGGCATGTTCTGGAGCACAGTACAAACTGCCTCTCTTTAGGTGCTCATAATTCACGCTCCATTAGGATGTTGATGTAGGGAATGGTTGGCAGGATGTCAGAGCTTGCCGGGCATGATGAGATTGAGTTCATCTCATTAAACTGCGTTCTGAAGTGACAATCCAGTATTTGTATTTTTTTTTCCTCAGCAGTAGCAGCCCCTTAGGAGAGCTTGCTCTGAGCAGAGATACCCCTGTAAAAGGGCCTGTGCTGCCCACCCCGACAGCCGCTCTGCTCAGTGTGTGCCAGGCTGGAACAGGTGTTGGATATTCACACAAAGCTGTGGGAAGACTTTTCTTTTTTCTTTTTTTTTTTTTTCCCCTGGGAAGCCAAACAATAGAATTCTTTTATTCATCTTGGAATTGATTCATGGCACACAGATCTTAGCACATGTCATAGGGACTCAGTATCTGACTAAACAGAGAAAAAAATGATCTTTTATTTTTAAACCCTTTAGAAACAACATTGCAGTGACGTATTTTAAAGTGGAGAAGTTATAGCGTATCTGAAAATAGGTTGGAGGAAAAATGGTCAGGGCTTCAGCAGTCTCACAAGGTGCTGACCTGGGATTCCCACTACTGGCTTTTTGCCCACACATGTTCCAAAGACCAGTTGCTTGACCTGGGGACCTTCTTCCTAATCTCAGCAGGTGCTAATATCAGGATGGTTGTTTGGTGTTTTCCATTCTCCATTTTCATCCCCAAACTCACTGGATCATCTTTTCTTGGTGGCAGATCTTCATGGGGAAGAAAGAATCAGCTCTTTGGTTTTGACCCTAAATGTGAAGCTGGTGGCTGTAGAAAATGACAGGGTTTGTGAGTCCATGTTTGAGGCAAGGATAGAGCAGGCAGATTCAGTGTGAACCAAGAGGAGTTACTTTGGGGCAGATCTTCTCTGTAGGCAGTCAGTCCTGTCCTGTCTGTGCTTTCTACATGATCTACAACGTGTTCTGAGGGCTGCATTGACTCTGCCAGATGGGTTTTTCTGTATTCCCTTGCTGGGGTTGTCAGTTCTTGAAGTTTCATAAGTGCAGGTTTGTATTTTGGAGGTTTGTCTTTTTTTCACGTGTTGAGAAACCCAGGTGTGAAGCCACAGAGCAGAGTCTGCCCAGGTGAATACCCTGCAGAATGAATGGATGGGAATCACTGTACCCTGCTTGGCTTGAGCAAGAAAAGCAATAGGAATGCAGTCTCCCAAGCTCAAGCTTGGAGTAATCTTTCCTGGAAGATATGCCATGTCATATTTTCCAAAGCTTTGCAATAGAAAAAAATGAAAGTAAGCATCCAGCTGGTTTCCCTTCCTGATTTTCCCCTTGCACCTTAAAGTGAAGTTTAGGAAGGGATAAAAGCTAACCAGGCTGTTTTGGCAGACCTTTGGTGTGTCTTGGGTGAGCTGTGTTGGTGCCACATGGCCACGTGCTTTGGGGGCCGCTGTGTCTGTGCTTGGAAGTGGTTGGGTAATTTAGGAGCAAAGCTGATTGAGTTGAAATTCAGTCAATTCCTAATCTCAGGGTTAAATCAATATCAATTAATTCTAAAGTACAGGAGGGTTTATATCACATGCATCATGCTGGTTTCTTTTTGTTTTGGTAGGATCCAGTGAACTGCACAAACATGGAGAAGAAAATTAAAAGAAAGTGGAAAAGATAAAGATGGTACCAAGTACCTGGGTGGGGAAAAGGAAGTGATGAGTGGATAGTGTAAGGATAACAGTGAAAGGGGCACTCTGTCTCTCAGAAATGTCATCAATAAACATCTATTGTAGAGTAATTCTGTGTAGGAGTAATAATTATATAAACATGACCTTGTGATGAGCAATTGCAGAACACGCATAGATTTTCAGGACTTGATGGTCTCTGAGCATGGAGAACCCTCTTAATAGCAGAGAGGAAGGTCTTCTGAGAGTCATGCATTGAAGTGGGCAGGAGAAGTGGTGACTCCTTGGGGGAGAGAAGGGGACAATGCTACATGTTTCTCCACCCCCTTGATTTAAGGCAAATACAGTTCTTGGTGGCAAATACAATTCTGCCTCAGGAGTGGCATCATCCTTGAGACGAGCTGCCTCTAGATGTGATTGACAGCTGAAAATTTACTTAAGGAAGAGACTTCTCCAAAGGATGCTTTGGTCTGCACAGGGCACCTGCACGGTCACCTCGCTGCTCTTGGTTCATTACTGGGTTGTCTGGAGGGAGCTCTTGGTTAGTTGGTCTGATGTCCCTCATAGACGGAATTAAGGGAAACATGATAATGAGGTCTAATTAATAATGAACAAAAGGATGAAATATAATTAATACCAGTCAAGAAGAATTTAGGGAAAATGGGTCTTGTGAGAAATTTTTTCTCCAAGTTTTAGAAGAAGCAGGAATCTGGGTAAATGTGATAAGTATGTAGTGATTTTGTCCTAGAACAACCTGACCCTAAAAAATGTGGTTGTGATAAATAGATTAAAAACATACTTCACATTTCAAAAAGCAGTTGTCAGGGAAAAACCTCAAAGGCAGGAGGCTCTTTTGGAGGGCTGGTGCTGTTCAGTGTTTTCATTTGATTTGGAGCAACCATGAGTTTAAACCTCACTAAATTTACAGACAATATGCACATTAGAAGGAGAGTGAATAGTATTGAGGGTGGGAGAGCTGTATAGAGCTGTCTGGAGTTTTGCTCACTTTCTTTTCAAATGGAATTTATTTGCCTACATATTTCTTAATATAATGTTTTACAAGGTTGTACCAGCAAGACCAGTAAAGACTACACAGCCTCCAGGTGAGGTGTGATGTGACCAGGAGCTTTACTGTGGCCTTGGGAGATGCCAGCAGAAGCAGGGAAGATCAGAGTACAAGCTGGTTTGTACCTCTGTACATGACTCTAGTTCTACTGTGCAAGTTCTCAAAAGGATGTTTAAAATTTGGGGCGGTCATTAAAATGATTCAAGTCTAGGAGAAAAAAAAAAGCCAGAACATGAGAGACATAGAGATCTCAGTCTGTTTAACTTGTCAAGATTGAGAGAAAACTCAACTGCAGTGCAGAAAAGTCTTTATAGTGAGAATACAAAGCAGCCCTCACGATGGAGAAGGGCACTAAAAAAACTGATGGGTGAAAGCTGAAACCAGGCAAACTTAAGTCAGATCTCTAAATGTCAGGCAGTAAAATAAACTGTGCAGGCAAATGGCAGATTCTTCATCTCTCAGTATCTTCAAATCCAGAGTGGATAGTGCTGTAGAAGATATTCTTTAGCCAAACATAAATTGTTTGGCTGAGCAGAGAAGAATCTAAGCTCCTGTCAACACTGAGAACTTGGCAAAGGGACTGCTGGGCCCTTCTGGCTCTTGGCACCAGTGAGGTGCTGAGTCTCTTCATTCTGGATATTTGACCAAAAAAATTACTCCTTCCCAAGGTCATCCCAAAGTAAAATCTGCTCTTCAGTGATGTGTTACACTGCAGGCTTGATTGACTGCTTAACCTTTGTTGTTTACTGCTTAATTGGAAAAGGTGCAGGGAATAAATTGTGTGACGCTGCAGAAAACGTCGATACTGCTCTTACTTGTTCAGATACTGCTAACTAATTAAGACAAATGATTTTGCCAGGCAACACCCACGTAGATGCATCTCATTTACCTCCTGATTTGCAAAGGTGTTGAAGCACAAAGATTTCAGGTAAGGGAGGAGACACAGCCCTTATGTGGTGCTCCACACTGACCAAAGAGGGTTCCTGGTAGGTGACTGTTGCTTGTGAGGTATTTTTGGCCTGCACAAGAGCAGTGCTGCTTTGCCCATATTTATTTCCTTTCTGTGTTGATGCTTTCCAGGTGTGCTACTCCTGATCTGCCCTTGTCTCCCAGCTGAGGGGTGTAAAAAAAAATGTATTTTTATTACATGCTGACTATGAAAGGGTTTATGTGGGTAGTTTGGGAATCTGTGTCTGATGGCATCTCTGGTGCTTATGCTGATCTCTTATCCTGTTTCAATGTTGCCTCTGGCCACAGTGGTTTGCGGATTTGCCTTTTTGGCAAAGCAAATTTCTCTCCTTCTGTTCAAGGAAAACTTCTGGCGAAAAGTCACTGTAGGGGGAGAAAAGTTGAAGAAAGCTTGCTCGAAAATAATAGAAGATTGTGAGATACAGGAGTTGCTGTGCATCTCTGGAAAAAAAAAGGAAGGAACAAAGGATTCTTGTCATTTATTTCTGTTGTCTTGTTTTCCAAAGTTTCTCTATTATACCTTTTTCTTCTTCTTTTTTTTTTTTTTTAAATAGAAATGTATGTCAGGTATACTAGAAAACCAGCCAGCAGTGCAACACTGTGCATGTGGTACTACAGCTGAATTGTGTCTGGTACAGTGCTATGGTGCTGCCTGTCCTTGGTTTTGGGTCCTTCTGCTTTATGTCTCTTGCTTTAAATCTGGAGAAGGCTGGCAAAAAGCAGCAAGCACCTTGGGTTGCTCCAAAGTGTTGTTCTGTCCCAAGCCTTTTGCTTGTTGCCAGCTGTGGATGAATAGTCTTTTAAGTCTGAATGCCTCCAGGCGTGTCTCATCAGATGGGGGAAGTAGATTTTTTTTAAACAGATGTTGCATAGTTGGGCAATGGGGCATTTTTAATTTGTTTCCTACATTTATATAATTTGCTGTTTGACTCTGGCTGCCAGCAAGGCTGTTGTAAGGACTAACCTAAAAGGGCAGGAGGATGAGTGTTCTGAGTGCACACGTGAAGGAGGGATGGGAATTGGTGCATGCAGATGACTAAAAGATTGTTGGTGGAGGTGAATGCGAGACAAATTAAATGGACCATCAAGTCTGCCCTCAAGGCTGTGGGATGCTCAAGATAGGAACCTACAAACCCCATCAGCGGCTCCAGTGAGCTGTACAAGGCTTTAGAAGGTGCGTCAGAGGGAGTTGCTCTGCACTGATTGGGGGAATGGCACAGCCATTTCACAAGGCTTTGCTTTTGTTGATGCCCATATTGTTATTCTTGCCTGAAGGTCTGGATTTTGAAAGCACATGAAAAATATGTTTTATGTTTGTGTAACTTCCTGATTTATACAATGTGCTTTGTACATTGCTCAAGGCACACAAACAGTACCAACTGTAGTTAATGTTAACCCAGAACATGCACGTTCCATCCCCTTAGCCCACAGGGACATGTGTACACGTGCTGCACCATATGTGGGGACAGCAGCTGGTGCAGAACCCTGGGGCCAACACATTAACCCAGCTGGAAACCTCATGATATCAGAGGAAAAGGTACTTTATAACTGTATTTATGGGAGAATTTTTGTCTTTGGTGTAGATGTAATTTGAGAAGTAGGATAGGCGGCGTTTCTGATACTTTACTGAAAGTGCCTGCTCACACCAAAATCTAAAGAAGAGTATTTTAGGTCAAGCAGCCTGCTACACAAATAACAGACTTCTGCATTCCTTATGCGGCTTCTTACAGATACCCTCATATTTCCAAAGTACTTTGGAAAGTGATACACAAGAAGTTCTACCTGAATATGAGGGAGAACTTCTTTACTGTGTGGATGACCCAGCACTGGAACTGGTTGTCCAGAGGGGCTGGGATGTCTCCCTTACTGGAGATATTCAAGAACCCTCTGGATGTGATCCTGTGCAGTGTAGTCTAAGATGATCCTGCTCAACTAGGGAGATTGGACCAGATGACCCCCTGTGGTCCTTCCAACCTTACCCATCCTGTGATTCTGTGAAAGACTTGTTTTCTTTAATATTTGGGGATCCTGAGTTCTCTAGACTCAGTAGCTGGGTCATTTCTTCTCCAGGGGTGGTAGTCAAAAAGTGGTGGATTTTGGAGAGAACTGTAGGTCAGAGTTTTGTTGCTTGAATCCACATTAATGGCCAGGCATCTTTAGAGGATTTAGATAATTCTGCTTTGTTCAGAAAACTTGTAGCAGATGTGTTTCAGGATGAGTGCTCTATGTGGGATGAAATCTGGAGCTTCCTAACACCAGCTATGGCAATTAATAGTGATGGTATTCATTACATATTCATTACATAACATGGTTTGTTCTGGGAAACAGACTGCTAGAGATGGAGGATGAAAATAGCAGCTGTTAATTTCAGAGGGCTGAGCCTCTGAAGACTGTACCCAGGAGGAACCAGAACCTACTTAATTCCCTTTATGCTGCAGCCGAGGGCGTCTACCAAGGGGAATAGTCCTCTCCAGGGTTTTCCACTGCTGGTGCCACCAGGGAACATTTTGGCTGTGCCCAACTATTCCCCTGTACTTCTCCTACCTTCACAGCACCTGTGGTGCTGTCTGGCCTTTTACTCCCCTCTGCTCTCCTGATGCACTCCAGGACCTGCCACTGCTGCTGCACACAGCCTGAGGCAGCAACATGGAATTTGGGAAAGGCTTTAAGGCATGGTCAGGCCGTACACATCAGCTGTGCTCGAGGTCACTGTTGCTGTGTTCTGACAGGGCAGCTTCGGGTGTAGCCAGCTGGTGTGTGTGCCTGCTCCATGGATAATTAATTGGTACAAAAGGTTGGAGTAGGTAAGGTGGTGTGTGTGCTTTGAGTATGTGCTGGGCCCTGGCTTGGTGGAGCACTGAGTCTGTTCCAGATAGGACTGGGAGCTGCTGATGAAGCAGGGCTGAGTAAGGAAATGCTGCCTGACAGCAAAGTACTGCCTGGCTGCCAGATGCCAGGCTGGTCTTTTGAAAGACCTTCTCTGCTTCTCCTTGGTTCTGTCATTGCAAAAGGCCTGGGAATAGAGTCTAATTGCCTTTTCTCCCCTTATGTTCCTAGATGGTGATGGTCGGAGACTGAAAGGAGCCATCCAGAGGAGCACAGAGACTGGGCTGGCTGTGGAAATGCCCAGCCGGACCGTCCGTCAAGCCAGCCATGAGTCCATTGAGGACAGCATGAACAGCTATGGATCAGAGGGAAAGTAAGTCATCAGAAGAGAGCTGGGTAATCACTCGTGGGATGCACTGTCCTTATACCTATTAATTTCCTTCCAGCATGATGGATGATGTGTTTTTCTGACTTGCTTATGCTGCAGGTGTACTGCCCATTCAATTAGAGCAGATCTCTCGGCATAGCTGGCACGTACTTTCGCCTGTTTATATACTTTTTTTAGTATCCTCATTATTCTGAGCTGAAGCAGATACCCATTACTTTTAACTGCTTTGCCTTTGGAAGAATGATTCAGGGTGAATAGCTGAGGCTCATTACTGGTCATAAATTATATGCCGGTAGTTTTAATATTGCACAGTAGTTGTGCATTTCCCCTGTTTTAAAGTAGCCCTTTGATTTGGAGCAGGGGAGAGGTGTCAAGGTGCTGAAAAGGGTGAAAGTAACAATACATTATAGCACATATCAAAATGCATATTTAGAAGCCTGTGTATACTTTGTTGCAAGCTTTATTTTATTCATGTGAGTTACAGTATCCTAAAAGAATGTGTTTCTGAGATTTTTGACCCCAGAAGTTACAATACACTTTGTTGCATTTAGGCTTTATACCAGAATGCAAAGCAAGAGTCTTTGGGCCAGAACTCTGGAGCTCACTTGTGTCCAATTCTAGTTTTCGTATTTGCATTACTTGAAGCCATATATGGAGTTTTTAATAATTTTATTAAGTTGACCATTCATGAGAATCTTTGGAAGCAAAAAACCCACAGTATTTAAAAAAGAAGGCAAAATATACCATCAGATGATGTGCTTCTAGATGTGAGGCCAAAATGTTTGTATACCTAAAACGTGCTCTGTTTAAGCCAAATTTCACACTTGGCATTGCTCTGTACACTCTCTAGTCCTGTGTGGTATTCCAAGAACACTGTACAGCTAAAATGCTGGGATAGTCCAAAGACATTCTCAATTAATGTGATTCTGGTGTTAAATAAGTAACAGCCTGTAAATTAAGAGAGACTTTCTTTAGCTTTAGAAGTAGGCTAATCCTGGAAAGGCATCATAGATCTGTGCTGAAGGTTCAAAATAGTAATGAGGCACAGGCTGTGATAGCAATCTTGTCACTCCAAAGCTGTGATGTACCTTATCTCTTCTGTGAGCTGCTGTCTCCAGGGAAATATTCCTGCTACACTAGCACAGTCCTGTGGCTTGGAGTTCTGCCTTTGCTACTTGTTGCAGAGGATTAGTGATTAAGTTCAGTCCCTTGGCAATGTGGGGCAAGAATCCGCTTTCATGCAGAGCAGAATTCTTTCCTTTTTATATTTGCATAGCTTAGCCTCTTGGGAGGGGGTGTAATTCCTTGAATGGTCTGTGTCCTATCACTGCAAATGCTGGCTGCTTTAACTGGGCTTTCCTGGGGAAAGAGTGTTTCTGCCAACAAAATATTGCACCCATACGAGTGCTGTTTCACCCTGAAGGCAGGTGACATGTAGCTATCAGCTCGGCAGAGAAAGGCAAACCCTGTCTTGCAACCCAAAGGTCTTTATTAGAACAAGCCTAACATTTGGTATTCCAGCCTCGAATGCTGCCAGAACATCCTTGCCAGTGCCTCTGCCAGGGATGGGATAGTTTCTTCTTTTACTTCTCTGAGAAGTGTGATTAAGTGGTTCCTGGATGCTTTGTCCTAGGTGGAATAATTAATCTCTTCTGGAAAGCCAGTGGGAATTGGAGCTATCTGTCTGAGGCACAAGTGATAAGCAAACAGAGCTGGGAGTACAAAGAGCTAAGAGGACTCAATTCTCTTGAAACATGGGGAGGGGAGTTTCTCTGCTTTTTTCCTGCAGCAAAGAATGGAATGGTTTTGGGAATAGCTTTGAGGAACAGAAATATGTTCTCCTAAATCAGATTTCTCTTGACCTTTCTCGTTTGCTGTAGCTGTCTTCCTGGGGAGGCAAAATGAAGATTCATATATCTCTGTTAGCTGTGGTGAGATTATTTGCTTCCTAATAAAAGCTGGGTTTGTGACTGATGCAGATACTCCCAGGTCAGAGGCAGTTTTCACCAGTGAGTGTCAAAAATCTGGTTTTCAGCGAGGTGAGCCTGTCCTAGTTCTTCCCACCTGTGCACCCTTTCAGTGTGTTCACACTTGGAAGATGGATTCAAAACCTCATCTTCCAAGAGGGCTTGTTTCTCAACTTCTGTATGTTTTTATAATCACTTTCAACTTAAGGACCGAAAGGACAACTTCCAAAAGTGACACACTGAAATGATCCAAGATTTGGTGAATCTGTGCTGCAGGAGGCCCAAATACCTGCCCTCAGCCACAGAAACTGATTTGAGAAAGCAATGCTGACTGACTGCTTTCATGTCGCAATGAGCTGGTGGCAGCAGCTACAGCAGCTCTATGCCAGTGTAAGGTATCACAGTCCAAGAATTTCCTGAAGTGCATGATTCTGAGCAATGCTGATTTCACTTGAATACCAGAGTGCATGAAATCTAGGGGTTTTTTTATGGAGAGCATATTATGCAGAGGTACACCTCTCAGGTATACTAGGCCCTCCTTCAATAAAATAATCCCTTTACCTCAAGGTGAACTATATAGATTAGCTATATAAAAGATGCATCTCCTGGAATTGAAGCTGATACAACATACCAGTAAGTGCTGACAGTGACAACACACTGATTTGTGTAAATTTTTGCAAGATAAAAAGTCCTCCAACTTATTAGCCAGGTTTTATATTGCACAGTTGTTCTGCTCTCGTATAGGAAACTAATATAACAAAACTCAGTGTGAGTTTTTGTAGAAGGGAAAATAGAAAAGGAAAATAGATATTTATTCTAAACAAAACTGTTTTCAGTCATTCATTTGTCTGGGTTTCAATTGCTCATGCTCTTACCACTCCATGCAGGCACCAAGCCTCGTGCATCCAGGGCTGTAGCCAGGATGGATTGCGTGCTGCAGGGAGAACCAGGAACACCATCTGTCAAGCCCTTGCTGTGTCTGCTGAGTTGTTCTTCACAACAGACTGGCTCTTGGACTGTTTTTTTCTTACACTTTCTAGTACTTACCTGCTATTTTTGAGTGATCTTTCAACTCAGGGTCTTACCTTTTTTGATCTCAAGCAGCGCTGCCACCTTTTTATTCCCTTGTTTGGGAGATCTGTATGGCTACACTCTACTCTCAGACAGGCTGTGGAAGTGATGTGCTCTCTCACCTTGTTGTCCTTCTCCTGTCATTGTAGGACAGATCTGCTGCTGACAGGTTCATTGTGGTTTCACACTCACAGATGTTTCCATTCATAGTTCATCCAGACCAGTCTTAGCACTGGTTACAAATCTTTATAGCAGTGAGTATTTTCTTCTATGCATATATCTAAAAATTTGCTTGAGAGAACAGTGAGAACAGTTACACACTGTAGCAAGTGCCTATTGGGTAGTTTCAGGACACCAGGATTACTGCAAGGATACAATTCCGAATATAGGAATAACTCACAAACAACCCCCTGAGATTCAGCAGAGATCCCGGCTCCATTCTGGCTCTTGCATGATCTACATCTTGTTTTGGCTGGGTTTTGCTGCAGCTGCACAACAGCATGTACAGCATTCAAAAAGCAATAGATTCTGGACTTGTGTGTAACTTGTCCCTGCCAACCACTTTTCTTCCTGAAAATGGAGCAGAAAGACAAAAATGGACCTGGAACAAAAGCCTGCTAGCTGCCATAGTGCCTAGTGAGTTGTACTCATAGCATTTTTGTTCTTGCTGGCTACTGCTGAGATGATTAAGTTATGGAGAGCTCAGGTGATTTTTACCTTAGAAAAGCACAGCAGGTGGTGACTAGCAAAGATGTAGAGGATTGTTCTTGTATTATCTGAGATGAGTGTGCCTGTCCAGCAAGGAGGCACCTTGTCAGCCGTATCATCTCTCTTTTCTGTGGTGAGGGCAGCACCAGCCTAAGCCCTGCCTGAAGGCAGAACACAGCCTGGAACGTGTGCTGCCGACATGGGAATCTTAAGCCCCTCGGCTTCGTTCTGTCTGGTGCTGTTTCTGCAGGCTATGGCTTGTACCACTTCTCCTGCTAGGCATACAGGGCTGATGTGAAACAACGCTGGGACTTAGGCTGGGAAAGCTGCCTGTCTTCTGCTTCACTGTGGAACAGTAAATTGAAGGAAGCTGGAGAAAATATTGGCCTGGCTTGTGACCACATGGCTACATGTAGCTTCACTTCACTGAAAATTATCTACTGTCTTTGAAGAGCAACCAAAGGACCTGATTCCTAAACACCCCATTCAACAAATTCATGTTGGAGCTGTTTGCTGAATATTTCTTTTTGGCATCCAAAGTCAGGGAACTTCTAGACTCTTTTACAGCAGATTATCTTTAGGACTCTTCTTTTGTCGAAGTCATTTTAAAAGGTGTAATGAAATGTGTTGTTAATACAGTTCAGGCTGTAAGAAATGAATGCTGTTTGAGATGGTAACCAGGAAAGGCATGGAGATTGTTCTGTAATATGCCAAGAAATTCATCAGCCTGCTGAGCAACAGCACATCCTTTTGTGCTGGTAAAGCTTGACCAGCACAGCTTGGAAAGGATGTGACCTTGAGAGCTGTAGTTACAGCAGTAAATACAGTAAATCCCACCTTCAGCAACCTCTTGGGAACTGACAGAATTGCTGTCTGAAGACAGGTAGCTATCTTTTATTCAGCAAGTCTGAGATGACTAGTGATTGCTAAAAATGGAGCTCGCCTGGCAAGGTGGGGAAGGGGATGGGGGAGGTCTTTGTACAGAATTCACTGCATGGTTTTTATAGCACTGTTTCGGTGGCAGAATTCATACAGCAGAAGGAATCGGATACGGGAGCAGAGTACAATGTGTTATAGCACATAAGACAGCACGTCACAGTGCTAAAAATGCTACAGAAAGTGGAGTGGCCAGGAGAGAAGCAGAGCTTGTTGAGAGGCAGAGATAGATATTGCCTGGCAGAGGAGAGGTGTGCAGTTGGTGGGGTTAGGATGGGTTTGGGTCCTGTAGGGATAAATGCTTATGGAAAACCTTCCCAGCCAAAGTGAAGGCTCCTGCAGCATTCACATTGATTTTGACAGGGTAAGGGGCTCTGTGCCCAATCCCCTGACAATGTAGTCAGATGTGTGTTCCATTAATAATTCCCCATGTGCATCATAAATGTTGTAAAGATGGGGCAGTGGACATTAACAAGTTCTGCTTTCCTCCTTAGCTGATAGATACCTACTTGGCTTCTGAGTGTAAGATGCGATTTAAAAGACATTAACATGCAATATGGATGAGTGTGATTGTTACACAGAACATTACTGCTCCCTGAAATTGGAGTTCTGATGGGGTTTTTCTAATGCTCGAATAAAATAACTGTCAAATATGTTATCAGTCTCAGGAGACTTCACCCTCCCCATTTCTTATGGATAAAGGAGTGTGTTGCTGTCCCTGGTTTTTAAGACAGAGCTGGAGAACTTACCTCTGTGTTAGACGTAGATGTTCAGTGAATCTGTTAGTTCAGCTGTGCAAGTCAGACCATTCAGGTGCATGGATGTGTTTAGGCAGCTTGCTTATTAATTGCAACTTTGTGCCCTAAGAGGACAAAAAAAAATTCTTTTGGAAAATATTTATGAGGATAGAACAATAATTTCTGAACCATGGACTTCAGACACCTCCCATGTATGTCCTAGACACAGTGGAGCACCTCTTTAAGAATGTATCACTTCTGGAGACTTGAGATGAGGGTAGATAGGTGTTTGTGTGGATAGGGTGAATGAATCCATGAAAAGAACAAGACAAAATGTTATCTCCTGAAAATAGCTGTTGTTTGGGTGTGCCAGGTAGTGGCTGTGCTGAAGCTGTCTGGCTTCACCATCACCCCAGCTGGCTGAACCCACTGCCAGTGGAGCAGTGCAGCTCTGTGGGAGTCAAAGTGTGCAACTTGTGTAATAGAGAGGCAGGAATGGGGATTTTGTCCGAGGGGGAGGACACAAAATTCTCTTCTCTTGACAGACCTCCTGAACAAAAAGGTGTTACACTCAGCCTGTGAAGGGAGCAGATGAATCTGCTCTGCATTTCTTCTACATGGACACAGCTACCAGAGTGTGGCCATTACAAGTTGGTACAATCAAGACCAGTGTCAAAGTCTTTTAAGACAGAAGTAAAAAGTACAGTGTCAGGAGAAAGAGAAATAGAATATGTTGGTCTGTTTTGCAAACTGATAACTCACAAATGATGTTCAGGATGATATATAAAGAGGAAGGACTGAAAAAAGATTTGGAAGGGAAAAGTAAAGCAAAACACAGGAATAAACTCTCTGGGAAGGATTTTAAGAACCGGTTAGACAAGCAGCTGTCAAAGATGGTGTAAATAAGGCTGCTGTGGCCTTGGGACCTGCGTGTGGACTGGCTGACCTGTGGAGATGCATTCCTATATTTGCTGTGAGTTTACAAGATTTTGACAAGCTGATTCTGTAGACACTTGCAACAGCATAATGGATACCTGGCATACAGAGTCCCAGAAGCAATTTAAAAATAGATTTAGAAAAGAGGTCAGACAAACTCCACACGGACAGGAAAAGTAATGATACATTTTCCCTAAATGTGTCTGTGCTGTTACACACTCCACATGCTAATGGTGCAGCCACCACAGGTGGGGGTGTGGAAGGGGCTGAGCAGAGCCACATAAGCTGTGTGAGAGGCATCGGCACAGCTGCTCTGCATTTTCTTTATGGCATCCTGCATTGAAATCAGTGTTGTCCATCTAGGCATTCAAATCCTGATCAGTTTATGAGCAAATTCTGAAAAGCTTATTCTCCATCCAATCATATATAAAGAGCAGCTGTTGTGCTGTGAAGGAAGCAGCTGTATGATGCTTTGCATGAGGAGAGGAAGGACACGGATCTTTGCAAGGGGTAGGTCAGGAAATGCTGCTACCTTGAAAGAGAAGAGAAGCAAGCAGCTGGCAAAGAGCCTTTAAACCGTTCTTAAATTACGCTACAGATTCCATGCATCCTGACCTAGAGCATGCTGTGCAGGAGCACACTCTTCAGAGACTGCTGCACAGGTTTCCTAAATAATCAGGATTAGGAATGTTGTGTTTAAAAGAATAAGGTCTAGGCAATCTCAGCCCCACTTGGAGCACATGGCTCCTAAAATTGGGTGAACACACAGTTTTATTCTCCCTATAAACATGTCACAAAAGACAGATGCTGTCGGTCATCTGTGCCATAAAGGCGGGATGGTGGTTGGCACCTGCTCTGCTTGGGGACAGCATGGTGGCCTTGGGATGGGCTGGGAGCTGCTGCCAACGCTGACTGCGGGGTCTTGTCTCCCTCTCGTGGGTGTCTGCACGGCTGCAGCGAGAGCGGCTGTCGCTGCTGTCCAAAGGTGTGTCCCTGCTGCTGTGGTGTGCAGGTGGCTGTGCTCACTGCCTGCGGTGCCAGGGACAGCTCAGGCTTAGAAATGGCTATTTTATTCATTTGGCTGAAATGGGGTTTGCAGCCTGTGCTGAGCCTTGAGGGGAGCTGGTACCTATGCAAACAATATTAATGTTCACGCAGGTTTCTGCTGCACTGAGGGGGCTCAGAGATCCGAGGATCAGTAGTATCCAGAGTGTCATCTTTCTGCTGTCCCTGCTCTGCCTCCTTACTTACAGCTGAGGGGCATGGTCTGAGCATCCTCCAGCAAAATGTCCTTCATTTGTCCTTGTCACCCTGGAGAGCTCCATGTGCTCTCTGTCTGCCTTCTGGTCAATAACACTCACATTCAACTCAGGACCAATTCCACAGCAAAACCATAATCTCTAACTTCATTAAAATTGTTCTCGTTCTGCTGTGGCAAAGCAAAGCCCGTGAATCATGATTAGTGAGAGCAAAGGGCCAGAGAAGAGATAATTAATTTTGCTTTGCTGTTCAAAGGCTGTGCTGCCCTGGCTCAGGGGAGGATTTGTGCCCTTTTAGACAAAAGGCTGAGGAGTGTCACCTGTTAATCTTCTCTGTGTGCAACCCTTTGCAGCATGAGATTGCCCTGTCGCAGCCCCCATCCCCAGGGCCCTGCTGGCTGTGACAGCTGCTATTTGCAAGTCAGCTGAAAAATGCTTCCTCTTTATTCCTCTGGCTATTTTTAGCATTTTTCTTTAGATTGCAATTAAAAAAAGACACCTCGTATTGGTGATAACCAGATTGTAGCAATTTCTGCCTTTAAGGGAGAGGCATGTTTGGTGATGGGAGGAGAAGGGCTTTTCAGGATTGCTCTGGTGTGTGTGAAACACATCTGATGGCTGTCACCCAAAGCAGAGCCACCACTGTCACCTGTGGCAGATCGCTTCAGCTTATCTCCTTGCCAGCACATCCAGTGTGTGGTGATTCAGCTGGAGAGGTGGTTGCTTGAATTAAGGGCAGGTCAGAACAGCTCAGTTTCATCAGAGGTCAGGCAGTAAAAGTCGGCTCAGCATGCAGCAGTGTCAGGAAAGGGCTCTTGGGAGCACCAGAGCTGCATTTAAAGACCTGTAAGAAGTCACAGTGGTCCCTGGAGCTCTTTTCCTCCCCGCTTTAGCTGCAGAAAAAGCAACTGAGTGAATGAGGAAGGTTTCTCCCACCAGTATCACCATATACATCCCCCTCACCTCAGCATCCCGGCTTCTCTCAGAGCACTTGACAGACAGAGCTCACAAAGCTGGATTTGAGCATCCTAAATTTAGTTGATGCAGTGAAATGGTTCCTGCTGTTTTTAATTCACATTCATACTAAATTTCTGCAGTTTTATTTTCCCTTTCCCTCCTCTCAAGGGAGAAGCAGTGGCTTTCTTGGAGGTAGCTTATGAGTTTTCCAGACAGAAATTGTTTCCACTCCAGGGTTATTGGCAATACCCACATAGATGTCCAGGAATTGGTCAAAGCCAAGGAGCCTGATTTAGAGCTGCTGCTTCTAATGTCTAATAAAGCAGCATTCCAAAAGGTCAACCTTTGTGCAATGAAGCAGCCAGTCTCACCAGCTAATGGCATAATCTATTAAAGAATTAATTCAATATGTTTTCCCAGTCAAATATAAGATCAGTAAGGAACATTAACTGTCTAACCTAATACTGAGTTTCATATAGTGCTATAGTAAGCCTATTAACTAGGGCTGTTATCCAGACTGGCAGAGTCTTGACCTTGGCCTGTGTTTCTAAGTGGGCTTTGCCATTCCTCTTGGGATCAGTCTTGGAGCTGCAAAGCAGCAGCAGCTTTATTCGAGCAGCAGCTCAGCTGCCCTCCTTGTGAGGGTCTGTGCTTGTGGCCAAGCCCTGGTGTCCCTGCAGCAGCATCCTGCCCTCTCACTGTGCTGTGTACTCAGGAGTGTTCACCACTTTGAGGTTGTCCAGAGCCCTCCAACTTCTGAATCTGTGTGTAAGTAACAGCAAGCTTTGCTTTGCTGTAAACATTTCCAGTGGCTGTTGGTTCACCTTTAGTGCAACAGCTCTTGCTTTTGTGCTTTTTAGCACTCTCCTTCATGCTCTGCTGCTGTTTTCTCTGTATCACTGATGCAGGCTCCAGAATTGGCTGCTCCATTAGCAGGTGCTTTTACTTAATCCTGAGCTTCCCAGCTGCTGAGCAGAGCCTTTCTAGCAGCAGTCATAGCATCACAGAATGGCTTGGGTTGGAAGGGACCTTAAATACCATCTAGTTTCAGCCCTGCTGCCATGGATAGGGACACCTTCTACCAGACCAGAGGAGGGATGAGCTGGTGTGTGAGAGCATGAGTGGCTTCTCTCCACCCATGTATAAAGTGCAGACCAAAACCTGGCATCAGCCTTTGATGTGATTCTAACCTCAGCAGTTAAGAAATGGTTTTTTGTGACAGGTTTAGTGAATTACTTTGAGGATCCAGGGGCCGGAGGGGTTTCTCTTTGCTGTCCTGCAGCATGTGAAGTTTCTGGGTGGTCTTCTCCCAGCTTTGTGTCCCCACTGCAGTAACATGGCTGGACTTCACCCCAGAGGGAAACTGCTCTGAGATCTGGTTCTGGGTGTGTTGTGAGCTCTCACAGCCCTCAGCTTCACTCAGTCTTAGGCTTCCTCTCATCTGTCCTGGTCTTCAGCATCTTGTTAATTAGCCTAAGCATCTGTTCTGAGCACAGCAGTGAACATTTCCCTGAACGGCTGTGAGTTGTCTTGCCAGCCTGTTATTTACATGCTTGTTCAGGTCACACACTCCCCAGGGCAGGAGTGAGACCCTGGCCCATTTGTCTTCCACGAACTGGAGAAAATAAAGAAAACATTTACCTTCTGGCTGATGGTCCATTCATCTCCTGCTGAACCTTGTGTCTTTCTCTGTCAGGTTTCCTTTCTCTTGAACTATTTTGAGTTCTCTAAGCACTAGTTTTCATCCTTTTTTGACTCTCTGTGTGCAGCTCAAAATGCCTGAGCCAGCAGGCTTACTGAGTCTTGCTGGTACTCGTGTGCACCAGGACTCTCTTCTTCCCGCCTTGTATGGGCAAATCATGAGCCTGATAAAGCCTGTCTGGCTCCAGTCTCCCTCTTTCCTTGCTTCCCCCATCTGATGTTCCTGCAGATTTACCAGCCCTTCGGTTGTCTCTCTCTGTGCACTGTTCATCCTTGGAACCTTGCCACAAATCCAGCACTTCTGCCCTTGGCCTGTGCTCAGGGTGCTTCTCCCCAGAGAGGGCTGCCCTGGTGGGGCCAGCAGATGCCAGGTGAGTGATGGGGCAGGAGTGGTGTCCCCAGAAGCCGCAGAGTGTGGCCCTGTGCCACCTCTGCTCTTGGGATGGATGTTGGCACTGGGGATGCACCTTTCGCTGTGGAGGAATTGGTAACACTGAATAAACGAAGAAAAGTGTTAAGTCTTCTCTGCAATTAATGCCAACAATAAATCCCACTGTTTCTGTTGTATCTCAAAATATCCCCCTGAGTGTTTGTTGAAACAGTGAATGCAGAGTGGAAAAAAACCCACTGAATTGGGGAAAATCCACCCTGGAGAGCCCCTCCCAAGCCTGCCTCCCAGGATGCCACACATCTCTCTCCCTCATCCCTTTTCACAATGGTGACATTTGTAAAGAGCTCAAGGGCAGGGTTTTCCATGCTGATGGCTCAGCAGCTCCCTGTGCAGCAGCAGTAACCAGGTTTCTCAAAGAGCCAGGTCAGCAGAGAGAGGAGGTGCAGTGCTCCGTGGAAAAGTCAGGCCATTTAATGCAGTGGCCCTATCACAGGAGGCTGAGCCACTCTGTGAACCTGTCACAAGAACTTGTGCTAGTGACATGTCCTCTTCAGCCCATGCATGGCGAGGTGCTGAGGTGTGTGTGCTGCCTTCCTAATTCCTTGTCAGAATAAATAAATATTCCCGTTGAGCTGAGACCAGGTCTGCAAATAGCTAATGAGAGCTGAAATCCTAACCTGAAATTAACATTCTGCTGGCTGAATGGGGTTTAAAGAGAATTTCTTTTCTTTTCTTTTTTAAATATATTTTAAAATGTAACTGGCTTGCAGGGGGGCATCAGTGAGTCTTTGTGGCTGACTCAGCTGTGTGAGAGCCTGAGGTCCTCAGTCCGCCCCTCAGGCAGGGCTTGATCTGCCATCACTTGTACCCAACGTGCAGCCTCCTCACAGCATCCTGAGAAACGAATCTGGGGAAGCAGGGAATTATATCATTATGTGGGTAATTGCCCCCTTCCAAGGACGTTCAGGAAAGTGGAGGAGGTTTGTAATTGTGCCTGGCTTTGGCACGCAGCAGCTTCCCTGGAGGCAGAGTGCAACACCCAGCATGGCAGCGTGGGTACCCCTGCACAGAGCTCCTGACGTGTGTTTCAGCAGCTGTGTCATGGGTTGGCAGATGCTTGCAGGACAAACGTAGGTGTTGAATGCTGGCTCTGAGCCTCCTCCTTACCGTTTGCAGCACGTTTTTCTACAACCTCTAAAACAGCTGTGTAAATCAGAGTGCAGCTGGGTAAGTCTTGGTTTGTGCCACAGGGTTTGATGCTTCTGTATTGCCTCACACGTGTCCAAGTGCAGTGACCAGCACCTGTAGCCACGCCATGAAACAGCCACAGCTGCCTGGTGACTAGATTTGGAGGCTCTGTCCTCTCAGCAGATTTTGTTTTGCTGTGGTAACTGTGGCACAGGCGTTACTGGTGTTTAAGGATGTTGACCCTTTAGCCTTGCACCAGTGTTCAGGTCCTCTTTGTGACTACACTCACGGCAGAGGGTATGAAAATCACAGAGTGGACGTGATGGATGCTTCTGGTGTTGAGCAATAGCAAATGGGACCTTCTGGTTAAAAAGGAGAGGTGTGGCTTTCCGTGTGTGTGATAAAAAAATAGAGAATTAAGTCCCAAGGGGATTGATGCTCACTCCCTCATCTCACTTTTAGCTACTGCTCTAGATGCATTATTTCCTCCCCAAAAACGAGGATTGGGAAGGGATGGCTACCAAGAGAGATATCATAAGCTACCTAGAACAGGTGATGGGCTGTGTATGAGCCTGAGATGGCATGAGTTTTACTTACAGACAATTAGTTAGAGTTAAACAAATATTAAATGAACAGTGACTTCAGGCATTATTGGGGGTTTTTGTGCAAGGAAATAAATTTTGAATGGATTCCATGTAACTGAACTGTGCAGTGAGTTTTGCAAAGGAAGAAGGCTTCTGTAGATGTCATTAATTTCAAAGATGTATTAAATCTGGTTCTTCATTTAATAGGTTGCTTTAAAATGCAAATTAACCACTTGCCAAAATAATTTTCTTTTGCAGCTTGAATTTCAGTGGAGTTCATCTGGCATCTGCAGGGCAGTTCAGTGACTTCCTGGGGAGCATGGGCCCTGCACAGTTTGTTGGGCGTCAGACCTTGGCCACCACCTCGATGGGTAAGGAACACAGAGATGCTGAGAGGTTTAATTTAGTCTTGAACAGACTGCTCCTATAAGCCACCTAATAATGTGTCCAGTGTCTGCTGATCTACCACTGTCCTGCTCCATTTCTCTGTTAAATTAAGTGAGCTTGACTGAAAGGTTTTGCTGACTGCAGCAAATGTGGCATTAGTAGGAGAGCAGCAGCTTTGTGCTTTCCTCCCTCAGCTCTGAAGGGTACAAACTAACTAAAACAGAGCTAAAGCCCTGAAAATGCATCCTGTGCATCTTGGGGTTTTTCTTTGTCTAAGGCCTAATGTGCTCTGTAAGGATTTTTTTATGGTCCACCATAATTGTGTATTCCAAAGCAGCCTGCAATCCTAGGTGCTTCTGTTTGGGAGAGATGAGATGCTCACTACCATGAAGAGTCCCCAGAGCCATGTTAGGGGGCTGGCAGTTCAGTTTGCTTTTGAAAATGTAGGCTGGAATCACTGTGGAGCTGCTCCAGAGTAACACAGGAGGAAATCATGCATGGACCGTTTGTAGCAGCAGGATGTGAAGATTGTTTTTTAAACATTTTAATAGCTCAGGGATATATTGTTTTCAAAGTCTTATGTTTATTTTGATGTTTTGGTTTAGGGGACGTGGAAATTGGCTTGCAAGAGCGAAATGGGCAGCTAGAAGTGGATATCATTCAGGCTCGAGGGCTGACACCAAAACCCGGCTCCAAAACACTGCCAGGTAGTATGCTTTGATCTCTTAAAGTAAATCCCTGAGCCCCACCCTCCTATGTGATGCTTGTGAATAGGAAAAATTTTAATTTCACTGGGTTTTGGTAGAACTAAGCAATCTGTGTGCACTATTGAAAATAAGGCTGCTTGAGCAAATCTTTTTCCTGCCTATAAATGCCTTCTGTAGAAATACCTGAGATGTGGCACTTTGTCTTCTCGACAGTAAGCATGAAGATTTTTTTATGTTTGACCATATTTATTTTTTCCAGCTGCTTACATCAAAGCTTACCTGCTAGAGAATGGCGTGTGCATTGCGAAAAAGAAGACAAAAGTGGCTCGCAAATCATTAGACCCTTTGTACAATCAGGTCTTACTGTTTGCTGAGAGCCCCCAGGGCAAAGTATTACAGGTAAGATGAGCAAATCACAAGTCTGCCCATCTCTCTCTTCCACCTTTTAGGGAAGATACTAAGTCTGGCAAGGGATCTGGATAATTAACAGAGATGACAGAAAGCCAGTGTTTTCATTGAACCAGATATATTCTATCTGATCGTAACAAATGGAAAGGAAACCCTTTTTTTTCCACACTCAAAGTGATTATTTCACCCCCTTCCAAGTACCATGAATGCCTGCCAGGAAAAGGTTGAATTTTATTTTTTTGATTCTTTTTTTTCCCACCTAGTTAGGAGATAGGTGGTATCTATAGGTGCTAAACAGTCTTGTAGCATGGGTTGTCTGCTGTGTTTATGCACATTCAGAACACTCTGCTTTGGCCATCACCCAGTCCTATATCCTGTCTTTTTCTACCTCTTTTCTGTTATTGCCATACATTTTCTGTCATACTCGTATTTTCAACTCTGCACCTCTGTTTCCAGAGAGAAGAGTGGTTTGCGTTGTTGATTCATATCAAAATCATTTCCATCTAATGAAGCCTGGCTAAAATCCATTTGTAATACTTAATGTAGTTAATCCATGAGTTTTAATCATTTACCTCCACTGGCATATGAATTGCCAGATAACCTGCTGGACCTTTCTCGTTAGTGACCTCTTCCTCAGAAGCATTTTCCCCCAAGGTAACATGATTGCACATTTTTGACCAAACTGGGGTGGAACCTGGCTTGGTCTGCTCCTACCTTGTGTGGGTTTCCTTACTTGCTGCCTTACTGCCAGGAAAGGCACTTATTCTAAGAGAAAAAAGGGAGGATCTTGACTCTCTGCTGATTGCCATGTTGCCAAACCAACTTAGCACAGTGGCTTGCTCTCCATCTCGTGCTGGCCTAGAATGTGAATTTTTGTCTTTTAATTGACATTCATAGTTCTCTCCTGCCTCATTTTACAGAAATTTGTAATGTGGTGGTTAGTTGGAACATAGGGAAGGAAGCTGTCAGGATTAGCCAGAGATCACTAGTCATCATCATAACCAGTCCTACTCATCCTCTCCTCTTCAGAACACGGACTCGCTCTGGAGTCAGTCATCACCTTTGTCTTGAGCCACATAGGGGCCACTTGCCCACGTGCAGACCTCCAGCATGCCTAAGCCCATGACCCTCACTGCATCTGTTGTTCCACCCACTGGTCTCCATCATGTCGTAAGTGTGATTCAGCTTTCCCTACTCGCCTGCCAGCTCTTTCATTAGCCCGTCCTCTGCATCTGCAAGCCAGTCTCGGCCATCTGTTCTGCTTCCCCTCATGCTGCGCCACATGTGTCCCCTGTGTCACTGGTCCTGTTTGCCAGCACTCGGCTCCTGCTCTTCCTCCAGGAGAGTGGCTGTGCCTCATCTCCATCTGCCCTGTGCCACAAGCTCTGAGTGCAGAAGTTAAAACGTGCTCTTTTCCTCAAACTGTTGGCTTTTGACCCAAGCTGTTGCCCACCTTTTTTTTTCCTTTTGTTTATTTTTCCACATGAGGAGCTCTTCCTGCCTTTTTCCCCCAGGCCACCTTTTGGTGTGTCTGGGGCCCGTTATGTGCCAGGACCAGGTTTTACCTGCAGGTGTTGGACTGCAGCTCCAGGGATACTTTGTGCAGGTGCTGTCCCTGCCCAGCAGGTAGAACAGCAGAATGGTGTCTCCTCCACATGCACCTCTTTTCTGTGGTGAAAAAAAATCAGGTAACATTAGTATTTGTAAACATGCACTTAAAAAAATAGTAATATCATCAGCCAGAGCTTCATGTTACCTGCTGGTAGAGTAAATTTTTCTGGTTTTCTTGGACTGCGGGAAAGCTCCAAGAAGTTGGATGAATAGAAGGAAGGATTGTTCAGACTTTTGCTTCCCAAGCAGCTGTGCAAGTTGGAGGATTAACTGTGCTCCCCCTTCTTGTTCCCAAGGTGATAGTTTGGGGAAACTATGGACGCATGGAACGCAAGCACTTCATGGGAGTCGCCAGGGTCCTCCTGGAAGAACTGGATTTGTCAACTTTAGCCATTGGCTGGTACAAGCTCTTCCCAACTTCCTCCATGGTAGATCCCACTACAGGCCCGCTCCTGCGTCAGTCCTCACAGCTTTCCCTGGAGAGCACAGTGGGACCCTGCTGTGACAGGTCTTAGTGAGTAAGGAAGGGGGAACTGCTTTTGTTTTTTAAACATGCTGTCAAGGTTTTGTTTGCTGGAACTCTGACCTCAAGCGCAATGCATGTTCAATCAGTTCTTGTGGAGCTGGAAGAGGAGGATAAACCAGTGACCTTAGACAGAAGACGAGGGGGAGGGCACTGTGTCCTCTCTGTCCGAGGAGGAGGTGCCGAGGGGCATGAGTCCTAGTTGTCAAATTAGACATACACCTCTTGTTTAACTTATCTCGCTGTCATTCTTGGATCCTTGTTTCAGATCAATATTAACCCTGGAAAGTTGCAGCATTGGAAAGAATGTGGGGGAAGTAAGTAAGGAATTTTTCTTAACTGCATATTAGCAATTTCTAATACAGATTCTTTCATGAGAAAGTACGTGAAAAATTCAGAGGTTAATGCCTGGCCTAAAAAGAACAGGAGCAGAAAGATTAAGAGGAAGCATTAGGGTTTTTATAGGGTCTTTCTTTTAGAAAGAAAGAAAAAGAAAGAAACCTGCAACTCTTTCTTTAGAATCAGTTCCCTGTCACTGAGTCATGTTAGCTGTAACACTGTCGTTGCTGTGTTTTCAAACTGTGCCAAATTACCAGCAAGTGTCTTTACTGCATTACGTGTTTAACACTGCTGATGAAGCAAACTTGGTGAGAGAACAAGTAGCGCCTACTTAGACCAGACAGTTTAAACAGAGTTCGAGTTTAGAAGGATAATCAACTGCAATTTTGCTCAGAAAAAAACCCAATAAAACACTAGGAGTGGGAGCTGAACATCAGAGTTGCAGCTTGAGATGTTTTGTATTGTGAGACACAATGTTCTGCAATTTATTGACCCCCTTACTTGTGACCTCCCTTGCTGTGAATCCCTCAGTCATGATGTCTCCTATCTCCTGCTTTTCCTCCATCTCCTTTGTACTGGTACATATCTGCTGGAGATGCTGCCCTTCCTGTTGTGCTGTGGACTGACCTGAAACAGGACTGTTTCATTCTGCCATGGGAGAGGAGATTGGGGTTTCTGGGGGTGCAGAAGAAAGAAACCTCAGTTTGTCATCTGGCAAGAAGATACTGGACAGCACATAACCTTCCTTGTGCAGAGAGGGGAGCTTTAGGCAATCTCAGTAGTACACAGACATCATCAAATGTCCTACAAGAGGAGATGTGATCCCCAAAGTACAGAGAAGTAGTGAGTGAGGAATCCGACAACACAGTGGTCACAGCATGTATATTCTGTTCATTAAAATGCAACACTAACTGTAAACAAGACTTGTAGATCTATCCAGTCAAGCACATCCTCTGAGCTGCTGAGCTGTGGCAGCTGTTGCCAGCAGAGCCACATGCTGGAGGAAGTGCACTGGACCCTTCTGACAATTAAATTATCCAAAATCACAGAGAATCTCTGAAGATTTTCTGTTGATAGCTCAGTTTTGGCTGGGTTTTGTCTTAGTACCTAACAAGGATTTGATGACTGCTGTCCCAGAATAAATAAGCTTTTGGAGATATTTTACTTTGTGATTTAAAAGTGAAGGTCCCATGTCACATGTAGGAATGAGCAGATTCTTGAGCTGTCACAGAGAAATACTGAGCATTTATTTCTGCATGTGGACCTCAGCTTTGTTAGAATAAAAGCATGAGTGTTGAGTGGATGGTAAAAGCAGTTGCTTTTGGTCTAGCTTGTCTATGGCATTTTAAATAATTTTCAGATAAATTACAGGATAGATGCAAAAATTATAGGCCTTACAATAATCTGTAAAAAAATTAAATAACATAAAGGAGAGGGAAGGAGGACAAGGGACATAGAATGATTAGTTTTTTGAGTCTTCAGTGGCAAACCCCTCAACATTTCAGATAAATCTCTTAATTTCCTTGATCAAATATGTCTCTGGCCTCTCACTAATTATTTTTTCTAATTGTATTAGACAATTTCTATATATTAGCTGAAGAAAGTTTGTTGCATGCTGGTCAAACTATGTTGTGGCGCTCTTTTTTTTAATTAAAAAAGCACATTTACTGTAATTCAAGTAAGCATCTTTTCCTCTTGGTATGTAGTGAGTACTAGGCAATATTGTACAATATGTGTATGAACTAGAATAGATAAGGTAGATTTAGTGGTTTGTAGCACTGGATATTTTAATAACTATGACTTTAAAAGGACTGTGGGGAGCTCCAGGTACATGCCAGACCTGGCAGTGAGGAACAGGACTTCTGTCCTAAGTTATGCCGAGACCTTTGTCTTGGTACTTAGTTTGGACATTATCTACCAGTCAGAGCTAAGTTAATCCTGGGTTTCCTGTGTCCAGTGAGGTGAATGCGGCATTTTGCAGTCTTTAATAGGGAGTAGGAGACTATACATGCCAAAAATATTCCTCCAGAAAACTTTGTTTAATGACTGTCTGTCAAAAACTTCAGTTCCTGTTTGCCTGGCAGATGCGACATGTCTCTGTATCCTGCCCCTCTGAAAGCTCTGCAGGCTCAGTGATGATCAGTTTAGTTACCATAGAACTCCATAACACTGAGGAATGTCTGGTTTTAATCACAGTAAAAGGTCACTGTCAGGGTAAAATAAAGAAGTTACAGTTCCAGTTGTGTTATTTTTGTTAACATCTCCAATTCTGTAATTTGGAGGCGGTTTAACGGTCTGCTCTGTCCTGTTTTCTTCTGCATTCTTCAGGTGGTTGATTGTGGTCCAGTGGTTCTCACTTTTGTTTTACTCACTTCCAAGTCCTGTTTCTCCCCAGTAAGTGAACGTTGCCATCCCTGGCCACTGTGCACAGCACAGTCACATGAACTGGCAAGTGCAGGTGACTTTCCTTTGTAAAGCAGATTCATAGAAGCCCTCCTGGGAGTGCCCACGGGACACAGAGTAAGGCCAGGAGAGTCACACAGTACTCTAAAATCTAAATTCTTGCTTCACTCATACCCGTGATTCCTGCACTGACCATGGTGTATTGTACTCAAAAAAGAACTCTTGTTACCCATCAATTTAAGACTCCCAGTATAGCATCCAAGACAAGTCTCAGGCTTCAAATAGCTTATTTTTATAAAGCCTAATCCTTTTTTCCCCAAAAATTTGCCTGGCCAGTTTCTGTCTAAGGTGATGTGTTGTGACAGTTGGGATTACCAGTGTGGTTGTGTACAAAGCAGTGGTTTACCAGAGTGATGAGGAACTGAAAACTGAACTTTGGTTCCCTTTGCAAGTCCTGGATGAGTCTTTTTTTGTGCCTGAGTCTCACTGTTAGTTATAGTCAGAGAGGGGGCAGAGAGGAAGAGCAGGAGACTTAAATAAAAGAAAAAAGGCATCATAGTATTTTTGGTCTGTGAGCAATGATGAGGAATGAGACTGAGGAGAGATAAATACCTGCCCAGCTCAGGGTTGTGTGTCTACTATTACATTGTAATTGTAATGGTAATGGGAGGATTGCTGGCAAAAAAACCATGGAGAGCCAATCCCTAAATGTTACCTGCATTACTATTCCCATGGAAAACAAAGAAATCCTGATGCTGAGAGCAGAATGATCTCTCCCCAGTGGGAATCCCTTGCACACAGGGAGAGCAGCCTCACATGTGGCTTTATCCTCTTTAGGCTCTGAGCAAAAAGCAGCCATGACCATGGTTGGTCCTGGTTTACTCAGACAAAAAGATGTGATATTTTCCAGTCTCCTGGTGTTTCCTTCCATTTGCCCCAACGCAGCTGGGGTGCTACAGAGTCAGCACAAGATCCTCACGCTGCAGCTCAGTCCATGGGTTCTCATCCTGCAGCCTGAGCAGTGTAGGCACTTGTGTCTGTGGGCAGGGTGAGGCCAGGTGACTTTGTTTTTCCAAGTGCATCCCTAATTCTTGGCCATGGATTGTTTCAAAGGACATTGCAGAATTCTTTGCTTTGAATGAAAATATATATTTATTGTTCCTAGATACCAGATCCTTTATCAATGTACTGTTCTAAATTTGCAGGTCTTCTGGAGTATGAATATCACAAGTTCCTGTAAAGGAGCTGTTTTTATGATGTTGAGGCAGTTAACAGAATCTCAACCTAAGCATGTTTAGTAATGTTTAGACAGCAAGACAACTTTTTTATGAAACTCATTTTAATTTAGTTTATTACATGCTGTTGGTAATATTTTAAAACAGGAAAAATATTTTTCTTTAAAAACCAAAATGATATGTATGTTTTTTAACAGGTAACATAATTTTAGTGTTTTCAGAAATGTTTGATGTTCTTGGTATGAAGTTTACTCATTCTTTTGATTTCTACGTTCCTTGTTATATTTTATCAACTTTTTTCCAAAAGAAAAGAGGCATATGTAAATAAACACCAGAAAAGAGTCCTATAAGAAATTCTGTTCAAACTGGCCATAAAATTATTAGTAAATATTTGTTATTGTTCATTAACTCTCAGCTACTTTGTTGAAAGAATCGATGTTGTATTTTCAAGATGAGAACTACTTAGCTAGTTTTGTCATAATCCTGTACTCTGTATAAAAATCTTTTTATAAAGAAAGTCTAATAGGCTACCAAGCAATAATATATTCCATTTGGTGTGCACAGATTGTGACTTGCAGGCTGTAGTACATATTGTTGATACAGTTTATAATTGTCTTCAATCTCAACGACGTCACTTTCGAAAAAGCTCCATATTAACTTTGATTGTAAAAAACAAAGACTGGGCTATTGCCTTGTGAGATATATTCATCCTTTAGACTTCTGTGTGAGTGTCTGTGCTCATCGACATGAGATCTCTCTTAGGTGAAGAATGAAACGGCTGTAGGTGGCTTCTTACTACAGAGGTAAAAAATAGTTTCAGTATAAACTTCATGACTGTTTCAATCTCCTGGTTTTTCTTAGGCTATCTAGTATTTGTAACTCGACGAGAATGGTTCCCACTGCCACCGTAGCCCTGTAAAGCAAAAAAGCCTTTGCACTCTGGGGCCACATGGGTTCTGCCTGGCAGCTGCCTATTTTCCTTAAGATACCAGGGGCAAGCTAAAGGGAAGTTTCTTTCAGAGCAGCAGATTGGACTGCTCTTCTTTAAAGGCTCTGTGGGTTATTTTGTCCATTTCATAGGTGGTATTTGTCTATTTTGTTAGAAAATTCCACCCAAGGCAGAGAGGTTGCACCTTCGCAGAGGATCATGGGGGACTAAGGTGTAAGATAGGCACAGGCTGTCCTGTGCCATTCTCCAGAAGTTTGCTAGTGCTGGGCTCATCTGGAGATTTTTCCAAAGTGGCTGGATCAGGATATTGGATTTTAAGTCACCTCCATCATTGATGCAGTGCATAGAATAAAACAGCTTCAAAACGGCTTCCCAGTTCATTGCCTGTGGATTCCTTGCACATTTCCATTGGACAAGTCTCCATGTTGTCCTCAATACTGCCAGACTGCTGGCCATGCAGGCAGCAGGTCCCAGTGGTGCTGGGAGCCTGGAGGAATGATGGAAGAATTCCTATTTTTTGTGAAATGCTTCGAGGAGAGAGAGATGTGTACATGCAAAGTGTTGTTGTCAGTAGAGGAGTCCAGGGCATATTGAAACCTGGAGGGAGCATCTAAAATGAAATTGCAGCTACCAAATTTGAGCTAAACATTTAGAAAAGGGAATGATCAGTGAAAACCTTTTTTTTTTTGTGTTTATTCCCAGTGCACACCAAGTTGTGTGTCTGAGGACATGTTAATTCCCCACGGAGTTTGCAAGTAATTAGGTGTTCTCAGAACGTGGCTGACAAGTTTTCCACTGACATTGCCAGACCCCTCTGCTCAGTGTCCACTTCCCTGTGACCAAGCAGCCACATATCCAGACCCAGCTGCTCACCCACAACAGCAGCATCACAGTTGTTCCTGGGGAACCTTGAGCTCTTCTCACAGTGTGGCCACCCTCTGCCCTCCCTTCCCCATGGTGTAGCTGCTCTTATCCTCGTGGAGAAGAGGAACTGGGGAGAGTTTCTTGTAGCACTTGGTTCTTTGCACTTTAGAGGCTGAAAACAGGAGGACGCTGCACCAGCCCTTTCCGGAGCACCAGCAAACAGAGGCGACAACCCAACAACTTTGTCTTCGTGACTTTCCAGTAGCTGAAGCAACAACCAAAGCTGTGTGGTTAAGCCCAGGTCAGTAAGACAGGCTTGGCATTTACACTGGGCACATCATGTGGGCTTGAGACCCCCCGTGCTGGGCAGGGAAGGGCTGGGTGTCGAAGAGGGGCTGTGAGGGCACAGCTATGAGCTCCACTCCCTTACCAGGATGGAGGCAGGTGCAACCCAAGGGAAGGATCCAGGCACAACTGCTGAAGCCATCTCACAGGCTTTCCAGGAGCTGGTTTTTGTAGTTTCTTGGGCACCACACATTGGGGTAGCTGCTCCAGGTCCCACTGAAAGCCAGCCTGGTGCTGTAAATCCTGCAAAATTTTCTTCTTTGGGGCTGTTGCTCCTTAACTAGCACTGTACCCTGGTGTCTGCTTTGGTGATTCCATCTCCTCAACCCAGAGATGATTTTGGCTTTGGAGCAAGGGAAAGGGAGGTTTGGAGAGTGAATCCAAGGCACAGTCTCTCAGCCTCACCATGCTGGGCTTGCCTTCCTCCTGCTCCCTGCAGGCTGTTCCCTGCACCATGTGGAAAGAGCATCCCTGGAAAGCAGTGCCTCCCCCAAGACCCCCTCATGCAGCACTGCCATGGCATGCCACCCACCAGGGATGCCTATGTCCTGCCCACACTTTGTGGCAGTTCCAAATCCAAAACACAGGGGGTCCTTCCTTTCCCATCCTTGGAAGGAGCTAGGGGTCTTCTGCAGGGACTGCACAGCCCAGGCAGGCTGGATGTGCCATACTGACAGCCATGAGAAGACAGGGATGGAGCTGCCTCTGTGCTGCCCAGACAGAAGGGGAGCTCCCAGCTGGCTTTCCTCCAGGTTCCCTTTGCTTTCCACAGCATCCTCTGCTCCCTACATGGGTTCCCCCTTCCCTCTTGATACGAGGCCTTATTCCAACCCGAGGGGACTGAGGCTGCCCATGGCATCTCTGCACTGATGCATCCATCCCATGCTGCCCGCTGGGAGCCCCAGGGCCTTGCAGCAGAGCTGGCCTCTGCTCAGGGATGGGGCCACCCCAAGCCCATCCACACTCCCACCTCCCCACGCCAGTGTGCCAGAACTCTGCCTTGTCCCCGCCCCTGCCAGGGCCTGGCCACTGTAGGAAAATCTGCTTTCATGGGTTAAACCTTTTTACTTCATTAATTGCTTCACAAAACCCAATAGTTTTGCAGGGGCACTACACTCCTCTTGCCTTTTTGTAGGAGTAGGGGCAGTTGATGTGCCTCTTTTTTGGCCTCTGTAACCCTCTCCAAAACTTTTTGGAGGTTTTTAACATCATCTGGTGAGATGTGATCTCCGTGAGGCTGGAGGGAACACAGGCAATGGAGCTGCTTGCCCCGGTGGCGAGTCACTTGCGAGGTGCGTGGGCTGCCTTGGGTGGAAGGTGGGACACATCCCGGCAGTGCCGGTGGGACATCGGCCACTCGTCTGTAATCAGGAGAGGATTCTGCTATACTTTTTTCCTGTCTGTAGGTTTTATTCAGACAATATGTAATGATTGAGTGATTTACAATTCAGTGTTAAGCTAATGAAAACGTTGATAATGGTGATAATAAAACCTTTCTTTTTTCCTGTGGTGTGTTGGAGGGTTTTTGTGGAGTGTGCCTGTTTTGCTGCCACCACCCTGATCTTCAACCTGATTTCAACTGGCCCCTCCTTTCTCCTTTTGCCTATAGGGAATGAGAGCAGCTCAGCCCGGTGTGTCCCAGCTCTGTTCCAGGCTCCTTCCCACTTCAGCTCCCTCAATCAGCCCCAGCTTCAAACCTGCACTTCCCTGTGACACTTCCAGGTGTAGTTTAGCCATGGGTCTCTCCAGGCACAGAGCTGAACATGCTCCCAGCTGTACTCAGCTCACCCCCATCCAAAGCCTTCTGCTCCTCCTGTTTTCTTCCTGAGATGCTTCATGGTCAGCACTGGCCATTCAAGGGTGATTTTGAAACTCTGGAGGTGAAGACTATGGTGGCAGAAAAAAATACCCTTGCTCCAGGTTTTTGGGAATACTGAGTCAGCGTGGGTGCAGGGGAGCCTGGGAATCCCTGCAGAATGAGACCCTTGCACCTTACTGGGTGTGCAGCTGCTGCCTGGTCCTGGATGACCTTTGTTAGCACTCAGGTGGGAGGTGTCTGGGGGCTCCTACAGGAGTCTGTAGGAGGAGCTGGTCAGAACAGGCAGCATTCCTTGGGGAGCCACCACAAGCCCTTTTCCCATATGGGAGTAACAAGGGATCACAAGTCATAGTTCACTGAGAATTTCTTAGAAGTTTTTCTCATGTCTCCAAATCCCTCTCCAGGCCTGCTCTGATGGCAAAGGGACCACATAACAGCCAAACCTCAGGCTGACAGCCTTGGGGAGGGTGGGGGAGGTGGAGCATGGCAACAAAGGGCCTGAGCTGGTAGGATCAGCAATGAAGTGACACCACTCAGGAGCTCAGAAGCCAATGAAAATCTCATTTTTAAGCCTGTTTTACACGCTTACAGCTCGCTTTCTGCCCCCTCCACTCTTTCTCTTTAAACCAAGGCTCACTCAGCTAGTTCAGATCTGGGACCACTGGTGCAAAGTGAGGCAGCTGCTGGTGCACTGGAAAGAACTGCAGCCCCTGGAGTCTGGGGCTTGGTCACATTCCTCTGCTTCTCCTTGTGACAAATAACCAACAACCACCAGCTGGATTCACCTTTTATTAAGCTGCCACGCAGAACAAAAGGGGAGAGAGCAAAGCCTGCCCTGAGACCTTCCCAGTGCTGGCACTCTGCATGCCTTCCCCACCAAGAAAAGTGGATTTCCTTCCAGGAAAACCCCTCAGAGGATATTTTAGATAGAACTAAGAATGTAAACGTCCCTTTATTGGGAGAAAAAAAAAAAGAAGCGAAGCTCCTACCTCTGTCAGAGCCTAGTTCTGCTTTCCTGCAGATGAGACAGGATAGACACAGGCCACCAGCGGGAAAGAGCCTCCCAGGTGTGGCTGTGTGGGTACCACATCCCACATGGGGATGCACACAGAGATGGGATCAGCCCCCTCAGATAACCCCAGCAGAAACATGGGCTCGTGGGTACTGAGAGGAGGTGAGGAGCTGGCACACCTGCTGGGCTTCCAGCTGGAGGAAAGGTGGGGAAGGAAGGGGTGATTTTAGCTAAAAAAAGAAAATAAAAAACAGAGGCCAAGCCCTTTGCAGGTGACTTTGTGTGATTCAGGAAGGCTCTCCCTGGTGCTGCCCTTAGCACAGTGTGGGCTTAGTAGAGGAGCCCACCAGCCAGCTCAGCCAGGAGGACCTACCAGGGGCAGTAAGGTGTAAGAGGTAAGGTGTGCTGAGGGGCAAGTGAGTGAGTGCATGGGCCTCCAGCTTCCAAAAGCACTGAGCCAGCCACAAACCTGAGCTCAGACCCAGAGGACTGGTCATGAGAGATGCAGCTCCATGAAGTCATCCCCATATGCTGAGCTGCAGGACTGCAACCCATTCCCTCCTGCCCACCTCTCCCTGCCACCCATCAGCTGCAAACCTGCTGCATGGCACTGACTTACCTGCACCCAGTATCAGGGGACAACTTAAACGTCCCCAGCCCTACAGGGCTCACTTACATGGGCTTTGCTTTTGATACTCTCAGCAAGTGCAACCCAGCCCATGTGCTGGCAACAACCATAACCAAGGTTCAGCAGGGTGAGAAAGCAGCAATGCACCCTCTGGGGAGCAGAGAGGTGGGAAAGCAAATCTATAGCTCGCCATGCTTCACATCAGGGAGGTTCTTGCCAGACCCAAATGCTTGAACCTACTTGGGCAGAAAGAGCAAAGAAAAACTAACAATGTTATTCAGTGCTTGCAAAAAAGGAGTAATCATTTCTCGACAGGGTTTAAAGGCTCCTGCTGGACCCTGCATGGGGCTGGCTGCCAGCTGAAAGGGGTGAGGAACAGAAGAAATGAGAGAGTAAGAAGAACCTGACATCTCTGTTCTTAATTTATCATGGTAGTAAGACTGGAGCGCGGAGTACAGCTCAGCACGCGCTCCTAGATGGATTTCCTCCGCAGCCGGGGGTGCTGCCGGCAGCGAGGGCTGTTGGATGATAAAGTGCTCCCCGGAGAAGAGCCGGTCTGACCCCGTGTGCTCAGGGACACTTCGTCGATTTTGTAGGAAATGGAGTTGTAGTATACAGGGTTGGTGTGGCAGCTCAGGGTCTCGGGGTGGGAGGGCACTGGGCTGCCACACACCTGGGGTCTGTAGCACAGGCATGTGCAGAAGGAGGGCACTGCAGCCGCCGAGTTGGCTGACTGGCGCCGCTGCCTCTCCGCATCCTCCTGGATCAGCGGGATCAGGTTCATCTGGCTCGTCCTGTCCTCCACAGGGAGAAAAATGGCATTGCTGCTCCGGCTGTCCTCTTTTGGCTTGAGGTGGATGTTGTTCCGGGCTCTCCTCAGTGAGGCTCGCTCTTCGGCGTCCCGCCGCTCGTCCTCAGAGTTCATCGTCAGGAACCGCAGCACCACCAGGTTGAGGAAGGCGCCGATGACAGTCAGGCCCACAAGGATGTACATGAAGCTGAAAGCCACGTATGGAGGCTTCTTCTGCAAAGCCTCGTTCTTCTGCAGAGCCACAAAGTCTCCAAAGCCAATAGTGGTCAAGGTTATGAAGCAGTAGTAATAGGCATGAAAGAAAGTCCAGCCCTCGAAATAGGAGAATGCTGCAGCGCCGATGCACAGGGTGCCCATGCAGGACAGAAAGCCCACTAGGACCATGTTCTCCATGGACACATGGGTTGTCCTCATGCCCAGACATTTCTTGATCTTCTTGAGCAGCAGCCGCACAACAGTGTTCATGCGCTCCCCCAGGCTCTGGAACATAACCAGCGTCAGGGGGATGCCAAGGATGGCGTAGAACATGCAGAAAACTTTGCCAGCATCTGTGCCCGGGGCAGCATGTCCATAACCTGTGAAGGGAAGAGGAAAAGTGGTGTCAGGCCCTCACTGGGGTTTCCAGCAAGGCTGCCCTGGGACCAAGAGGAGCAGTGCGAGAATGGGGGGAAAATGGGAAGTGACTCAGTAACAGATCTGCAGGCAATGCTAACAGAGCCATGGCACATTGCAGTATCATGTAGGCAGAACTTCATTTGGCATCTACAGAGAGAAGGTACCCTCCTGAAAGACCCTGAGCTTGTCAAAGAAGCCAGGAGGAGCTCTAGAGCTGGACTGGGGTCTGCAAGCCTCCTGCAGCTCACAAAGAATTCAGAGGCTATGATGCTGTGCCAGCGCCAGGTGTGCAGGGTAACCTGAATCCCACTATGAGGGAGGATGGAGGCTCCACAGGATGCTGAGACCTACAAAACCAGGTCATCCTGTGGGAAGGTACATACCCAGCCACGACTGTCCACAACTGCCTCTGCAGGTGTATTGACACCTCCCCTGGCACCTGCTCCTGCTCTTCCAGAGTGCTCCAGCTTCATGTGAACCTTTGACTCTCAGCTACACGTGCACCTGCTGTGTGACCTTATTGGACAGGAGCTATAGAGTCAGTTCCTGCAGATGCAGGTAAGTCTGGGAGGACCTCCACAGAGCCACTCCAGATTTACTTCAGTGTCACTAAGACTCAGACCTAAATCATGGCCAGACTGTTGGAGAGGAGGTGTTGTGCTGTTTTAGAAGCAGAGAAGTGAGTATTTATGCCACCACAGCCCTGTCAGCTCTTGTCCCAGGTACAAGGAGTTCAAGGAGAACAAGGTTCGCCTTGAATGCCTTCTGAGAATTAATTGCCCCACCTTGGTCCAAGTTTTAGAGCTGTGAGTCAAGGTCACACACAATTATACTGTGAGGCATAATGAGGTATTCGCTGGAATTGTCCAAACTCCAGGGATTCTGTGCCCACCTCAATTACAGCCGCTTAACAGAAATCGGTGGCCCCTGACCTCAGTGGATGAATAACGAACTCAGTGCCAGGGAGTCACGTGCTGTGAGGAGTAACAGCATCCAAAGGCATCCCAGCCTTTCTTTTGAGTTTCTTTTACAGGAAACTACCAGGGACATAAACTTTCCTGCTGAAGTTGCCTGCAGAACAGCACTGGCTCCTTCCCACACTGCTGCTGGGCCTTTCACAGCTACTTTTAATTTTTTGCAGGACTTCATGTGACTTTTGCATGGAGAAGATGCCCTCTTGTTAATTCTTGGTCTTACTCTAAACTGCGGCTTGGGTTCACCTCTGTCCTTGCTGACAGTGGATTTCCAGAACTCTAGTGGAAGCTGACAGCACACAGTGATGGGACAACTAGAGGAGGATAACCACATTATCCCAGACTCTGGAGAGCACCTCCTGCTCCAGGAAACTCCTACATGGGACAGGGCTGAGGGGCTGAGGACAATGTTATCCTCCACAATGCTGTGTTCTGAACTGTGAACAGGCGGGAAAGGACCAGCTTGTAATTGCTTTTTCTATTCACAAGCCCATGCAATCAAAAATTATGAACTCAATACCTGCATGCCACATTTCACAGAATACAGAGCAGACAGGAGACTGCAGTGGCAAAAAACCCAGTCAGATCCAAGCTTAATAACCAAGTGCAATTACCAGGTCCCAGGCTACAAGATAATACAATGACAGCAATGAGGAGGTAAATATAATGATCTAGAAGAGCAGTAAGTGGAAAAACAGTTGTTATACCCTGAGAGACTGTTGAAAGAGCGTTTGACTGATGCTTTCAAAATGACAAAGGGAATTAGAAAGAGTAAACACAGCCACATTAACGTTAAAACTGAGATTTGGAGCACAGCCCAATATAAAGAGATCTGACATGCCAGTGTTTTAGAAACACGGCACCTGTGCGGAAATTATTTATCGCATGGGGATTGTGATAAGTGTAGCCACTGTTTGTCACAGCCGACAGGAAAATCATGTAAATGAAGCTATAAGTTGTCAGTCAATGATGGAGATTTTCACTGAAGCCATTCATCCTTCCCTCCTGCTGGGGCCTGACCTGAACTGTGCCTAGAGCCCATTGTTGTCTGCTTGCCACGTGTGTTCCCAGCTGCACAAACTCCATCCTGTGGGAGCACATGGAGACCCCAGGCAGGGCCTGCAGAGTACTTGCCCTTCTGCCACCTCCTGTCCTCTGGTAACATGGTGAAGTTGATCCCACCAACCCCTGCCCTGAGGTATGATGCTTTCAGCTACCAGAGGGATTTCACTCTTCCCAAGACCTCTGATAAGGCTGAGTCCTGTCCTGCAGATGAGGATGTGGCCACTGGCTGTGGCAGGGCAGGATTCAGCCTCAGAATTCCTGGCTCTAAACCACGTCTACTGACTGAAATCCCAGCACAAGCAGTGACACGAGCACAGGATCCCGTGCCTGTCTACCCCCATGGGATGCTCAGGGTGCAAGGATTAATCATGATGGATTAATTAAACAGTGCTAAATTCCCATGTGGCTAATCTCACCTAGAATTAAGGGATCCCTTATTCAGTTTAGTTTCATTCTCTCGCAAAATTGAAGGCACTGGGCTCTAGTATGGGTGAGTGTGCCTGCGTGGGAGTTTAACGTGATTCAACCATTCCCCCCCAAGCTGACATCCATCTCTCTGCAGGTTCCCGTGCAGGCAGCGAGAGAGGCAGTGGCTGGTGGCTCTCTTGGCTCCCTGGAGTTGGTTTCACATAGCCAAACATCCGGAGTTTTAAGCTGGCAAAGGAGCTAACAGTTCTTGCCCAGCTCTTCGTCCAGCTTGCTGGCTACAGTCCTGTGCAGGTGACAGACGTGGCCCGCACCTCTGCCCTCCCACACTGCTGCCAACTTCGGCAGCTGCCTGCACCGAAGGTTCCTGCAGAAGCTCCACGAGCCGCTGCCTCCTTCGGACAACACTATGTCTCGTGGCCACAGCCACAGCAGCATCCCTGGCACTCCTAGAACTGGGTGGCCCCAGCCTGCCCATGGGTTGCCTCCCCCAGCGCCGGGCACTGAGGGTCTCACAGGGCTGGACTGAAGTTATGTCCCACCCTTGCGAGGACGAGATCTGCCTTCGCCATGCAGGCACTCCCCAGGCTGTGCTGGGGCTCCCAGGGGTACTGAAGGTGCAGGATGGAGGAGGATGAGGTGCAGGGAGGTAGGGATGGAAGGACATGGGATGCAGGGGAATGAGGATAAGAGGGAGATGAGAGGCAGGGATAGAGGGACATGGGGTGTCGGGAGGTGGGGATGAAGGGACATGAGGGTAGGTGGTTGCGAATGGAGGGATGCCGCGGGCGCCGGCCGGGCTGCCCGCACTCACCGATGGTGGTGATGACCGTGATGGCGAAGTAGAAGGAGCCGGCGAATTTCCACTGGCGGCCGGCGCGGTGCGGCTCGNCCCGCGCACCCCCGCGACCGCGCACCGCCCCCCGCGCACCGCCCGCGCAGCGAGCGCCGGGCACCGCGCAGCGCCTCCTGCGCGCTCCGGGCACCGGCTCCTGGAGCATCCCGCGCTGGGTCCTGCGGGCACAAAACCCTGCGCGCTCCGGGCACTGGGCACCGGCTCCTGGAGCATCCCNTCGTCGGCGGAGAAGCGGTACTTCCTCCGCAGCTCCCCGCGCTTCTGCTCCAGCAGCCGCTTGCGGCCGCTCTCCGCCTCCGACTCCAGAGCATCGAAGACGGCGGCGCCCACCAGCAGGTAGGAGAAGATGCAGAGGATGAGCGCGGCCGTGCGCAGGTTCTGCCGCTTCATGGCGAGGGGCGGCCGCCGNGGAGCATCCCGCGCTGGGTCCTGCAGGCACCAAACCCTGCGCGCTCCGGGCACCGGCTCCGTGGCACCAGCTGCTTCAGTCACCAGCTCGCATTCACACCAAGGCTGGCTCTTTTGTGTCCCATGCCCTCCCCGCCTGGTACCCTGGGCAGAACCGGCAGCCCCGGCTGCAGGTGAGCCTTGGTGAGGCTGCGGTTCATCCCGTGCCGGTGACCGTGGAAACAGCCCTCTCCCCTAAAGTTGCCTCTGGCTGTGTACACCCACACTGGAGGAGTTTCTCATGCCAGCACCCTCGCCACCTGCCCTGCTGGCAGCAGAGGCCTCTGAGACTGTGTGGCTGTCCTGAAGCATCCTGCAGTGCCAGCCCTGTGCAGTCAGCCCTTGCTACTGCTGCTCTGCCCAGCTCTGGGCAGGGAGGTGCCGCTTCACACCCATGGCACTGAGGAACAGTTACCTGTGTAGCTAAGTTATCTATCTGTGTTATCTGTGTTACCCATGTTATCTATCTGTGTTGTCTATGTAACCTGTGTTATCTATCTGTGTTATCTATCTGTGTTACCTATCTGTGTTATGTGTCTGCGTTATCTGCATCATCTCTGCTTTTCCCAGACAGTCACCAGAGCAAACAGTCTGGCTTGTTTTGTCCAGTGCTGTTTTAAAAGGGCAGAAAGGAACAAAATAGCCAGGTTCAGGGTTTCTGCTGCTTTTTTTGGCACGTTGATGAGTGGCTGCAGGCACAGGGGATGGGGGGCCTGTCAGTCCTGTGCTGGTGTGAGAGGCAGCAAGCACAGCCTCCTCACACTGATGGACTGTGGACAGCACATGTCAGGTCTGAGGAATGGGGAGATCAGCTGTGGCTGGAGGCAGAGCCCACAAAGTGAAGACCCTGTTTCCCATTCCTGGTTTCCATAGCTTTTATGTAACTCCTATACTTCACTTTTAAAAATAGAAAGATACTTCTGAGTTGTATGTTGCAGGAGATAGTATCTTGTTCAAGAAATAAACTCTCCTTCTTTTGGCTGGGAATAAAACAAACAAGTAAGAAAATCAACGAGGCTTACAGCCCTTTATCCGTCTTGCTTCTCTCCCGGGAGAGGACAAGATGCTTCAGGCTTTAATTGAAGCAATGGAGGTTTGCATTGGACATAAGAAAAACTTTTTAACCATGAAGACAGTGAAATACTGGAATAGACTGCTGGGTGAGATTGTGACACTCCATCACTGGAGGAGTTTAAAAATAAAATAAGCAAATGTCTGGGTGCCTGCTGAAAATGCTCTGGGTACAAGCAGATGCTCTCCTAAAGCAGGGCATGATTCAATGCCCTCCTAGAGCCCTTTCCAGCCTGGTCCTCAGCATTTCTATGGCCGGCACGAGGGACACAGTGGCCTTTCCTACTGTAATTGTGAACTCTTTTTCACCCTGGCCACTTGCCACCTCCCTCCTTCTTGTTGAGCCTCCGTGCCAGCACCATTAGTGAAAGTTGTTATTGGAAAAAAAATAGACTCCACCATCCATCAGCAGCAGCACAAGCTGTCAGCTTGCTGCTCGACATCGCAGTGCTTGCAGCCTCCTAAATCATGCAGGACAGCCTCCACTGGAGGAATGTGTCTGGTTTGTGTTCTCTGTGGTGTGTTTGCAGCCCTGCTAACAGGGCCTGGGATGCTGTCAAGCCTCCAGACCCAGAGACATGTGGGGGCCACCTGCTTGAGAAGATGCACTTCACCTGCTGCTGGTAATCTTTTCCACTGATCAGCAATGACATCCCATCCTGGAGACAGGACCCAGGGCTGCTAACTGAGCTCTTGTTAGTTCCATTTCAGAGGAAAGAGACCTTATGGTGATCACATCACTGGGTGCCTGTACACACATCTTTTAGGAGGAGTGCTGGAGCCTCAGGTGCCTTACAGGTCACATTCTGGGGTCCCCAGCTAAGATTTGGAGTGTTAAGCTGATGCTGTAGCCTTTTATTCAAAGCCATCTGCTCTGTGCAAATGTTGGGCCAACTTGCCATTGTAGATTCCAGCATGGAAAACCCTGGGAGATGCTCTCTACCCAGGGGTGACAATAGGCACAAGGTATTTGCCCAGTTTCCTTTAGCAGTAGCATCAATCTTTGCTGATCATGGGCTAAATAAATCCTCCATGGTTTGTTTCCAAACCTGTGTCTGCAATGAGAGCCAGCACTGCTTGGGCAGTGATGGTACAGCCTTCTCAAGGTGGTGCCTACATAGGGAGTGTGGGTGGAATGAGGCTGTTGGGGGCAGCTGGGGCCCTCTCTGCCACTGCAATATGAACAGCTCTCACTGCTTCCTCAGGATGGTTTCTGCCAGACCTGTCCTCTTTGGGGCTTCAGCTGGCTCCAAGGTCTTCTCCTGACCCCAGAAGAAATTCTCACCTTCCAGAGTCTTGTGGCATGGCTCTTCCCTCAGCATGGCCTTTCCCTGCTGCACTGGGAGTTACGGAGATTGGGATGTCATCAATTTCTTCTTTTGGGCTTTGCTTTTTCCTCATGCAGGTCACAGACCCCTGTGGAATAAATGCTGCTCAGCAAGAACAAGGGCAGCAGGATCCATCTCCTAATGAGAAATCCCCCAGTAACAAACCAGGACTGTGCTCAGGGTGGGGCTGGACACTTCATAGCTGAGGCTGGCTTCAGACTGCTCTGCCTCTCACCACTAAGTGCATTGTTTATCCTGCCTGCAGTGAACACAGCACATGGGAGACACCAAACTGTGTCAGATGGCTATTGTGCAGGGCCATCCTGTCCTGTTCCTCCTGAGGCACAGGAAAGTTTCACACTTCCCCAGCGCAAACCCCTCCAGTTCAACCTTTGTCTTTTCCCCGACTTTGCTGCACTTGGGGAAGGTCAAGCTGGATCTGCAGGTTCAGGGCAGGCAAGATAATGTACTTTATCATTGATTTTCAGTGAGAAGTTGCATTAAAAGATTAAATGCCTCATTGTTATTGCATGGGGAGGCAGAGAGAAAGCAGAAGCTCTGAAAATAAAACCAAAGTCAAAGCACTGTGTTTCTGTTGTGAGGTGCTTTTGACTGGGAGTAAACTCACCTTTTTTCAGTCCTTTGGAGGTGAACTTTGAGAAGCTGCTTCCTCTAAGGTTAGTAAACAAAGTCAAACCTCATCTGTGTTTAAACTAGTGCCTAATTAATGTGTCTAATTGGCCCACATCTACTAATTCCAGGCTGGCAGGGAGTTTATTAAAAAGCTTTTCTAGTTCTAATGGATTGAAATAAGCAAAGTTGCCTAACAATCTCAGATGAAAGATACTAAACAGGTACCAGGACGAGCAGTGTGGGTCTGTCTGAGTCAGTCCCACGTCCCATCAGGCATCAGCCTCCTCCTGGGTTTTGTCCACAAGGTGCTCCAACTCTCTCAGGGCTTGGGACCATCCTGGTGTTCTCTGTCTCTTTTGGTTATTTTTAAACTCCAAATTGATGTTTTTGTTTGCCTGAGTAAAAGCATCAGCTATTCTGGCTTTAATGCCATTTAATGCCAAGATTATAGATAGCCTGGCAATGCCACAGAGTATTTTTAAAGCTATGGATTAGGTAATTTCTAAAAAGTATTAGGTATCAACATATGAATAACAACCAGCTGCAGCTGCCCAGATGATGTCCTTAAACCACAACAGACCCCAGGCACTGCTGGGCTGACCCCAGCCAGGCAGCACCGTGAGCTGGGCACAGGGAGTGATCCCTCCTCTCCATGTGAATGGCCATGGTGATGCCTCTTCTGTGGACACAGAGTCCCTGATCAGATCCAGGCTGGATGTAGCAGTGTTTACTTCTGCTCCTTGACTCCATAAGTCATCCTATAAATTATCCTCCTGCTCACCAGAGCTGCCTTGTCTGTGTCCCCTGGTCATGCTCAGGGTTCCTGCAGGCTCAGTAACCTCATGGCTTTCTCTCTGCTCTGAGAATTCCCTCTGTCTCCCTCCTGGGTTCTTTGTGGCTCAGATGGCTGCAGGCACTTTGCTCTGCATTGTGATCTGGAAGCTCAGCAAGGGAATTAATGAAGCAATGGATATAAACTGGTTGCAAATGCAGATTGCCTCCACGTGGTCTCCATGCATGTGGCTTGCAGGTCTCAAACCCCAAAGTAGGTGGATACAGCTCCACTTATGACTGCCTTCAACCACCTTGCCCAGTACCAGCCTTGCTACACCTCACTATGCCACCTCCTGATACCCCACAGCTCATTAGTAAGCCTTTCCTAATTACTTTTTCTACCCAAAATGGGTCCTGCAAAAGGCTGCACAGCCCTATCCTCTCCACTCTGCTCCTGCAGCAGCCTGACCTGCCAGTGGCTGTACACAAAGCACACTTGGACTGGAAATGCTGACAGTGCTTTTGACAGTTTATGGTCACAGACTCTATTTTCAGCCTAATAAGTTTTTATATGCTTGGAAAGCTGTCAGTTGAACATCAGCCAGGTAAAAAGTACCTGCCATTAAGCGCTTGGACCACAACCAAACAGGAAAGGTGCTGCTCTGCTTTAGCAAGTTCTTGATCTCAGACACTATAGTCAGTTCATTTGTTTGGTTTGAGGCTCTTGACTTTAATTATTAAATAATAAGATAAAGTAATAATGCCCATACTTAAAAATTTGTGGAAATATTTGCTGAGAGCCTGTTAAATCAGGGCTAGCAGCAAGTTTGGTTTGGGATTTGGAGGTGGGAGGCTCTGTGGTGCTGCTGCTGGTGCTGGGGTGGGCTGGTCCCTGCCAGGAGACCCTGGATCCCAGTGAGGAAGGAGACAGGCTTTGTGAGTGTGTCTGAAGAAGGATCATGCTTCTGGGGAAGGTGAATCTGAAGATGAGCTGCCCCTGCCACTGCAGAATCAACATGGCCAAGCGAGACCCTTGGCCACAGGGAGAGCACGGCCTGACTCCAAGTGTGCCTCTGCTCCCACCAGGGATGGCAGCATCATGATGCTATAAATGACTACCCTGCATCACAGCCTGTGGGACTGCCAGGAAGGTCAGGGGTGGGGGGACAAAGGGTCTGGGAATGAATTGCAAATATGTGAGGCTCTTTCAGAAGGTTCCCCGGTGACAGCTCTGCCCCTGTCCTACAAGACAGGTCATGCCATGGTAGCACTGCACTGTGGGGAGTGGAAAGGTCCTGAACTGCTGCAGTGACACCTATGGGGGAGCAATGGGCTCTGTTTTGTTGTGTGGCACATCATAGCCCATGTGGCACCTGGTGAGTGCCAAAGGTGTCTGCCTGCTTGGTCGGTGCAATAACCAGGTCCCACTTGCCCAGGTGCAACTGCAGGGCACCACAGTCTGGAGGGACAGGGAGCAGCACCACTGAGGAAGGAATGGTGGTGGGTCCCGTCCCATCGTCGAGCTGAGCCCTGGGCTGGGTGGGATTTGGCCGTCCGGATGGTGACCCGGCAGCGCGGGTGCTGTGGCAGCCCCGTCTGCCGCCCCACGGGCTCCGCTTCCCTGGCAGTTTACTGCAAATGGCTCACTTTGCTGCTAAAAATAACGGGGTAGGAAACAAATTGGCCCCAGCATTTCAACTGGGGAAAAATGCATTTATTAGTGAAACTCAAGATGTGCTTTCCTGTTCTGCCTCTGAAGCTCAGGGAACCGGCACTGAGAGGTTGACTGAGCTTCCCAGCAAGGCACTGACATATTTCAATGCAGGGCTTGATTCCTCCAGGATGCGTTTTTCTTCCTCCGTGATGCCCCATAGCTGGTCCCAGAATCCAGTGGCCAGAACGTCTCTGGCTTTGGGGCCACAAGCGATTTCCCAGCCGAGAGAGCTGTAAATGCCCTGTGAAATGTTCCCAGCTGCCCAAGCCTGAAAGCACAGCAGGTTCCCAGTGGGAAATGAACAGAATGAAGTGAAAATATTTATTTTCTCCTGCAGTGTAAGCAGTGTTTTGGAGACTTACTTCTTTCTCCACCTTAAAACTGTAGATTTTACTAAGTCTTGTTTATATGCAGAGGGTTTCCAGTTGCTTCTCTCCAGGCTCTTCTCTGGAAGGACTAACTGGAGAGATGAGACACATCCTCTCTGAATTGCAAATGCAAAAATGTCCCTGGTGTACACCTGGCCCAGCTGCTTGTCCCCTGCTCCAGCCCCGGCCCTTTCTTCCCAGCCATGCTCAGGGGCTGTGTGGTGTCCCTGGGGCACAGGAAAACGGCAGCACAGGAATCACAGCTGTTCCAGCCATCGGGATGCCAAATCTTCCGTGAATCAGTTAGAGGGAATCTAATTAACAGTGGGCCTTTAGGGAGGAAAGCAAACCACCTGAGCTAAATGCAAAAATAAATCAGAGACTTCTCTGGATTCTGAAATATTTAACTGACTTTTACATCCCGTGTTTGAGAGTCTCTTGGCATGGGAGCTGAGGTGCTGAGACTCAGGCTGTGGCCATTTTTGTGTTTCAAGTCTGGGAACCACAAGCCAACAGTTCCCTTTATGGAGGCAGATGAGAGCTATGAGCTTCCCCCAGCCTGGGATTTGGAGGTGCTGATGTGACTGCAAGTCCAGTGCTCACTCTGTGGTGAGCCTTTGGGAAACCATGTGTCCTGTACTTCCAGGCTGAGTCTGCTGCTTTATCCATGAGACACCCTCTGCTCCTCACCCATGCAGCACTGGAAAGCAAAAAAAACTCTCCTCCTGCTTTCTGTGCTGCTGGGTTTACTCCCACTGGAGCTAACCAGAGCTGCTGGCAGTAAATTTTGGAGTTTTGAAACTGCCCTGGGGAAGTTATGAGGAATTATGAAAGTGTCCTGGGGAAGCTGCAGCATCTCGTGATGGGTACTGCAGACCCATGGGGGTTCTTGGACAGCCCCAGGCTCCCAGACGAGCAGCATCCCGAGGGAGCTCTGCATCCCTATCTCCCTTGGACTCTCAGCATGGCACTGTGTGGCCATCCCAGCACCACACACTTTTAAAGGGACATTTTTGTCTCCAAAACCAAGTAACACTTCATTCAGCGAGAGTGTCTGGCTCTTGGCATCACCACCAGTGAACCTACCTCTGAGCTCTCCTCCATGCCAGCACCTTCCTGTTGCCATGGGACTTTCTCACTGCTGTACCTGGACTGGAGACATGGCAGTGCTGCAGGGTAGGCTGTGGCTGGTAAGAGCAGACTGGGAGCTGTGGTGTGTGATTGTGTGGTTCTCCCCCACCTCTGCTGAGCAGCACCTCCTCATCAGAGCAAAGGCAGCCAGGACAGAGTTAATCTGCCTCCTGTCCTTGGATATCCTCTGCACAGCACAGAAGCAGCATCTCTGAGAACTGTGGAGCCTCTGAGAAGCCTGGCAGCTCTCTGATGCTCCTTAGGGTAAACTTTTTGCCCATGAGGCTAAACAAACATAAGAATTTCATGCTGGCTGCGCTGTGCCTTGTGCTCTTTAGGGAGCCAGATCGGACCTGAGTGTCTCTCCTGTTCATGGTAGAGCGGAGGTGTTGGGTGACATTCAAACAATAGTCTTCCAGGATGCTGAGGAGGTCGTGGTGCACAGAGCAGCATCCGGAGGCTTCTCGCTGTCCCTGCTCCTGTACGCCTGCCTTGAGCAGCAATCAGCCCTGATGGCAATGAGCAGGGAGGGCTTGCTGCGGAGGGGGGAGATATTTAGAAGGATGGTGTGAAAAATGGCACAACTCTTTTAAGCCTGGGCTCCGCAAGTCCTCCAGGACAAATCCCTGCCCGCGGGGTGCAGCCGCAGTCGCTCCGTAGCGCACATACAAATGCATGTTCCAGCTGGGAGCTGCGCAGCCGCTGCCATGCGCTGGCAGTGCATTCCTCAGCCCGCACGCTCCCCAGGTCCCACGCTGCACGGCATCACCTATTTATAACTGCATGCACTGCAGGAGTAGTATTAGACTGATGGCTTCACACAGTCACGCTAAGTGTTGTTCTATTTCTGTGATTTGCTCTTCTTCACAAGCTGTTGGTCTCACGGGTGCCAAAACACTCTGCATAGCATAGACAAAGACCCCAGTTTTTCATTTTTGTTAACATTTTCACCAACAGCACCCAGTCCTGGGTATATTTACCAGTTTTTTCCAGGCCACCTGGAGTAATTGCATCTACCATTCCTTCCCAGTCCAATCGATATCCCTGGTAAATAAGATAACCTGTCAGGTCTATTATTGCTGCAGCCAAAGGTACCTTAGCAATGAAATCGCTCTGCTGAAGAAATAAATGCCTCTCACTGAATCTGAGGAATCTGTGACCTTTCATTAGTGACCTGAGTGACTCATCCCTTTTTGTGTGCTCACTGCAGCCTCCCACCATGCCATAAGAGATACTCCACAAAGTCCCACTACCAGGTGCCTCGAGTAATGGGGAGCTGAATCCTGTGGGAGCCTCCTGCTCATGCTGCTTCTCCTCCAGCTTCGCACATGGCCTTCACACCTTGCCTGGGCCTGGGGGCTCTCATGTTATGGCAATGCTGTTTGCCCAACAGGGGCCCTGTCCCACAGTGAAGCCCCTGGCACACCCAGCCCTTGTCTGCAGCAGCTCCTGCTCTCCCTGACTATGGGAATCTCTGGCTCAAAGGCATAAGCCCATGTTCTCAGCACAGGGCAGCCATCCACACTTATTTAGCAATCAGGGCTTCACTGGCCATACCAACACCCCTGACTTGAGTGGGGTAGCTTGGTCAGAGCCAGATTTCTGGGTAAATTGAAATAAAGAATTAATCAGAGTTGAGTTCTATGCATTTAGCTGCTGCTGCTAGGGATATTTTCTTCTTGTAGAGTGTTTTGCATGCCAAGAAAAACAGTTTTGCATTTTGGAGGAAGAAAGTGGTTGTACATCTGTGCATCTATACGTGTGCTTGTTATTTCTGCCTGACTGGCTTCCCTGGGTTGTCAGCTCAAAAGTTCTCTGTAACATAACAAATCTTGACTGTGTTTGCAACAAATCCTCAACCAAGAGGGGTTTATTTAATGAAGCAAGAAATGCTGCCAAATTTCCAGGCTTCATCCTGATCCCATTAATGTCAGCAGGAGAATTCGCACCATGTTTGATTTATTGGTTGGGTCTAATATGCGTAAAGGAGTTAAAAATCTGCTTTCAGCTTCATTTTGTAGATAAGATCATTGCTCCACGGTGCTGTGACAGAGAGGCTGTGGGAAAAGCAGAGAGTGCGGGTGGGATTCCTCTCACCTGATTTTAGGCACCTTCAAAGTCTGGCAACAGATAGGCAAGGGACGTGAAAAAGAACATTCAGCTCATCCTAAACCAGGAGCTCAAAAGAGGCAATGATTCAGGATGTAACCATGGGACAGCAACTCCAGTGGCACTGCTCCCCTCCTGGTAGCAGCAAATGCTTGTGTGTGGCCCTGCCAATGGCTGGCAGAGCTGCTGGGAGAAGGGGGATTATGACAGCTCCCCATCTTCTGCCTCCCTTTACCCACTCCTAAACGTGTGCTGTGTCCGCCCCTTCCCATGCCACAAGTAGGGACCAGGACACACTGGGAGTTGCCCATGCTGGTTGCTCCAGGGACAACTCCACTCTTCTTGTCCCCAGGGACAAAGAGCCCTGGGGAGGTTTTGAGTGGTCAACAGTGCCCACACATTTTGAGCAGGTCCTCTGCTCTTTGGGAGGCTCCTTCCTCCCTGGCAGGGAAGGCAGGAATGAGGACTGGAGGAAAAAAGTTTGTGGGAAGGAAGGTTGGAGGAAGGAGGGCTGAACAACTGAGGGCTGTTTTGTTGTCCCATCACCAGCTGTGAAGAAGCTCGTGTGCCAGTGACTGACCCTTAATTACACACACAGCTAATAAAAGGAAGGAGCTCATTCCATCCACCCCACCTCACACAGGGAAATAGTATTGTCTGAGAATCAAGGAGACTGCAAAGCAAGAGATTAAAAAAAAAATCCCACCCTCAGTATCTGAGACATCAGCCCAACACACAGATCCTTACTTGCTTTTGCTGATTTGACAGATGCAGGACACAAAAAAAATGAGCAGATTTATGGATGTACCATCCCTGGGACTCAGAGATGCTTCTGAGGAAACAGATCTTTAAATCATCATTAACCGTGATGTGAGGGGGCACTGGAGAAGATGGATCTGGGCACAGAGATGGAGAGGGCAAGAGCAGAGTTTGCTGGCACTTCCTATGCAGTGCTCCTTCCCCAGGGTGTGGTGATCCTTTATTTCACTCAATCATGCCAAAATTGGGTGCAGTGTCGGGGTGATGCAGCTCCCATGGGAGCCAAAGCAGGTTCTGTGGGGAGCTGTAGCATCTTGTATAGGATCCATGTGTGAAGATGGAAGAGCTGGACAGCTTTCAGAGGCATGGGTATTTTTTCAGAAAAGGAAGATTTCAGAGCGCTGGAGAAGCCCAGACCTGGGGAGTGTGTGCAAGGAGCAGGGACCAGATCTGATCCTAATGTCCCAATCTTCCCTACAATAGAGAAGAAAGAATAATTTTTGAATTTAAGCTTCATCTTTGGGTTTCCTCTGGATGAGATGGGAGCTGGATGTTTCAAGGTTCTGCTGGAACCCTGACTGGTGCTGAGCAGACTCCAGGGTCCTACCTCAGTGCATGCCTGTCCCAAATCACTCTCCACTGGCTGCCTGCAGTCTCCCAGCAGCTCCCTGCCTGCAGAGTTCTGGGAAGCTCATCTCTACTTCCTGAACAGGCTGGTCCCCGCTCCAGCCGGCAGGCCAGCTGGTTCCCTAATTCCCATAAAGCTTTAAAAGAAGCCAGAGGACTCAAGACTGAAAGCATGAGGTGTTTATTTGCACTTTAGACATATTAACTGCACTGAAATCTACCCGCACTCTGCATCACAGCAAAGGTGGGTCCCCACGAGGAGCTGACAAGAGAAAAACATCAGGCGAAGAGCAAAACAGGTGTCATTGTGGGGGGGCTACTCCCAGGAAGGGGCCAACCTCTGTGGTTCAGCACTTTCACAGCATGGTCTGATTTTTACTCACAATCCACTTCCTTCAGCCAAGTTGCGAGAGCTGTTGTTGCAAATCATTGTTTCCCTTACGGAACCGAAACATTTGAGCCGTTCATGGTGGGTAACTCTGAGAGTTAAAAACAAAACACAGCTTGGGAGCCTCTGCCCGTCCTGAAGCAGAGATGCCCCAGACCCCACTAATGACAAAGGGACTGCCCTCGCCATCAAATCCTGCCTTCAAAAGCCTTCAAACCAGCACTGCTTCTCTTTTTTTGCATGTCTAATTTTTCACAAGACACATCTAATGCCCTGGCAAGGCTGGCTGCAAGATGCAAGCATCCACCTGAAGACTTGCAAACTCTCCTGGGATTTGCCTGCTGAAAGCAGCGGTTCAGGCTATCACAGTCGTTCACCTTCCAAAAAACATCCCAACCAACAGCCTCCAAAAACATTAAAATGTCCATTTGCTGATGTCTGCTATATGCTCTTCCAAAAGACAGTGAGTAACGCCGAAAACCTTTTTACTTCTGCCAAGGCAGTGGGCAGTAGAGGATCCCACAGATCCTGAAACAGCTCAGTCACCCAGAAACAACCAACCCAGGAACTGGCACAGCTTAGTCATGTATTTAAAACCTGATCTTTTAATTAATATTTCCATTTCTAAAGCACCTCGCCCCTGCAAAAATTCACCCTCTCAGCTGTCCTGCAATGCAGGTAGTGTCCTGTCCTTAGGTGAAGGAGGGAATCCTGTCTCATTCCCTCCCCAGGCCCATACCTCAATCATTGAGAAGCTTGATGAGTGTCCATGAAGGAGGAGAATGCTAACCAGCTCAAACTGCTGCATTGGAGGTTGGAGAGAAATACTTCAGGACTGGAGCAAATGTGATGTTCATCTCTTTCTGTCTCCAGATGTACTGTAGGCAAAATGGTCAGATGGAGTAGCTTTGCTCATAAAACCTGGTCCCAGTTTGCTCTCCAGTGCTGACAGTCCTGTCTATCCCTTGTGTGAAATAGGAGGCTATGATGCTGCAGTCACCATCTCGGCCAAAAAGGTGTCAGTGTGGGTGGGCTGCTCCCAGAAAGGGGCCAAGCACAAGCTGAAGTGGTGCATCCTTTGGTGGGGGGGATGGTATTTGGTACCTCAGAGATCATCAGAAGCCTCCTCCTTACAAAGAATGGTGGTCCCCTTCTTCTCATCTGCCTCGCAAGAGCTTTTGCTGCTGAAGGTGGGTTTCAGACACTGTCTGGCTCGTTTTTGGATGGTTGTTATTCGTGACATACAGTCTTTGCTGGCAATCACATAGATTAGGGGGTTGAGAGCACTGTTGAGGCTGGCCAGGCCCCGAGTTACCTGGTAGGAAATGTAGGTGTTCTTCAAAACCTGTGTGCAGTACCCTTGCTGCTGCCAGAGACGAAACAACAAATTGAGGTTTCTGAAGATGTGGTAGGGGAGGAAGCAGATGGAGAAGAGAACCATCACGAGAATCACCAGTCTGATACTTCTTGTCCTGAGCTCGAGGTCCATGGTGTTGTTCCTGCAGAGCACAAACACCACATGGCAGTAGCACCCGATGATGATGAGGAATGGGATGATGAACCCAGTCACGGTGACAGCCCAGGTGTATGGCAAGTAAGCGCCCAGGTCCTCATGCCCTGTCGTGTCATGGCACTTCCTCCCCATGTCATCCGTCTTGCTGAAGGCAAGATCAGGAGCTACCTGTGCAATGACCCACGTCCAGACCAGCACGCTGAGCCACACCGAAGAGGTTGCACCCTGGCACCTGCCCCGTGCCTTCAGTGGGTGCACGATGCCCAGGTAGCGGTGGATGCTGATGCAGGTGAGGAAGCCGATGCTGGCGTAGAGGTTGAGGTGGAAGAGGCTGCGGGTGACCTGGCACCAGCCCTGCCCAAAGAGCCACACTCTGCTTTGCCGGTAGTAGCTGACGAGGAAGGGCAGCGTGCTGACGTACAGCAGGTCAGCCAGCCCCAGGTTGCCCACCAGCAGCCTGAGGGGCTGGTGGGTGCCCTGCCGGGGCCCCGTGCAGAAGTGCCACAGCCCCAGCCCATTCCCTACCAGCCCCAGTGGGATCACTGTCAGGTACACTGCAGGCAGGAAGCGATGGGCGAAGGCGGCGTCCACAGGGCACGGAGCCCCACTGCCATTGCCGGGCCACGTGGCAACAGCCATGAGGTTCTGCGGCAGCCCTGCCCAGGGTGGCAGGCGGTCGAAGTGCTCAGAGGAGCCGGTGCCCACAGCAGGGGTGGCACCGGAAGTGCCGTGCCCTGGCAGCACCTTGTCCTCTGGCACAGACTGCAGCTGCCCTCACCTCCCTGCTCCTGCTGAACCCAGACTGGGGCTTCAGGGTGCTGGGTTTTCGCTCAGAGCATGGGGAGGATGTGGTGAGAGCTGCCTCAGCAGAGGGCCTGGGTGGCTGGTCACTTCCGACACTCCTTTGGCGCCTCCCACCAGCCCTCTTCAGATATTTTGAGCCCCCTGGCTATTTTGGGTGCTGTGTGTGCCTGAAGAGAGCGGGAGACAGGGAGCAGGGAGGCAGGAGAGGGGCTGTGCTGCAGAGGGTGTGGGAGATGTCTGATGAGGGCGGCCAAGGCTTTCAGTCTATTCCTGTTCTGTCCCACTTGGGGTGAGGAGAAACCTCCCAATTTTCCAGACCAGGAGGCTGGAAGCCTGCACCCCATGAGCTGCCCTCACTTCCACTCCTGACAGCCTTTCACCTGGCTCTGACACTCAGTAAGAGTGACAGCAGAGTTAAGGCAGACACTGGCAGCATTCTATGGGACTTAGGCTGCCATTCCCACTCTGACAGAGCTGGTGGTACTGGCAGTGCCAGCAGACAGAGATGTGGCAGGCTGCCTGCCCTCAGCATAGGCAGCAGTGAGCCCCACTCCCTCTTGAAGAGCTGCCTGTTCTCTACAGCTGGTCCTGCTGCCTATTTTTATATCCCCTCCCCATACACAAAAACCCTGCCCTGCTTCGAGTGGTTTAGACCCATGGGGGAGGACACGTAAGATGGACTGTGACCTTCCTCTCCTGCCTTCCCTGTCACAGGGGAGGTCACATAGAAGACACCCAGACACTGTGAAGTTGGGGCAAGAGCTAAAACCAGTGACCCCAAAGCAGACCGCAAGTAAAGGCAGCCTCGACTGCATTGCTGAGCAGCTGCTGCCGCATAAACAGGGCCAGAAATAACTTTTATCTCCAGGCATGAGAGTCTACAGGGCAACAGTCAGCAGGGAGAAGGTTTACCCTGGCAAGCTGTACGAAAACAGCCTTGAGAAAACAACTTCAGGTAAAGGGCTGGGCTCAGGAAGGGTGAAGGCCACCTGCTTTCCAGGAAGTGAATAGAAGTGGTGGGGGGTGAGAGGAGGCAGATATCTCAGTTGCCAGTGGAGAGGAGGAGGGGTGAGTCCAGCCGAGCCATCACTGCCTGTCCCTCCTTGGGAGCAGCTGAACATCTCCAATGGACCACACTTGAGTTCGGCAGTTTGGGGACAGGGTGGGGAAGTCCAAGACACAGACGGGGTGGTGGTAGCTGATTTTTGGGACTATCAGTATGTTTGTTGACTTCAAAAAGTGCTTGCTGGAGCAGACAAGTGATGGGAAATGCTGTCTGTTATTTCCTGCCTTTGTAATAAAATCTCAGTGCTACAGGCGTGGTAGAGTGGTGAATTCTAGAAGCTGTTTCCATGGGGTGAAGTTATGGCATTTCTAAGGTTTTCAAAGCCTCTGGTGGGTATGTGCTCCTGGAGTGGCAGCAGCAGAGAAGAGGGTCCACTGGGGTGCAGCCCTCAGGGAAGTGGTTCTCCATCCTGCCCAGCTCCTGCCCCTTCACCTCAGTGCACTTCAGCTGCTCCTGCAGCCTGGGCATGAGGTGGAACTTGCAGAGGAGCTTTATGGAGGTATGGAAGGGCAGTGAGAGGAGAGGAGAGGAACAGACTGAGAGTAGTTCCCTTTGCCCCAGAGCATCAACCACTGGGGAAACTGTGGCAGAGACAGCAGCTGGGAAAGGGTCATGACCTGCTCTCAGCAGTGAAGGCAAAACTGGCCCTGTCCCCACAATGAAGGCTTGAAGCTGAATGCCTCCTGCCACAGGAAGAGAGGAGCAGGGCAGGGCATGGGGAGCACTGCCCATACTTGGCTGTCACCCCCTGCCCTCCACATTTCCTATTCTCTCCTGCTGGAGGCATGTGCATAGTGACATGGCTCCTCTCTCATGCCTGCCTCCTGTGTGGTTTAGGTGTTCACTTGGACCATGGTTTCATTTGCAATAAAGGTGCTACTGCCAGCTCTGCCCAAGCATCCCATATCCGATATTGCTGCTGGCAGGGTGAAAACACAGGACCAAGACAGCTCCTGTAAACATAGCCCGAGTGATGGACTTCCAGGAAAAAGAAAAAGGGCATTGATTTAGTGTTTTATTTTTTTAATTGAGCACTGCACTCTTGTGCTCAGTTTCTGAAAATGTTTTTCTTTAATGAGGGACTCATCCAGCCCTTTTTCAGCCATCTCCATGCATTTAAAAATCATCAGTCATGAGAATGACTGGGAAAAGAAATTCTGATGCACACTGTTTTCTCATGTGGGAGCACAGTTTCCCTGCAACTGCTGCATGTGCTTGCACAGAAATGAGCTGTGATCTGCTGCTCACTGAAGGCTCAGGAGTGTGGCTGGCAAATCCATGCTGTGTCTGTGTGCAGACGTGGCCTTATGCCTTAAGGAAAAGTGTGAATTTTCTTATGATTTGGAGATTTTTATCTTTACAGGTTACCAAAATCACCTGTGAATGGCAGAGTATTTATCTACTGCCCCACATGAGCAGGCAAAAACAGGACCCTGCGTCAGAGACTGTAATAAATGTGAGCCTCAAATAACCATGTTTCCAGGGTAGCAGGGCTTTAGAAGGAATGACAAATATTGTGAGACTGGCAATCAAATTGCAAGAGTTGCTTTCTCTGTATTCTTAGGGAAAAATAACTCTGATTTATTTGGAATCATTAATTCATAATTTAGATGTTTTCTGCCTAGTGATTCAGGGAGAAGTGACATTCTGCAGGGGAAAAAAAGAGGAAGAAAATTATAGAAGAAGTGCATTGAGTCATTTGCATGAGATGAGAATTACAGGTTGCTTCTTAAAAAAAACGACCTTTTGATTTTTACCATCACCCAGAGGTGGCTGGGCAGGATCTGGAGGGGAATGACAGTCCTGGCAACACTCCCTACCAGCAGCTCACCTGGCCTTGGTGGCCGAGTCCCAACAAGCTCAAACATGAACTGGCTTAAACCCAGGATTTTCAGTACACACAACATGTTTTACCCATGTCAATCGTGGAACATGGTGGCTTTAAAGTCTACATGAGCCTTGTGTCACCATTTTTTTGGTACAGCTGTCACAGAACTAAAGAAGTCAACCAAAGGTATTTGTTCTGTGATTTGCTCCCTGCCAGAGCTTCACCATATCCCCCATATCAAACAGAATTAACGATTTGTATTCGGGCAAAGCACCAGGTGATCACAGTAAATAATTCTCTTTGTAAGCAATGTTTTGCTGCAGGAGCAGTGAAGTTTCTTTTTGTTTCTTTTCCACCCCTCCACATCCACCCCAAGAAGAAATTGAAAGGCATCCCTGACTTCAGTTTTATTTTCAGCCCTTACAGAGTCCAGGGGAGTGAGTGAGCAGCTGTCTTGGCCTTGCTGCCTCTTCTGCTGCTGGTGAGGAAGATTTTCCCTGGGCTGTAGAGGAGAGCTTGCTTTGCCATTCAGCCTTTTGCCCCTGCACCTCCAAATCTGCCCTGGTATCATTTGCTCTGAGCTGGGAGAACAGTCAGCTGGTGACAATGGTGGCATCATGCTGGGGAAATCCCAGTGCACAGGGAGCAGAGGAGGTGTGGGCCTGGCAGGAGGTGGGATGAGTCACAGGGGATTTTGGGCATTGATTTTTGGAAGGCAGAGAAGATGTATGGCCTGATCTGTGCCTGGGGCTGCAGAGCCAGCAGCAGTGCAGCCAGTGCCATGCCCTGCTCTCCCACACATCCCAGCACTGCATGGAGACCTGGGCACCCCTGTGGCCAGGGCTGGTCCCATTGGCAGAACTGATGGAGCTTACTTACAGCTGGGTAAAAGCAAAGGGTTATGATTTAGTCCAGGATATGTTATACTGTAATATTGTGTTCAGTGCTTTGATTCATATTTTTTTTCTTTTTTCTTTTCTTACTTTAAGCAGCCTGAATTGAAATGGTTCCAGGCTGCCCCATCCTGTGCCAGGACTTTCCTGTGGCCACCAAGCTGGCTATGAGCAGCAGAGCTAGGCTCATGGTCTTCACAGACAAGCTCCACACCTGGATGAGAACACTTTTATTTTTAGTTCCAGAAATACACATCTAAAAAGTTCATATCTCACCTGGACATGTCACCTAAATCGCTGCTCCTTGCAGCTGCCTTCTCTCCTGTGGCGGAACGTTCCCTCTGCACACTTGTACAAGGCCGTTAGAGGGCATTTGGGTTTCATTTTCCATCACCCAGAAGGGTTATTGCTGAGAGAAAGTACAGTCAGAACTGCCGAGCAGCTCTCCCGCGCCGACTCCTGCACAGCTGGAGCACTTCCAGCCCGTCAGGAGGCGGCTCCGACTCATCTTTGCGATTTGTTTTCCCTTTTTCCTGCTTTTCCTTTGGCCTTGGCTCACAGGGAATGTGCTTGGATGGCAGGCGGTATGTCTGGTGCTGCAGAACGGTGTCTCCGGCGTCTGAGCTCCTCACTCACCGAAGCACTGCCAAACCACCAGTGCTTTGGAGAGGAGGAGGCCAGGAGGAGCGGGAAGGCTCGTGTTTGTTCTGGAGGGATGCAGGGAAGGTGAATTAAAGCTGTCATCAGGAGGACCCTGCCCATGCCCAGGAATGAGGCTGCTGGGTTACAGGGTGGGTATTGTGGGATGGGTGAGCTCCTGCATGGTGGAACAGCTCAGCCTGGTACGGCACTGACCCTGTGGGGTGCAGCCTGATGTGCCTTCTTCCTCCCCGGGGGGACAGGGCATGAAAGTTCGCTTCAGGGATTTGGGCTTCCAGGTGCTGGATGTGGTTTCTCTTGCAGTCCCTTCAAAGCAGAGCTGCATGATGTGATGGAGGAGCAGCATCACCTCTCCGGAAGCCTCAATGATCCAGGAAAGGACCAATTCCTGGCTTCTTGGGTGGGTTCATGCTTGGGGCAGGGTTTCCCCATTTTCCATTTCATTCAGCCTAAGAAACTTGGGAATGCTGCCCAGTAACTGCCTAGGGCAGCAGGGTGCATGGAGGAGGCAGATGCTGGGTGACATGGGGATCTTGTTCTCTCTTTCCAGCCTCCTTTGCAGCCAAAGTCCATCTGTTCTTCTCTAGTTTCCCAATGGAAACATCTTCCATCTTCACCAAAACCACAATGCCATAGGTTTGTGCCAGACTCTTTGCTGGGACGAGGCGTTGACTCCGGGATGAAACCAGCATAGGCACAGCTACAAACGACCTCCTCTTCCCCTCTGGAAAGGCAGAGTGGAGAATGAGCTCACCTATGAGTTCCAGAGTGCTCCTGGATTCAGACATCCAGAGATGCCACAATTCAGGTCTGTACCTGCCATCAGCTGCTTTCCAAGCAAAGTTTCAGGAGATGGTCTATCTGTCCCTGAGACACTGTCAGCTCAAGGCTGAGGAGGGGTGATGGGGTGCCTGCAGTTAAGTGGGGGTCTCGTGGTTCATGTTGACTGGCACTTCCCTTTGTCTGTCCAACCTGCTGCCCAGAGGCACCACCACTTCCACCCAGCCCTCACTTACCGCCGGGAATGCTGCCGGCAGGATGGGGCAGGGTCTGACCATGCAGAGCCGCCTCTGGGTCTCCAGTCGGCAGTAGCGGTTCTGGTTGGAGACGCGGGTGGCAAAGCCCACGCCGCAGGTGGCCGAGCAGGCGCTCCACTCCGTGCCCCACTCCTGGCAGGGGTATGGCAGCACTGGGGACACTGCCCTGGGGGCTGAAAGAAAAGAGAGGAGGGAAAGGCTGGTTGAGCTGAACGCTGTGCGCATGCCCTGCGGTGCTGCGGGCAGAGCCCTGCATAGCAGAGAACTGTGAGATGACTTCTGCTGATGCTTCACAGCCTGGGGTGAAGGGGCCATCCCTAGAGACGTGTGTGGGCATCCCCTCCCTGCAGGTGTTTTGCATCTTACCTGCCCTGGCATCCCGCAGGAGGTGCTGGTCCTGGGCTTCACAGATCCACTCAGGGCAGCACTTCCCTGGGATCTCCACGCGCCGTGGGTAGGGGCAGTCTGGGGTGGGCAGCCGCACATCCTCCTGGCAGAGCGGGATGCAGGTGAAACCCCCGTCCAGGCAACGGCACTGGAGTTTGCAGCTGGGCTGGAAAACTTCTCCATCTCGATAGACCCGGCCATTCACCTCACAGCCCTCCTCATCATCTTCAACTTCAAGTGGGAGACAGGGAGCCCATTAGGAACAGAGTGACAGAGATGTGGATGGCAGTGGGGACTGACGGGATAACTATGGGGCTGGCATGAAGGGACTAAAGTTGGAGGGGGGGGCACAGAAGGAACTGAGAAGTATGTGAGGCAGCATGGGTGTGCCGCAGCATGTTCATCACCCAACTTCCTCCCCTTCCCTCCTCATCTCTGTTTTTTCAATGGAACAGCTCACTAGCTGGTGAGAAACGCCCTGTACTTTGGCTCTGACCCTGCCTTTGGGGTTTCCAAGCTAACATGTTTCTCTGAGATTTCTCTGCAGGACCCCCAGGCTCCAGCCCTGACTGGGTGACAGCAGCATCCCTAGAACACCCATGTCCATCCTCACTCAAGCTGCCCTGAATCCTCTGTCAGAAAACAGCATGAGAGCTGGCAGCAGCTGCAGCACATCCCCATGGCCAAGTTGTGTGTATCTTCCCCCACAAAGCAGCTTTCCTAATCTTAACCACTTCCCTGACAGTGCTGTGCATTGCCTGTAGCCAGCTGAGGCTCTGGCTGGAAGTGGACTGTGAGGGCACCCCCAGGGAAATGGGGGCCCTTGTGCTCACAGTTGCAGGTGGCTCCTGTCCCTGCAGATGCTGTGCTGTAGTCACAGATGAGGCCCTGGCTCTGGTCGCAGACGTGGAGGAAGTCACAGGGCTCTCCCAGGCGCCGGGCACAGATTTTGCAGCAGCCACAGCCATCCAGGACCAGGGGGGACCCGCGGGGGCAGCGGGGTGGCACCCAGGGGCAGTAGCATGGTCTCCGGCACAGCTGGGCACACACCTGCAGAGGCAAAGACATCACTGATTCCATACAGGTTGGGTTTGGCTAGTAGTGAAAGCCCTGAACATTCAGGTAACCTCTCACTCACAGGGGCAGATTTTTGGTGTAGGAAGGCTCTGCAAATCCATGGGAATGCAGTAAAGCAGCCTGGAAAGCTACTGTTCCCTTTGAAGGGCACCTATGGAAAACCTGGGAGAATCAAGGATGCTCAGCACTCTGCAAGACTGGGTCTTAAATGTGGCACTGCTCTGAATACATAGGAGGAGGATGGAGCCACGAGGTGAACATCCCATGCAGTGGTGGTTATTTAATGAGGCCAGCAGCCCCAGGCAGCCCAGGGGGAGGAGGGAAAACAGCCCACCCCCATGCCTGCCCCTAAGGCAGGGGGTTGGGTCCAGCTGGAGATGGGGCTTTGCAAGGACTGAATTCACCCAGCCTGATGAAGGCTCAGCACCTCACTCTAAACAGTCTTAACAACTCTCATTCATGCCAAGAAACAAGACATTGCATTGGCAGTGGGGATCTGAAGCCAGGCCGACCTCACTGTGTTCCTTGCTGGTCCAGCTGCATCCTCTGCCTGTCCCTGGCTGCAGCATCCTCACCTGGCCTGGCCCACTGGGCAAGAAGCCTGGAGATAGGCACGTTTTTGTGGACTGGGAGCTATATTTACCCTCCTGGCTAGACTGAGTAATCATTTTGGCAGGCCTGTGCACTGCAGTCCTTTGCCTGCTCAGCCAATTGTCTGCAAGGGATGTGCCCACAGGAGTTCACCTGGGCAGGCAGGTGTTTATACCATCAGCTCATCCTGCTTACACAACCACCCTGGCACAAACAGCTTGTACAGGCAGCACTTGTGCTCCTGTCATGTCATATCCGACAGGGCTGTTGCATGTAAATCTGAAGCCAAGCGAGCGGGCTCCGCAGTTTGGAAGTGAAGTCTTTGCCAGGACTGGCCTGACAGTGCATGTGAGCCCCTGGCAGTTCCAAGCCCCCTTGGCAGCCCTGCTGCTCAGCACCATGCCATGCACGTGCTGCTGGATGCACAGCCAGCACGTGCAGTGCAGCAAACATGCAGCCAAACCATTCATCCCTGCTCTGGTCCAGGTGTGCCTGTTGAGCCTGCCAAGGGAGCAAAGGGTTCAGTCAGACTGTGTGGGGTTTAGATACCATTTTTCTTTCTCTTCCAGTTTCTCCCAGTGGGATCAGGTCTGACATGACCAGTGAGACAGCAAAGGTGTGCTATCTGTTTCCCATTTGCAGCAGTTCAGATCTTTTTTATGGGGCTGTAGAAGTGTCATTGCCAGTAATTGGAGATAAAATATATCCAAAATGGGCAGCATGATCTGGGTCTTATTCTAGTTCTATCAATGAGCAGTATTATTAATGTGGCAGAAACCAGAGAGAAACTTCTGGCAGAGATCAAGAGACTGTCTGTGGTGGCCAGGATTGCGCTGGCAGCGTGAGGGCCTTTGGTGATACTTGCAAGCACCTGGGGCAAGAATCTTTTCTCTGTCACAGCTTACCAAGGCAGCCAAGGATATTTTTCATTTTTCAGGAGGTTGCTATTACAAATCAATGTTTTAGAAAGATTAGCCAAGCCATTAATCCATTTCCCTCTGCTCCTTGTAATTTACTTGTCTTTAGGTGACAATGTGGCTCCTATCAGAGATCTGAGCTTTCTGGGAAAGGAGTCAAATAGGCACGATGTTGCAACAACATCCCTGCTCCCAGAAGGTCTGTCTGGGGATTCAAGCAGCAGTTCTAATTAACTTGGAGCAGAGATGCCCCAAATTTTTCAACATTCCTGTTCTCTGCACAGGCAAATATTTTCACAGAGAGTCCAAGAGAAAAAAAAAAACCAACCCAAATCCTGTTGAAGGCATTGGCTTGGCATGAGCATTCTGAGAAGCAGGGAGAGCTGAGTAATGCCAGGACTTCTTGGCCCCTGCCTCGGGAGGCTGGGTGGGGATGGAGGAGGCTGCAGGAGACACTGCTGCTGAGCTGCTGCTCACTGGCTTGCAGGGACTGTACATAGCACAGCCCAGAGAGCCCAGGGACAGCAAGCAAACAGCACATTGCTATCATTCCTGCGTGCTCCAGGGACTCCCACAGCAGAGCTTTTGGCCCATGAACGTTCAGACTCTGCTGCTTAATCTCAAATATCTCTCCCAAGCATAGCTCTGCCCCCGTGGGACTGCACTGCCACAGCCTGGCTGCTGGCCGGTGTTAGCCACCAGGCTCGTGGTGACACCCCAATCCTCCCTGCATCTCACTTTGCAAGAACCAGGTGCTCCACGAGTAAAGCTAAAACTGTCCCAGTGACCCAATCTCCCTTACCTTGGAGAGGATGCAGAGGAGGGAGAGGAAGAGGAGCTGCTTCTCCAGCTGGAGCCTCATGCTGCTCTCCCCTCTGCCACTTCAGCACATCACCCCCCAGGCACTTTGGAGGCAGTGGCGTGTTCGCAGGTTTTAAAGCCCAGAGTAGGTCCTGCTGGTGTTTATACTCTCCCTGCTCTGATGTCACTCACAGGCTCCAATATAAACATGAATAAGTTTGGACAAGCCTCAAGATTTTCTTTTTTTTCATTCTTTTTTTTTCCAGCCCACATTCCAGCTGCCATTTCCACTCTCCTCAAGGTGAGAATGTGCTGTCTAGGGAGACAGTGAGCAAAGGGAAAGGATGCTGTGCTGTCCCTGGGGAGCAGGGGAGAGCAGCTGGGGAACCAGGCTGGTGGGGTGATCCAGCTCCTTGCTGCTAGCCATGACTGGGAGGGAAAATCCATGCCTTGCCCTATACTGATGAAAGTCTGCCCAGTGTCTTCCTCCTGGGATTTGAAGAGATTGACAGGGCTATCCCTGCTGCTGCCCTCAGACAATGCCATGGCCAAACAGGAACAGGGCACCCACCTGGCACAGGAATACAGCCCTTGCTTCAGTTTTGATTTGCAAAGCTGCACAAGAACAGCACTTTAGCAGTCCATTTTATAAATACTCCATTATAACTCTTCCCCTCTGGAGCACATACCCCATATGTGTTCTGTAGCATACATGTGATTTCAGAGCTAGCAATTAAGTCCATATGTTTTGCTCCACAGTTTCCATGGTATTATTGTCAGGTTTTGGGGGGAACTGTAATTTTTTTTGTGGTCAGTTGTGCAAGAAAATAGTTGATATTGGGATCTGAATACATCTCCTTTGAGTTAGCCACTGGCAAGCTTTGCTGTTTCTATAGAAATGAAGGAACTGCCCCAGTGAATTTTGCATTTTAGAGAGCTGAATTTTTTCATGTGTTTGCCATTTAACGTGCCATCATGAATAACATGGCAGAGGTCTCATTTGCACACCCTGCTCAGCTGAAATTGCATCCATCTGGGATGGATACAGACCATATTCTTGTTCCATCCCTTTCCTTTGCTCAAGACTCCCCTTCTTTATTCTACATTGTGTGTTGAACACTCTCCCTATAGCTGTGTGAAGTCAGACTGGGCTCTGGATGTCTGGGATCTCTGTCAGGGAGCACTGAGGCTGTGCTGGGTCCTGGGTGGGTCTGTTTCACCTCATATCAACAGTGAAATCATGGGTCTAGGGTGAGCTCAGCTCCATACCTTAGTGGGGAGGACACTTCCTTTGCTTCTGGGCACTCCTGTCTCAAATCTCCACTGCAGAAGAGCAGGGCTGTCCATGGAGAATGGACAGGACTGGTGGAAATCTGGAGAGACATCCAGCATGGAGAAGCCAAGAGCCCTGAGCTGAAAATGAGATGCCTCAGGTCTCCCTCAGCTGCTGGACACTTTAGAGTGGCTGCTGGATGTTTTTCATGAGACTTCTGGAAACACCATGGCTTTGGGAAATTTTGAAATATCTCTGCTTTTGGCAGGATGGAAAGGTTGTTTCCTACCCAGAATGAATCTGGCTTCAGTTTCATACTACAAGAGCCTAGAGAGATGGTGACGGCTATTTCCATCCTCATCTGGCCATTTTTATTGCCTCTGGTTCTCACACCTTAACTGGACAGCAGAACCAAGCTGGCAGGACTGGCCACCCTGAGGGACCAGGGACAGGCCAGGCAGTCTTTTACCTTGAGGTCACTGCTTCTACCCCAGACCCAGGATGGAGAGACTGAAAGTATTTACCATCTGGTGCCTGTCCAAGTGACTTGCAAGAAAAGAATTCAGGAATGCTGTCCAGTTTCTGATGGTCAGGCAACTGCATCAGAAACCTTGGCTTCATCTGGGACCAGCTGACCCCTCCAAGCTCCCAGCCACGGTGGCAAGGCCAGTGAGGCAGTGGCTGAGCATTGCCCTGACCAAAGGAGAAAGGGGAATAGTAACTGGTGATGTGCACACTCAATTCTCCACCACTCCCCAGGGACTTTTAAGTAGGTTTCATTAGAAACACTGATAAATGGGACTTAGGGCTGGTTCTGGTCTCAAAGTCTGACATTGCCAAGAGGCAGGAGCTGAGCAATTACGTGAGAAGCAAATGGAGTATCACAACAAAGAAAAGGCTTGACTTGGCCAAAGCTACAGTGAGAGGTCATCCTTCAGACTGAGGGTCTTCTCATTAGCACAGCCCAGCCTTGTACCAGCTGTTGTGAAAGGACAACAATTTTACTTGAGGCATACCAAACCCATCAAACCCTGGGCAGTACTTCTGTGGGATTTTTTTTCTGCAGTCCAGACAAGAGCAATTCATTACTGTCCCCCTAAGTTAAACATTCAGATAACTCAAAGAATAAGACTTTTGTAAAACAAAGCATGGAAACTTCTGCCAGATGAGGTTTTCCATTATTATTTGGAAAACAGTGTCAGAAATCATCATGTATCAAACTTCATTATCCTCTGGGAGTTTATTTTTGGTATCAAACATCATCAAACATAAACTTCTTTTAAAAAAGTCACTACAAGTTTTATCTTTCAGACAAGATATAATCCCCAGATCCTGACCTTGTGTGGTTACTGAAAGACCCTTGGTATTTTTCATGGACCTGCATAACTAACTCATGTTTCCTGATCAAATGGCTCATTCTTTTTGTCTATCTCTGTTTTTCTTGTGGTTTCAGGCTAAAATAGACAATGTTTTTCCTTCTTGCCTTACTCAAGGGTGCTGTGTGTTCTCAAGCAGCTGCCATGTCCTTTGCAGCATCAAAGAGGCTGCAAATTGAGGCACACACTGGGGGTACAGCCAGTGATGTTCTCTCCAAACTCACCTTGTAATTGTGCCAGCTCTGCTTAAGCAGGGGAGATGTTCAGTAATGTCTGTGTTTCCTTCCAATGCTGTTTTCTGTGGCTCTGGTAAGACTTTTGAGGATGCAAGGGCTGCACCCATGAGGCAGCTGGTGTTGTGTGTGAGAAGTGTGTGGTGCTGAAAGAGGTTTGGGTGACACAGGTTGTGTCTGTTCCCAAATGTCACAGCCCTTTGCATCCCCAGGGTTGCTCTTGGCTCACCATCAGCTGGAGCAGCTCAGGGTGCCGGTGGATCCAGGATGCTGGGATCACGTGGAGGGAAGGGAGGGTAATGAATGGTGTTGGGCCAGCACAGTGCCAGGGTAGGGGCCAGTGACCTAAGGCAAAGATAGACCTCCTCAGCTGGCATATCTCCAATGGATGCTCTGCAAACCCCCTGCTTGTTGCTGGGACCTTCCCAAAGGCAGCACTGGAGGCACTTCTTGTCTTCCTTGCTGGTTGGAAGGAGCCTGGCTCGTGCAGAGAAGGGGCTTTCGGTGTAGACATTGGACACATTAGGAAGCTGGGACGGGGAGGACTGAAGAGATGCCAGTTCAGCTGTTCACACCCAGCACTTAAAAAATCCACATATCTGGTCACCACCCAAAGCCAGCTGGCAAGGGGACCTGCTGCTTCTTCCTAGGACTCATGCCAAAGGCTTTGCAGGTGAGTCTGCTTCCTACCTCCACCCCAGGGAATAAAGCAAGGGCTGGGCTTGCTCACCATCTCCTGAGTAAGCCTGGAAAGGCTGAGACCAGTGATGCCTCCATGTGCAGAGGGATGCCAGGCCCCCAGCCCTTCCCCATGCCCTGTCCTGATGCCAGAGGCATCTGGAGACATTTCCCAAGCATGAACTTCATATAAAGCACCTCCTCTTGTCCACATCCCCAGCCAAGTCAATAAAGACACGATTGAAACTTTTAGTGTATGTGTGTGGGATCCAGTTGAGAAAAACAAACCTCTCAGTCTCACTACGGTTATGAAAGCAACGATGTCGCCTGGAAAATATGTACCAGGGAGCAGGGAGCTGCCTGTGTCGAGGGGTGAGTGAAGGAGATGGGCACCAGCTCAAATATGACTCAAAATCAGAGGAAATTATTTCTGATGAACGTAATTACTTCGGCTCCAGCCCTGATCAATATGAGGAGCTAAAACGCTCATAAACCGGCCGAGAATGTGAACTATGCAGAATGATTTGTAAAAGGTGTTTGGCTGGGCATGCTCTTCCCCAGCTGTCAGGCTGCCCAAGGACAGGGTGACCTGGTGACGTGGGAGGTAGGAGAGAGGTGACTTGTAGTTGCAAAACTGGTGACCCCCAAATGAGAATCCCCCAAAAAAGAACAAGGAGGGGGCTGCCTCATGCAGGTCTTGAGTCTAATTAAAAGCAACCAGCCTACTTGGCTGAGCTTCTTCTGTGCTCTGACCACAAAGCAAGATCCAAGACTCACCCTTTACAGGCTTATGCTGCTCCTCACACTGTGGGGAGGTTTCAGTGGGCTGGCACCCAGTGCAGTCCAGGCAGGGGCTCTGTGTGGGCACTGAGGGGGCAGCGGAGGGACCACAAGGACAGAGCTGGAGGGGACAGTGTCCTCAGACCTCATACTGTCTGAGCATGAGCTGTCTCAAGTGTGGTGTCAATCTGCCCAGAAATGCTTCCTCTTCAAGGGCATGGCTGTGTCGTGGGAAACTGCACCCACAGAAGCAGATCAGGAGGAGGAAGCCTGAGTGATCCCTGCAGATCCAGGCCAGGTTGGATAGGGCTTTGAGAAACTTTCTGGTGGAAGGTGTTCCTGCCCATGGCAAGATATTTGGAACTAGATGGTCATTAAGGTCCCTTCTAACACAAACCATCCTGTGATTCTAAGATCCCCTGCAGCAAGTCCCCATGAAGCTGGTGCCTGTTGCCATATGGAACTGGTAGGAATTTTCTCCCTTAGAAAGCAAACAGAAGCCAGGGAGAAATTGAACTGGGGCATGGGGATCTCCCATGAACTGATGGTTTCCCTGTCATGGTGAGCAAAGGGAAGGAGAAGGACTGTCTCATTTATGTCCTGCTGTTCCCTGGGGAGACTAGAGAACGCTACTGTGAAAGTCTCCCACCTCCAGGCTTCTTCTCAGGGCACATCCCCAGAAACCATAATGGTATAGAGGCAGAAATAGAAAAATATCAACAGAGCTTTGTGCTGGGAGCTACCTGTGGCCTGGCAGGAGGGGATGGGGACTGTCTGCATGTCATCACCCAGGGCTGGTGATGGTAGCTTGGAGCTGATGGAGCTGCTCCTCTCCAGGCTTCTCTCTCTGGTTTGGAGTCAGCCAGAGCCCCAGAGGAGCATCCTACAAGGCAGCTCCTCTTATGGGCCAAACCCCAGGAAGGGAAATGCAGCCTGGAATTACTGTCACTGTGGCCATGACAGTCATCTGTTCTCCCTGCTCTGTCTGAGCCCAGTCAAGGATGACATCTCTTACAGGTACTGCCAGGGCAGCAAGTGGTGTGTGAAGAGCAGTGTGTGCAGGGGGAAGCCAGGCTGCTCCTCCACCTGCCCTACCGGCCCAGGCTGCAGGGGATGTTTTGAGGTGATTTGGCTGCTGTTCATGCTGTCTGTGCTGCTTTTCCAACATTATCTCCATCTCCTTCCTATGGCAGGGAGCTTCCTAGGCCACATGGAGAAATCCTGGGCTGCAATTTTGCTGGAAACCACATCTAGCACAGCGTGGTTGGGGTTAGGAGAGCTGCTTCCCTGGCATTTGGCTGCACTCTCCACTGCCAGAAGCTGACTGCATTCAAACCCTGCTTTCCTTTGCATCCCGTGGTCCTGCTGAGCTGTGGTCTACTGCCTGCACAGGCAAGGCCACTCCGCTGGCCTGCCACCCAGAAATCATGCTCTGGATCATCTGTGTGGGAACTAAACACAAACACTTTGCAAACCACAGTCCTTGAGCACGATACAATGAGCTGAAGGCTGTCAGCAAAGGGAAGATCTGCCGAGTGGCACAGGAGAAGCCAAGCCAGGCTGGCACGTGTGAGTGAAGAAGGGACGAGTGTGGAGACTCTGACTCCAAGGGACACCAGCCACACTCTACATGCGATCCTCGCCTTGCTGCTGCCACTGTTCACCACTCCCATGTGTGATCCCTGCCACAGGTGGTGTTGGGCATGAAAGAGACTCACGGAGCAACTTCTGCTGCAGAACAGTCCTTGGTCCAGCAGCGTAGCTCTGCTCAGCCCAGGGTCCATGCAGCAGGGCAGAGCTGTGTCTCCAGCCTTGGCAGCTGCAGCCTCTCTCCCTAAACCCGACGTGATGGTGCTGCTGTTCCTTCCCCTGCATTACACTCACCTTGTGCCTCCTTTGATGGCACCAAAGGTGCTACAACTCATGGAAAGGCAGCTTGAAGGTCCTGTGGTGTCATGCAGCTTCTGCTTGGACCCGGCCATATTCTCCACAGCCTGATTATCTTCCCTGTCCCCACACAGGACCATGGGCACTTGCTTTGAGCCAGCTTTCTTCTTCTAAGACTTGTCTGCAGGGTGAGAGCTCAGCCTTGCTCCTCCTGCCTCTGAGCCCTGGCCCCTGGAAACGTCTGAAAGGAAATAGCTGAAGGTATTGAAAGGGGAGGCAGGAAACACTCTGAATATTTTTTTTTCTAAATATAATTACACTAATGTTGCTTGCAGTGTTAAAAATAGAAATCAAGAGAACCTGCCTTTTTCCTGTTTGCTTTCAGCTCTCACTTTTCTGCCTGTCTCTGCATTCTGAGGATCTGCATGAAAATAAACCCAAGAAAGATCTCAGCACTGCACACAGCAGAGCCAGATGGGTTTGGCCTCAGCTTCAGTTTCCCCAAGTGGGGCCATGCTCTTCTGTGTAGTGTGGGGAGCTTGAGGTTGTGCACTCCCCAACCCTGGCCACCGTCCCTGTGGGCTCCCTCCATCTGTGGTGGGACTGCACACTGGCCCCAAGTGGCCCACACACTGCTGCAGAACTGGCCACTCTCGATGGCAGTGTGGCCACCCTTCTGCACCCTGTGTCCTGGCTCTGGTCACTCTCCTGACTTTCTCAAGTGGATCAATGCAGTGAGTGAGCTCTGAGCAGCACTGCTGCTCTTCCTTCTGTGGCTGACAGAGTTGTGTTTATGCCCCAGGCTGTATCTGTCAACAGATGCCCTGGGCAAAATCCCCCTGTTCGCACGTATCCTGTGGGACATGCTTCTCCAGATGCCTGTGGTTCTCCAGATGCCTGTGGCACATCCCTCCAGCTCCCACTGCATGTGCCCATTCCTAGGGTACTGCAATGTATTGGGAGGATTTCGCTGCCAATCTCTCACCAACTCATTACAGAGCAATGGCATCACAGAATTCAGAGGCTGATGAATTCAAACTCATTTTGGCAGCTCTGAGCCAGACCAAGGCTCCTAGAATCTGAGGGATGAGGTGTGGGAGGGAGCCAGATCCCAGCCCTGTGTGGGGAAAAGAAAAATACTGAAGGATAGCAAACTGGCCAGGGACAGAGCGTCTGAACAGCATCATGCCTTTAATTTGGGCGGTGATGCCACACCCAGGGTCAGCACAGCTGCCTGCCTGCTGCAGGTGTTCAGATGAAAAGCTCGGTGCTCATTTTTCAGCAGAGCAACCCAGGGTGTGCGTGTCTTGGATGGAGGCTGCTGCCTGATTTATTACAGACTCAGCTCGAGGTGCCTTGGGAGAGTAAGCCCTGGCAGAGGATGAGAGGCAGGCGTGTGTACGGATGGATTGCAGAGCACAAAATGCTGCATTGTAGTAAGACTGCCTGGAATGCTCCGAAGCTGGGAGCAGGAGGATGAATGAGTTCTCTGGCCTGGTTTGCATTCCTCTGCCCTCCCCAATTACTTTCTTGAGCTGGTGAACAGGGCGGGTGGGCAGCAGAGCGGTCTGTCTTGGAAAGCCACAAGGCAGCCAAGCTCTGGCTGGGAGTGTTGCTGGCACTATCCTGGCCACATGGAGCATTCCGGCAGTGCCAGGGGATCTGCTTCACTATGTCCCAGGCACCATCCTCTGTGCAGCATCCCTCAAAAGGCTGATTTTTGCAAGGAGTGCTTTTTCAGAGCATGACAACTTACCAGGTTGACCTCAGGTTCTTCTTAGTTAGCTAAAAATTAGGTGTTTAAATGTCATTGGACTATCACGAGTCACTGTCTGGGCCACTTTTGTATCACAGAGCCAATTCTCTTGTGCATCACTGAAAAGTCCACACTTGAATCTGGCACAATGTGATTTTAAAAACATCTTCACAGGAAGCCTCCCCATGTTTCCTTCTCCTCCTCTAGCTGCTTTTCTGGCCCTGGCATAGCCCTGGACCCTGGAAGCCCACACACTTTTGCAGATTTTCAGCTGCCTCTTACCTGCCAGATGTGTCTGTCCTTCCAGTCTCTTTGCTGTCAGCGAGTGTTCAGGCACCCAAAGGGACCACTGATACACAGTGTGACAATTACGGCCTTCACTGGGGGCTTCCTGACTCTGCTTTTGGGGACCATTTGGGCACCAAATTTAAGGTGGGAATGGGATCTTGACCCCACCTGGTGCAACCTGTCATGGTACTAATTGAGGAGGAGCCAGAGCCATTGACAGTGAGTGGGCATACAGCCATGGGGACTGACAGCCCCCATTCCTGTGAGCTCCTACCCTGCTTAATGCCTTATGTCTGACAATCCCTCGGTAATGCACAGTGGGTTAATTGCCCTGGATTTACAGATGAGAGCTGAACTGCAGGGACTTCTAAGGCAATCCCCTCTGCCTGGCCCTGCTGCTGGCCTGCAAGATGTCCCATCCACAACCCATGCCTTTGGTGTGAACAGGGAATGGGACAAAGCCTTGGCGTCCAAGGAGGAGAAAACAGCCCTTGGAAAGGACTTTAGCCATAACCTGTGTGTTCAGATGGTCAGCCTCTTCACCTGGCCATGCCGAGCAGATGAACCGAAGATCCTCGGGGCAGAGGGCAATGATCTCGTTAGGGAACCACCGGCAGGAGTTGACGCTCCCGCGGCACGGGCGCTGCTCTGCTGAACTGGGGACCTATAGTGCAGCATCGCTCCACAAAGACCCACATCTCTGGGGGGCTGGAGCCGCGGTCCGGCCAGGGCGGGGCGGGCGGTGGCGGTGCTGCAGCCCCGATCCCGCAGTCCCCATCCCGCAGCCCCGACCCCGATCTTCCAACTCGCGGCAGCACACGGGCTCTGCCTCCCTCTCGTGGCCGCCGTGCTCGGGCTCGCCCAGCGCTGCGGGACTTCACGCCTTGCCCCGACGTCCTCGACGGCCTCTCCGCACCCCCTGCCCTGTACCCCATCTGCTTCCCCGTGTCCCTTCCCTAGGCACACACACGGGTTTAACCCAACATGGAGCCGGCGGATGCTGGAGGTGTGAGCGGGGCCCGCAGGAGGAGCCGGTTCTGTCTCTGCACCACTCCCGGATATTCACCCTCTGCTTTTCAATCAAAGCCTTTCTGCTGCCACTGGGGCAAAACTCTTTGCAGCCAGCCTTGCACTATGCCTGGACAAAGGCTGGAAATGACGCCAACATCACTGAATCTGTTTTATTCCCAATAATCTGTTTTCAATTTCTTCTGCAGCCCTTGAAGCCAAGAACTGAACCACACAAGAGCTCCAGGAGATTCTATAGAATATTAATTGGGTCAGAGCCCTGGATTAGATAAATTAAAGCATCTCCAGATGCTCCAGAAATTTCCAGCTTGACACAGTGAAGATCAGTTTCTCTTCAAACATTTTTTGCTAGAGCAGGGGCTCATGACCAGTCTGCCCTGGGGCTTAAGTCACCTTTGCTGGGACAACAGGCAGGCAGTCCCACAGAAATGCCCCAGTAGCACCAGCCCTGCCAGGAACCAGCACTGCAGTGATGGATGGGACCACCTGGCTATTCCCCTTCTCCCTCTTCTTCTTCTCCCCTTCACCTGCCTTTCTCTAACCACCTGCAATTTCCCCAAGTGCTGATATTTCTGTTGGTGCTCTACAAGCCCTGTTTGAGGAGTGAACATGTCCTGGGACCAGAACCACACATGTGAGTATTGTGACCCTCAGTTTGGGATCAGCCACTGATCACCCTCTCTGGCATTTCAAGGTGAGGGATCTGGTGATCCTGAGACAGCAGCCTTGAGCTGCGATCAGGAAGCACCAACCTTGAGCTGGGACCAGTTACTGCTCTGCTCTCCAGATCCTAAATCTATGCATGAAAACAGCTCCTCTACTGAACAACTTAGAGGCAGGATGAAGCAGTACCAGGGATGGACCAATACCAGGACCAAACCCTGCTGTCTGCCAGATTTAAGGGTTCCACAGGATCAGGGGGGAAAAAAGTGGGAACAATCCTTGAGCTTTGCTTTCCAGGATGTGACACTGCAAGTGTCAGAGTCCTGAAAACATTAATGAGCCTTAATTGCTGTGACCAGCCTCACTGTCCCCACACCCATGGGCCCAGAAGCTGTATTTAAGCTCAGCTCAGTTCTACAGGTTCTTCCTGCCTGTGCTAGGCAAGTGCTGGCTCCAGTGTTGCCACAGTGGTGCCTGGCTGTGGGTCCTTAGGTCCTGTCCTGGCTTAGTGTCAGCCCTGCCTCATTGCTATGGACCTGCTGGTGCTCCTGGACCTGAGCCTAGTCCTGATTGTCAGACTGACTTCCTGACTTGACCTGGGACCTGACTCATCTCTGTGATGTTGCCTTATGATCTGCACTCATGGTTGTACCTGGCTGCTGCCTCTGTCCATGATACTCCTTTCTCTGGCCCAATACCTGTGTTTGGGCACAGATACAAAGGTCTGGCTTGTACTGGGGTGGAGATGAAGATATGGAACAACGGACTCTTTAGCCTTGGCCCACTGCTCCTGCTGGCAACACCAGGGACTCCCTTCAACTCTGTGCCTCAGTCTGAGCAGGATGGCTTGGTCAGAGCCTATACCAGTGGAACAACCCAGTGTGAAATCCCTGGTATGGTGGAGGTTTGAGTGAATGGAATGACCTCCTTCCCCCAGTGCTGAGGGGCCCCACAGATACCACTTCCCCACCTGTGACCTGTGTGTCCTGTATCCCTGCAGCAGCTGATCAGCACTGCTCCTACTCCTCTTCCCCCAGTCCCACCTAAAATGACTGTGTGATGAAGGGCTGAGAGTCCAGCTAAAATCTCTGAAGAAGCACAAAGCTGATCCTCTGGATCCCTGGGGGGAAACCCACAACCCAGCAAACCAGGCTCCAGAAAGTGTTGCCTGACAACCCTGCAGAGAGGTTAAAATTGACACTGCGAAGCTACCAAATTCCCCTGGGCCCTGGGAAGGGGAGCTGTGCTGTGGGCTGGGGAGATTTGGGTTTTCCTGTAGAGACAGCAGCATAGGCTGAAGCTGTGATATTAGAAAGAGTCTGAGGGGGGCAATAGTATGCTAAATACTTGTTTCCTTCTGCTCAGCCCCATTCGAATTATCTCTAAGAGGGTCAGATTTGGCAAAAGCATTTTCCCTTTTTTTTTTACTTTTGCCACTGTAGTGAAGGTGGGATGCATTGTGCTGACCTGTGGCACCACAGCCCCTCTGAGAAAGGCTGTCCTCAGCTCCTCTCTGTCCTTTAGTGGCCTGGGTGGAGATGTCTGGTCCTGTGCTGGTAATCTAATTACCTGCTTATACTGGGAGCTGGGGAATAGCTCAGCTCCCCACAGTGCAACACGTGCTGCTGAAGCCCGGGCACGCAGTCTCCTTGGGTTGGAGAAGCTTGTTCCTGCTCATCACAGCTGCCAGGTGTGCAGACAGCACCCTGGTCAGAGGTTTCCTTTGGGATCCTTGTTACTGCACCTTTTACTTGGGCATGGAATGTGGTGTGACACCTCACCCAGGGCTCCTTATGTGGCTGTGAGTTGCCTGCAAGGATGAAGACCTGCTCTCAACACAGCTCTGGATAATGAGGCAAAGAGCTGGGGAGGCACCATGGATTTGGGGCTGAGAAGCTTTGCATACATCTAAAACTGCACAAGCCCTTGGCTCCCTGGGCCCTGCCTTGCAGAGATAAAATCAGAGGTGTCAGACCGTGTGACTTAGTCCTTGTTCAAAAAGTGGACTTGAATAGAGCCATGTGTTAACTGGCCACAGCTGGGCTTGTGCTTAGCCTGGGAGCTGCATCTGTATTGCTCTGCTCAATGACCCCTTGCTGGAGCAGGGCATCCTGCTCTGGGTGGAATTCCCTCGAGAGAAGTGCTGCAGGAAGGGGTGTGGGGGAGAACATGTTCTGGATGGGGAATGTTTTCTGGAAGGGGCCTTGCACACTTCCCTCCACTCCTCCCCAGCAGGTCCCAGTGCAGTGGGCTGTGCTGTGGACTCAGGGTGCTCATGGCCAGAACCAGAAGGGCTATTACAGCTTTGTGGAAGAGGGAAGGAAGGTCTGAGTGGGGCACTGGGGTCATGTTCCAGCCACAGCCTGGACACAGCAGTGCTGTTTCTGTGGAGGTTTTGATCTGCAGGTGAGCTGTGCCTTTTGAGATGGTGCTAAAACCCTTAGGAGGGGCATGTTGTGCCAGGCTGGGGTAAACACAGCTGCAAATCTTGTCTCTGTTGGTGTGTCATGTTTACAAGCAGGGCAGTGACTTTGGCAAACAGGGTGGCAGAGCTGCATTACTGAGGGAATGGGTCTGTTACACCCAGCCATGAACAGGGCTGTGTTTATTTTTATTTAAGGATCGACAAAAGAGGAATGTGTTCCCACCTCCTTATTGATGGAAATTAGACTGACCTGCCCCAGCATGGCATGGGGACCCACTGCGACGTGCTGGGGCATGCCTGGCTCACATGCTGCTTTCATCTCTGGGTTTCCCTTTGTGAAAATCAGGGTCAGGGCAGGGACAGACTGACATGTACTTGGGCTGGAGTGCCCCAGTGTGCAGGCATCAGGAGGGTCCCCTGTCATGTATGGTGGCTGTCTCTGGGCACTGAGCCATGCAGGAGTGGGAACCTCTTATCATCTGGTTGGAAGGTGGTTCTAATCTAATCTTGCAAGTAGCAGCAGGTTCAGTAATTCCCTAACAACAAAGACTTCCCCAATGCCTGAGGTGTGGTGAAGGTGGTGGGTGCATTTGGCCAGGGAAACCTTGAACTCACCCACCCCCTTATCTCCTGGTCTCCTCAGGATGATCTTGGCACATAATGATGTTGGCCTATCCTGGGCAAAAGTCACATCCTGCTGAGGTTTCTGTCTTAGCTGCTGTGGCTAGTTCAGATTTCTCTCAGCTTTGCTTGACAGGGCCTCATCTTTCCATACGATGGAGTTGGCTTCTTCTCTTTACTCAAAAAGGAAATCAAAGGGCAGCCAGAGCCCAAGGGCCCAGGATGAGCTGAGCTACCTGGCAAAGTAAACCCATTTGTGCCGATACTACCCTTGGTCTTGAACTTCAACACTAGATTTTAACAGTGAAACAAGCTGACAAAGCAGGTAGGGTGGAGGGCAGGGTGGTGCTCCTGCCAAGGTGAAGCTGCCCCATGTTGCAGGAACTATGTGCTTCTGTCCATCTGCACCCTGTGGCCTAAAGAGCTGAGTGGGAGTGGGGCTGCTTGTAGTCTCTGATAGCCCACAGCTTCTAGGGTGGGTCTTGTAGGCATTTCCATTGTAGGCATTTGTAGTCTAAAATGCTGGCAGACCCAGACCACTGCTCCTTCCCACAGCCCAAGGCACTGACACTGTTTCTCTGTGGTTTGTGATTTATCACTTTCAAAGCTGTACACCCATGCTTATTCCAATGATCTGTGGGCTTTGGAGCAGCCCAGTTTCCCTAGAGCTCTTATCAGACAGCCTTCCTGGTCCAGGAGATGTTCAGAATAGGTTGAAATACATAAGTGTGGCCTGATGCTGTGTGAAAATTGGCCCTCTATGTTACAGCCCTAATCCAGTCAGGGGATCGGCATGGGAGGCTTGCAGTAGCCCACGTGGCTCTGCTGGTGGCTGCATCCCAGGATATGCCTGTGCTGAGCATGTCATCAGCTGGGTGTGCATTTCTGTCCTGCTCAAAAATGCCCCCAAATGGGAAAATGCTGTTTGCAGCTTCATCTGTGCCCTGGGGTATGTCTGAGGAGGTTTCTACTGTGGAGTTTGTTTCTGTTGTCAGGCCAGTTCTTTAGTGGTGCAAGGGTTGTGGTTTCCTCAGGAGCAGTGCCAGGCAGGAGGCCCCTAGAAGGGTCTGCCTAGTGGTATCTCTTGGGTGTATCCAGGCGTTCATCAGCCCTCCAAGGAGCTGCTCAGTGGCCCTTTGTGTCCTAATGCTGTTGGGCCTACAGTCACACGAATATCCTTAGGAAAAGCCTGTCACCTGCTCCCTGCTGATGGAGAGCTGTGAGAAAGTCTGTCTGGGATCACGAGGTGATGCAGAACCTGTTTCTGCTTTTGGAGGCCAGTGCTGGGTCTGTTTCCAGCTCCTTTGAGAGCAGAGGGGAAGTGGAGACCCTTTGGGGAGCAGGATGGATCCTCAGCAGGGTTTTTGCCCTTCCCATTGACCGCAGGGTCCCGTGATCCTCAGCAGGAACCAAATGGGTCACAGCTGAGTTCCCACCAGTGACTCCAGTGATGGCTCGCCCCAGGGCAGAGGTTTTCCCTGCCCTGCAGAGAAGCTGCAGAAGTTAAATGGGAATTGCTGAGATAAGTTAAGGCTTTGTCTCAAAACCAAAAATTTTGCAGAAGCAATGGATGTTTGGGCTGAGAATGTCTCCTCTTGCAAAATCAACCAGTATAGCAGTATGTCATGTTTACACATGTCAGTGGTATTTATACTATGTTACTGGTAGAATTAATTAATCTAACCACTTTCCCCTCCCTTAGCCATTTAGAATGGGCTGTCATGTGATACTCCTTAGTATCTGGAAAACCCACCAAAAAACCCAACAAAAAAACTCCACCCCAAATCAAAATAGAAAAGTGAGTTTTTTTAAGATCTAAGTCTAGCATAAGCTCACTTTTTAGTATTTTTGGAAAACTGTTTGCAGGTGTCAGCAACCCTGACACACAGCTGGTATTAACTTGTGGGGGCAAGAGAAAGGGAGCAGGTTTAAATATAGCTCCTGGGAAATAAGCATTGGAATTGCTTCCCAGATCAGTTTTACCCCTACTTTGCTGCCTGAAATTTTCCTAAAATACAAAAGATAAATAATCAGCCTCAGAGACTAGAGCCATGACAGGCTGTGCAGAGGAGCACTTGCTTTTCCCCAGGATGGTCCCAGAGCATCCTCCTGTGCTGTCTTGTGCTTGGCCAGACAGATTCTTTTTTGTGCCTTTCTGTTTTCCCAGGTGGGCAGTCACCACTAAGTAACAAATTTGTTCTTCTTGAGCCTTCTGGCTGCAGGGAGATGTGGTGTTCTCATAGGGAAACACTGATTTAATACTAAGAGCACAGCAGCTATTGCAACAACCCGTTAAGCCAGGGGTAAAGATGGATAAAGTGGATCAGGGTCAGGTCAATTAAAATCAGCCCAATCTGTATTTCTAAGGCTCTACAACACACTTGTGTGCAGTGAATGCACTATGCTGACACTCCTGGAAAGAGCTGAGTCTGCAGCACCCATGTATTTGCTAACCAGAGAAAAACCATCAAAAACCCCTTACTGCACCATTCCCAGTCGATGGGGCCAGTTCAGCCCCCTTTGCCTCTTTCTGACCTTTGCTGTCAATGCTCGTCCCAGCAGAAAATTACCCACATGCTATATTTTTACCTTGTAATTTCCTCTAATCTCAAATAAATGCCCTAATTGACCTCTGTCCTCCCAGTGTGCAGGGTACATGGAGCAGGGCTGTGCCCACAAAAGACCATTAGAAAACACTATCTATTCACACTGAGGCCATTCATGTTGTAGATGCTTTGAACCAAAAGTCAGACCTCAAATATGTGATACTGTGAATCATTATCCAGGTAAAATAGATATTTTTCACGTGACTGCTAAAGAAACTCTATGATGTGGAACTGAAATGGTCCATGTGAGCCAGAGCTCACCCTGCCCAGAAGCAGTTTCACACCCAGTTGCTAATTGCACACTGGACCCTTTTGTTTCTGCCCCGACCCTCTGTGCACATCCAGAAGGTTTTTACTCAAATTCAGCACTTCCAAAGTTTCAGTAGCTTGAAACATTGTTACCTTTTGGTAACCCCCAAAATCACGAATTTTAGAGCAGAGAGTACCTGCTGCTTATTCCTGCTGCTCCATCCTGCTGGCTCCTGGAAGCCCTGAGCAGTGCTTGGCAGCAAATGCTTACTTTCCCCTGCCAGTCACTATTTTGTAAAGAATATTTTTGCCAATTAACTGTGGCTAATGTGCTTTGTATACCACATGGATGCAGTCAGGGCACTCCTGAAACGTGGTACTTAATAGAAGAGAACATGTTGTTGAACCTTCCTCCCCAGCCAAGCCCTGGGGCTTTTCCCACGGGCTCTGCTGCAGTGCACATACCCAAATGACCTTGGGATTTGAGCTGAAAAACTGTTTTCTCAATGCCTACTTGGCTTTGGGGCAGAAATTCCATTACTGCTCTCACGGTAAAGTTGGGAAGGAGTGACAAGGAAGGCTGATGACATTTCCCCGTGGAGCAGCGAGCCTGTAGCATGTCCTGCATTCAGGACAGGCTGCACCACATTGCAGCCCCTGCTTTCAGAGCTACTCGCTCCTCTGGGCTGTTTGATGTCACCTGGATGGGGTGGCAGTGTGGATGTGACAGCTGGAGGAGCATCCAGCCCTCCCCATCCCCACAAGCAAGGCTCCAGTGTAGCTAATCCCCTGCTGCCATCGTCCACAAACAGTGTCCCTCTGGAGTAAACACAGCTGGGGAAGGAGAAGAAGGAAATTTATTTTTTAACCATTTGTGGTAGCATTTACTCCTACAGCCCCAAATGCTTTCTCTGCTTATGCACCAGAACAAGTAATAGAATTTTTCATTCATACAGTGATTTCCACCTCCAAGACTCCCTGCAGACCTGGCCTGCGATCTGAAGATGGCCTCCCCTGGGCAGGTGAACTCCAGTCATACAGAACAAAACTGTGGTCCTTCTCTCTGCAGTGATTTTGGAAATATCACCTGCCTGCTCAGTGCCTTCCAGGATGTTTGGGATCACCTCACCCAGGGCTACACAGGGGCCAAAGGGATGCTCCTCCAGGCTCACTCTAGAGTGTGGCTCCACCTGGCAGATTTGCCTTTACCTAGGTGGGGACTCCAGGACTGTAAGCTCTGCTCTCTCTGATATCAGAGAAGCTATGCTTGACAAGGAGGAGCAGGCAGGACTTCTCTGGAGCTCCCCTTCTCTGGAGATATTCAAAACCAACCTGGACATGATACTATGCAACCTGCTCTAGTTGAACCTGCTTTAGCAGGGGAACTGGACTAAATGCTCTCCAGAGGTTCCTTCCCAACCATTCTGTGATTCTGTGGCTTTCTGGCTCGCTGTCCTCATTGACGGGGCTGCCATGTGCATCTCCTATGGGTGAAAAAGGCAGAAGGCAGAGGAGCAGTGTAAAACATGGCCAGGTCACTAAAAATAACAAATGAAAAGCCAATGTGAGTTTACAGGAACTGAAAGCAGGTGCAGGATGGACTGAGTGCCATGGGGCAAAACAAGTGAGTCACAAGCAGCAGGTTTGACAGCAGGAAAGGTTAAAACAAATATTGTTGAATTGGCTTAAGACTGCAATCAAAGCTGGAGATTGCATTCCAGTTCTACATGCTGAGCTGTAGTTTTATCCTGTTGTATTTTCTGTCAGTGTTATTGTTGGAGGAGCAACTCTGCTTGGGCTCTCAGCTCCTGAAGGAAACATGAGACTGATTTCAGGAAGGGTGGGTTTCGAGAAAACATGAGGAAGAAATTCTCCCCTGAGAGGGTAGCGGGGCCCTGGCACAGGCTGCCCAAAGATGTGGCTGCCCCACCCCTGGAAGTGTCCAAGGCCAGGTTGGACGGGGCTTGGCGGAACCTGGGTAGTGGAAGATGTCCCTGCCCATGGCAGGGGGGTGGAAGGGGCTAATATTTAGGGACGGATCTTCGTCGCACCGCAGGGTTCTGTCGCCCCGTGTCTGACCCGGGGCTCGGCGGGCGGGGCGGGGCGAGCGCGGCCGGCGGGGCGGGGGCGGCGGGCGCTGAGCGGCGGCAGCTGAGCGGCGGCAGCGACGACAGCGGCGACAGCGGGCACAGCAGCGACAGCGTGAGCATGGAGCGGGGACAGAGAGTCTTCGCGGGACCCAAGGTGAGGTGGCGGCGCTGGGAACGAGCGTGCACCGGGATTGGGAGCGGGGCATGCACCGAGGTGGAGGTGCTGTGCACCGAGGTTGAGAGCGGGGCACGCAGCTGGCAGCGGTGCTGTGCCCGGGGCTGAGGTGCCGTGCTCCGGAGCAGCGGTGCTGTGCCCGGGGCTGAGTTGCCGTGCTCCGGAGCGGAGCCGCCGCACGTGCTCTGAGCCCAGGCAGAGCCGGCGCTGCCCCGGGGCTGCAGCCGCGTGGGAACTGGGGCACGGCCGGGACGCGGCGCCAGATCGGGGGTTGTTTGCCCGACGGTGCCACCCGGCGGTCCCAGACCGGGGATGTGCTGTCCCGGACCGCTGCTCCCCGCAGGGACAGGCAGGGGCTGTCGTGGCGTCCCGCACATCCCGCCGCTGGAGCAGTGCGGGTCCAGGCTCATCCCAGCGCCCGGCCAGGGACACGGCTCCGCCGGGCCAGGGATGTGCAGGTGTCCGGCTGGCGGAGGGACAAGCCCCGAAGAGCCCAGCACCACAACCGCTGCCGTGGTGTACTAAACTCTCCTCTTGGCTTTTAAAATTTTGTTTTAGGTTTGATGTTGTTGTTTTGTGGTTTTTTGTGTTTTTTTTTCTTTTTAAAGATTTAGTTCAGTTACTTTTCAGATACCCATGATGGCACCTTGGTGGTTGCTGTCAGAGGGTGCTCCAGTCTTTTGCTCTTGCTATGCTCTGTATAAGTACATCTTAACTAGGATCATACGATAATGTTTATCAGTCAATTTGTAAAACAGTTGAGGAGGAAGAAGCTGTGGTTAGCAATAGTTCTGTATCTGATGGCAGAGCACTGCCTGTGCTACAGGACGGCTCTGCTCTCAGGCTCTGGTCCCTGTAAACTGCTGTACAGGGAGCAGGTCTCCTCTGCCTGGCTGCTGCATTGGGCTCTTGGTGGGAAGTGAGGCGTCAGGGCAGAGGAGACCAAGAAAACTCTCGTGGTGTCACTCTGGGAGAACCTGAGTGATGGCAACTCTGTGGCTTTGGCAGGGAAGAAGATGTTCTCCGAATACCCAGAAGGGTTGGGGTTTTATGCTGCTGATTGCATCCCCTATCACTCCCAAAGCATTTATCGTTCAATTTGAGTTTGCACTAGGAAAGTCTTGCATAGTTGGAAAAGTCTGTGTGAACCGGTCTGATTCATGTTTCATTCCATCACAGTGCTTCCCTCTCAGGGAAGTTCATCCATGCAATAGGAGGCAAACTTTGATACCAAAATCCGTGGAGCATTTACAGCTGCTAATTGTTAAAGGCTTTTTCAGGCTTCTTCAGTTTTGGGACATGGTGGCTTTTCATCAGCTCTACTAAGAAAAAAGGCTGTTGTTTCACACTACTGATTTTAAACGTTTGGCCGACAGAAATCACTTAAGTTCTTCTTTCACTTGTGATGCTTCCTACTTTTCCAATGCGTGTGAGAGTGGATGCCAAAGAGAAAGACCTAGGAAAATCTGCAGGGTTTGACTGCTAAGATCAGGCTTCTGTTGTCTGGCTGCCGGCAATTACGAGACTGGTTTTCCTGACTCAGGCAGTCCCTTTCAGTCCTGTGAACCTGCTAAGTCAGGCTTGGGAAAAAAAAATGGGCCTGAAGTCAGTTAATGAGCCCTATTCATTCCCCTGGACCCTCTGCCTTTGGGAACGATCAGTTTTCTGTTTTAGAGATGTTTCTGGTGACTGGAGCAGCTTCGAGCCCTGGCTGAACGTGGGGCCAGCACTGGCACTCTGTTTTTCATGAACTCTCTGACTCCCAGTGACTGAGGTGGATGAACAGGGAGCTTCTGGGGCTGCTGGGGGACAACTTTGAACCCTGCTTATCATAGGCCATAAAAGAGCAGAAAAGACTGATGTTCCTTTGACGCCAACCATCAGCCCCCACTCTTTCTGCTCCACAACCAGAGCAGAGACCCTTGTCCTTGCTTTCTCCTCACTCTGCAGGCCAGCCCCAGCGTAGGGGCTTCAGGACACGTGGCTCTCTTCTCCTGCAGCTCCCATGTATCTTGAGCTGTGTTATGGGGAGCAGGATGAGAATAGGAGTTTCTGGGGTCAGGCCCATCCCTCCCAGCCCCTGGATACTTCTGCTGGATACTGGTTTGCAAAATGGGCATAGGGTCATGCTGGGCAGGTGTTCCTGCAAGACACACTGGATGTGTCATGGTGTTTTGTGGCCTGTCCCTATCCGAAGGGCAGCACTTATCTCAGATGCAACCTTCGTACCTAGGAACTGGGAGAGGTGGCCAGAGCAGGCTGCAGCTGTGTGTGTCCTGTCAGCAGTGAGGAAAGTGGCTGGTCACCCAGTACAGATGGCACTAAAGGTGCCTGCCCTGGCTGTGCCCAGGGGTTGGGTGGATGTCCTGCTCCCTGTCACACTGCAGCCTCCGTGCTGAGCTTCAAAACTAAAAATGAAAACAAAAAAATTTACAAAGGTGATCCTTATTGCGGGGATTGCAAATGCACAATGGTGTGTTGAGGATGACATTGTCTTTGGCTAATCCACTTTTTGTGGGTCAGAGCTTGGTGCTGCTGAGGCAGCATTGAGCTCAGCCATACCTTAGGCAGTGATATTTTGTGATCTCAATCCTTCAATAATGGGGTACAGGGTCACTCTTGGATAAATTTCCTGCATCCACTTGTCAGATGTGATGGCAATAAGAGGTTGGCTTGGTGCTGCACGAAGTGCACGGACTCTGTTTAGTGCTCTGAGGTAAGGGTGGAAAGGTCCGTGATGGGTTGGCGAGGCTGTGGCCCTGCCACCCCAAGGGAGGCATCACCTGTGATGACACACAGCCACCATCACCTGTTAACATCACCAGGAGTCTCTTACCAAGGTCAGTGGAGGCTGAGTAGTTGCTGCCAGGAGGATGGTACTAAAGGCTTCTCAGCAGGATAGCAACCTCCTTTTCCTCAGCCATCAAACCCATGTCGTTGCTTGTCTAGAAAGCATGAATATGTTTTACAGTGGAGCAGTGTGTCGTGTGGGTCTTGCAAGTCTCCCGTGTTTCTCTTTTAAAGCCTTAAAGCATGCGGCAGATTCATTTCCTAAAGGCATTTGTGGTGTTGTCAGGTTTGAGGACAATACTGTGCCTCTTCCAATTCCATCCCTCTTGAGCCACTGGCACCTCTTGCTTCTAAATGAGTGTTTGTGATGAGCTTAGAATGAGGATAACTTTGCTCCTGGCAGCACCAGTATTTGGGAAACACAGTTTATTATTTTTTGTGGTGATTGGCACTTGTCTTATCTCTTGTTCGCTTTTGCTCTCTATTAACATTTGCCTGCCACACTTACCTAATAATTAACAAATTACAGCTGTAATTACCCTGTTTTTCAGCTATTGAGATTAATAGAATGAATTTAAATCATCAGCTTTTAATGGCCTAATAATCCTGGGCAAAGTCCCTGTTAAGGGTTTTAAAATGATGCAACTTTACCAGCTGCCTGATTATCTACTAAGATCTGCTGGAAACCATTGCAATAAAAGGTGCCATTGGTCTTACTTTTACCGTGGTGTTAGGACTGATTATAGTTTTTGTATAGATTTTCTAAAAGACTTTATAACTACTTAATACAGGAAATTCTTCAAGTGTCTTATCTAGGATGACTCTTTTTATGCCATATAATAGGCAACCTGAGCAATTAACAGCTCTGCCATGGTCTGCTTAGCAAACACTAGTAGACAAATTGTATTGGGTTGACTGTGCCTGAAAATACTTTTGAGTGTTTGGTTAACTTTTTCGTCCTAATTTTACTAAATTGAAAAATATCAGACTTGATCTTGGAATGGAACATACTTGTTTGAGTACCTCATTTTGTGTTTGAATTTATTTTTGAAGTTATATTAAGTCTCAAAGAAAACATTACAGTATTTTCAGAGAAGTCACGCCAGAGCCCTTAAAACTTCCTTTTAAAATCTGAACCAACTTGCTGATATCTGCACTAATGAATCATGTGTCCTGGTTGACCTAAAACTTTTTTTGCATAAAAATGGAAAGCGCTGGGTTTGCTCTGATGGTCTTGCTGGGGGCTGTCTGTGCTGAGGATGCACAATTTACAGCCAGTTACATCTTTTGAACTCATCCCTCTGGTTGCAACAACTCTTCAGTGAAACTAAAAGTTGTATTGAGTTGCACTCTGGGTTTCTGATGTGCTGGTGGAACATAAGTGGAGGTGCAGAAGGACTGAAGGGTGGCTGCACAAAGGTGGTCCTGAGGGTCCTCTCTGCAACTGAGGGAAGCGCAAAGCTCCCATCCCAAGAAAGCCTTGGAGAATTCTGCTGCTTTCTTGTTCTTCATCAGAACAAGTGTTAGCACTTCCAGGTTGGCTGTGAGAAGAGCCTGGTCTAGTGGGTGGCACTGTGCCCATGGCAGGGTGTTGGAACTAAATGACCTTTAAGTTCCTTTCCAACCCAGACCTTTCTCTGATTTTATGATCACTGGTCCTGCAATGGCTGAAGCCTCCTGTCCAGTGCTGGCTCAGCAGTGGTCCTACACCAGTGTTGAGATCCCCATTTAATCTGTGTGTACATGCTTCCACTGCAGCTAAAGAGGAGGGTTTGAGGTGAGAGACCACGTGCCCGTGGAGCTCTGTGTGCCAAGAAACAGAGCCCTGGAAGAGGCGCTGGGCTCCTGCATCCACCATTATTTCTGCTTGCTCAGGCATCCTCTCCTGGAGCCACACTTGAGAAAAAACTCTTTCATCTTTATCTGGGTACTTTCCTTGGCTTAAGGCAAGGTCATGTCACCCACTTGCGTCTGGAAAAGTCTTGTGCTTTGTTTACCCACAACAAACACTCAGGAAGAGAGGTGAAATGTAATCTGCAGAGAGCAGCCTCCCACGGACCTGGAAGCCCGCGGGCTTTGTGAGCAAAGGCGCCCGGGGGGGCGATGAGCTGCTAGGCTGTGCCTCTGCTGATTGCATCCTTATCTGGAGCCTTTTAGGCACACCTTTCCATCTTCTCTTGAATGTCCTTTGGCCATCTAAATACCATACATTAGTTCTCAGCTGCAAAAAGCGATGTCCTCAAGCGCTGATCTTGAGGAAACCCAAAACTGTTTGGGTTGAACAGCATTGAACTGCTATAGTTTCAGTCCCTCCGGACCCAAAGAAATGGTGGCAGGGGAGGAAGAGCCTCGTGCTGGTGTTGGAGAGGAACCTTGCAGCTTCGCAAGCATCTCACCAGCAGAAGTAGCAGATGGAGGTGACTTGCATGGACGAAGGACACCACAGAACTTGGTTTCTCATTGATGGAAATGTCATGTTGGGATTCTCTTGCGGGAAACACTTGAGAAGTGTTAGGAGTGAGGAGACCTCAATAGGTTCAGGTTGCTTGGTTTTTAAATCCTGTGTGAGCAAGTTTCAAGCCTGTAACTCCATCAGAATGTCACAAGGGCTGTTGAATATCTCAAGAAATGGAGCTTACATGATTTTGGAATAGGAATTTGAGCTCAAGAGTGGAAAACATGACAGGCGTCCACATCTGGTGATGCAGATCGTGTCTGTAGTCTATTAATTTATCTGCTGTTTTGCAGGACATTTAGTCCTCATAAGCAGGATTGTGTAACTCGAGGTGGGGGGAAGGAGCAGGGTTTGCCCTTTTTAAGTCTTTCTCCCTGTAGATTCAGATGGTATCTTAAGGATAGGAGAAGTGACAGGATTATCTTTTTACAATCTGCTAACCGTGGTGTCTGTGGGCATATTCATGACCCCTGGGCCAGCTGATTGCGATAGTGTAGGATCAGCAGCTCAAGCTGTCCTGAGCCTGGCACCTGCATATGCTGAGTGGGTTCTCCTGTGGAGATGGGCTGAACCCCAGCACTGTCTCCTCCCCAGCAGTGAGGGCCTTTTTCAGCAGAAGCAGTCAGTGAAAGCCCTGTCAGTGAGTCAGGTGTCTCTGCATGCGTGGCAGGTGTACAGAGCTGCAGGAGAAAGTGGGGATGGGAGTGAGCTTGTGGGCATCAGTGCATACCCCAGGGGTGGGCATTGCCAGCCCTGTGCCAGGAGCTCACGTCACCTGCTCTTGGACACTCCTGAGGAGAGCGAAAGGATCCACAGGAGGTGTTCAGTTGTGCATTGCCCCCTCCTCACAGGGACTGCTTGCTTATTTTTCTCCCAGCTCCTTGTGGTTGTTGTTTGAAACATACCCTGATGCCAGAGGGTTTGTGGGTTTTAATTAGTAACCCTGGGTCATTTAATTATCCATGCAAATCTCCAGTCATCTTCTGAATCCTACTCAATTCTTAACCTCTTCACCAAACCTGCACCAAACACAGGACAATGTGCACAGTGTTATAACTATCAAAAACTTTGTGTAAAAGTTGCTGCTCTACAGTTTCATTAAAAAAATAAAGTTTAATTAAATATGTATTTTGTAGGCTTATGCCATTACTTAAAAGAAAACAGTGCTGGAAAGATGAATATCTAGCTGAAATGTTTTACAGCAAATATTTTCCTTCCCAGTTTGGCTTCCAAATTACATCTGTCATGTTCCTCCGAAAGCCCCAGCTGGCTAATGGGAAAAGTTTGCTATTGCTTTTCTGGGGCTCTTTCTCCAAAATTCAGTGTTTCAGCAATAATCAGGAAACAGGGTTTCAGAGTGAAAAGACCTGAGTTACTGCTGTCCTATTTTTAATGAGTAAAAATTTAAGTGTTTTATTTTGAAACCAGCTTGTTAGCTCTGTGAGACAACTTATTTTTTACAACACCTTGTACCATGGGACTGACCCCTTGTGTAGGATTAGAGACCCTGTGATCTCTGATAATGCCAAGCAATTAACAACCCATCAGAGGCTGATTCTTGGCAGTGAAGTCAAAGTTTTTGTAACGACTCTGAGCAAATTAATTGGTGTTTGGCTGCCTGTGACTTCGAGGAGGAGCAAGCTGGAAAGCGAAGGTGTTTGTTTGGGGTTTACTTTTTCACTCGTCCCAAACTCTAAACTGTGCAAGGTAGGTAAGGATAGGGCATTCCTGAAAATGACTAGAAACAGAATAAATTTCTAAAGATTCATTAAATGTGTGAGCTGCAGCAGCTATAAGAAAATATTTAGATACTGAAAAATAAACTTCGTAATGATTATATTTGAAAAATGTTTCTGTGCTTCCTTGTCATGACTTTGTCCCTGTATTGGCTGCATTTATACCCATGTGAGCACCAACTACTTACCTCTGAAATTTTACTATAGCCTTAGGAGTATCTGACCCATTTTTATTGTTGCAGGTAGAGCTTCATGTCCACCTGGATGGAGCCATTAGACCAGAGACAATCTTGTACTTTGGCAGGTGAGTTGTGGGGTGAAGAAAGTTCCAGGAGCTGCAGTTTGAAAGCATCATCCCTTCTGCTTGTCCAGGTGTGCAACAGAAGAGCTCCTGCAGGCAGCAAACCTGGCTGATGCTGGTGCTGTCTCTGCCCAGACAGGTCCTCTGGCTTCAAAGTTTGGTGACACTGAGCACATCCCAAAAGGCAGGATCCACAGGTAGCAGGAATGTGAGCGAGGTGGTCATGGGTTTGTGAGCCGGGCAAGCCAAGAGGAGCCACCATGAGAAAAGCCCAGAAGATGTCTCATAAACATCTGCCTGTCTTTGAAGTGTGCCCAGGGTACAGCAGAGTCACTGTATTCAGATTTCTTTTTCTATGTTCCTAATTGCAAAAGGAGGTGAAATGACAGCAGGCTGGAAGTGTTGTCTTGGTGGTAGTGGCATTCTGTGGTTTGAGGAGAAAACCCCACTTGAGTGCCCTTCCCTGCCCTGCTGCCACTTGCCTTTGCCTGCCTGGTGTCAGAAGTCAAGGGTTCACACTCGTGTGAGGGTGACCCAGGGAAGCACTTGGCAGTGACTTGGAGAGAGGTTGTTTCCTTGACAGAGCCCATGTGCATCTTCTTCCTTCAGCGTAGATTGTGTGGGAAGCACTGGGGTGAATGATTAACTGGTGTGAGGACCTGGCTCCACGCTTGTAGGCAAAATAAACACGATTTCTTCCAGCTGTCACCAATACCCTCAGATCAAGAAGGTTGCCAGCTTGAGGATTTCAGCAAACAGCTCTTAGGCACAACTCTGGTACTTTTGAAAGGAAGTCAGTTCTGAGGAGGATGGGAAGCTGTTCTGTCATCCTGTGAGCCCAACAGACTCGAAGGCGGTGCAATCCTACGGGGGAATATTCTTTCTACAGTAGCTTTTTCTGCAGGGTGTGGCCATACCTTTTGCAGTATAGTCAGAGCAAGGAGGGTGGACCAGAGCTCTCCATTCCATTTGCTGCAGGATGTTGGCACCAAACTGAGTCAGGGTTCCTGCTGATGGGGTGCAGGGCTGGAATACGAGTCCAAATGGACAGATGAGTCAGTGCTGACTCCCTGGGGCTCTGCTGGGTGTCTCTGCCAGCCAAGGGAAAATGCCAGTGTAGACTCCTAGGACAGTTGTAGGAGCCCAGGAAGCACTGCCTGTCTGGGGATCCTGTGCCAGAATCGTTGCTTAGGGTAGAAACCTTCATTGCCTGAGGGTGTGCTGAGTTCCCTCTTATTTTTAAACAGCCTTGGCATTCCCTGGAGCTGCCAGCCCTTGAGTGGAGCAAGGCTGTGCTATTCATGAGCTCTAAAACTTGTGCTCCCACACAAAAAGAGCAATGGGGCAGTGCAGGAGGCTGTAGGGGACTGACTGCCTTAAGAACCTCACCCTGGGCACAGAAAGCTGCTTGTGGTCTATTTTTAAAGGTAAAGAGCTGGAAATAAATTTGCCAGGTGGTGGCATAATATAACCCCAAGCTGCTGGGATGCCCCCTTGGGCTGTGCACTGCTGAACTCAGTCATTTTTAGAAACTGTCTCCAATTCTGTCAGGTCTAGGTCAGGGTTTGCAACCCCGCTGCCCAGCCAAAGTGTTTAGAGCCATGGCTGACCTCTCATGGGCAGCCTGGGTGTCCCCAAGAGAGGTGCCCTTTCTCAGGTGGGAGGGTGTGTGTGGTGCTGCCCATGGTTGGAGGTAGATCTGAGCAGTACAGCAAGAGGGTAGGAGCATGTTCCCCTGGAGCAGCTTTGCTTCAGGAAGGATCACACCTACCAGGAGGGTTGGATGGGGCAGCAGAAGCTCCCAAAGCCACACTGGCATGATCCACTAGACCTCCTCATCCAGAGTGCTGCCTCCAGGGTGGATCATCCTTGCACAGGCAGCAGCAGCAGCAATCCTTCTGAAAGCACACAAAAAATGGCAGGGAAGTGGCTTTGACACAGGAAGCTTTCCCTGGGCAGGTGGAAGAAGGTGCACACTGGTTCATAGAGCATAGACTGATGTGTCAGTGCCATGGAAAGGGCAAGGCAGGGAGGAAAACCAATGCCTTGGCAACGATAAGTGTTCCCTGCTGAGCGCCAGCAACTTAATCTGTGCAGATTGCATGTGAGGGCTGAGCGTGGGGCTGGTTTCCTTCCTGGCCAAGCAGGGAAGGAGCAGTGTTTACTGAGCCCAGGAGCAGGGTCCTTTGGACTGTGTCCCTGTGTGGCTCCTTGGAATGGTTGCTGGCATTGGGACAATAAAGCTGTCTGTGGTGTTTTGTCTCTATTAGCAGAGATCCATCAATGAGCTGTAATTCATTGTGGCAGGAAAGAGGATTAAAAACAAATGTCTAGTTATTATTCCAAATTTATGTTGGCTTGTGCAGGGTACCAGAGTGTGGGGCTGGCAAAGCTTGCCCAGGAACTCTGCAGCACCCTTGGCTGGCAGCCCAGCTGTCTCTCCACTGCACTGGGGACACCTTCACCCACACAGTACTCCAGCTGCTCCAGGGAAAAATAGCCTCTTCCCTCTTGAAAGCATTTAGGTGGGCTTTAGCATCTCTAGCCCTTTGGTGGGAGCAGTTGTTGCCATTTGCTCCAGCGTGGGAGGTGTCTCTGTCAGAGAAGATGCCACCACAATGCCAGACTCTGGAACTGGCTCACTCACAGGAGCTGCCAGCACTAAACCCCTGAGCCGTGACACTTCTGCCTGTGATCCCAGGCCTTGGAGCATCTCCTTGATTTCTCAAGCTCTTGAGCCTGCATAAGTGAAAATTAAGTTTTCTAAAGAATTTGGCAATTCTACTCCTAGGACTAGGACGTGCCAAAAAATAATCCAGAGCCCTTTTAGATGAACTCCTTCTTAAGCTTAAAATGTGCCCTGGCTGTGTTCCTGCAGGGTCAGTCTGGGCTTGTGTTTTGGTTTGTTTGTGCTTTGCCTGTGTTTTGGCTTTCCTTCCTCCCCGCTGAGATTCAGGGCTGCATCCACGAGGAGATTTTGGAAGGACAGCGTGTGCCATATCTCTTCTGTGAAGAAGCAGTGGTCGCTGCTGCCAGCTTGGGATGGGATTGCTGTGTGAAATGGACTGATTAAAAATGTGATAACCTTCCCTGTCAGTAACATGTGTCTTCATTTCCAGAAAAAGAGGGATCCCCCTCCCTGGAAACACTGTTGAGGAGCTCCTGAAGTATGTGAGCTATGACACACCACTTACACTTCCCCTATTTCTCGAGAAATTTAATTACTACATGCCTGCTATTGCGTAAGTACCCTGCTTTTTGCTTCTTCTCCCTCAACCCTTGGCAGCATCCCTTGGCTCAGCCTTGGAGGTTCCCTGTGTGCCCTGAGGGTGACAAATCCAGGTGCTGTCCCTGCAGGGGTGACCGTGAGGCGATTAGGAGGATTGCCTACGAGTTTGTGGAAACGAAGGCAAATGAAGGAATGGCCTATGTAGAGGTCCGGTACAGCCCTCACCTCCTGGCCAACTCTGGTGTGGATCCCATCCCCTGGGGACAAGCTGAGTGAGTGATCCTGCTGTGTCTGGGAGCTGGTGGGTGGCCAGTTGGGCATGGAGGAGGCATGGCCCACGCTGGACAGTCACTGTGCATTCAAAGCCTGCTGTAACCAAATCTCCTTTCTCCCCCCATGCAGCAAGTGCTGGCATACTTCTACCTCTCTTTCCCATCTATATGTTTTTTCATCTTAAATATCTCTGTGTGCTGCTGTGTTTTGATGTCCCTTGCTCTGGGCAGCAGATTCTGCATGTGCAGAGCAGCTGTTCTCAGCCTTTTGGCTGAAGCTATTCTCTGTGCGAGGCAAAGCAGTATTCACTTATGGACTGCCTGCAAAATGGGAATTGGAGCTGGCAGAGGCAGTGGGTGGTGTTGGAGGGGCTGGTGATCCGATCCCTTCCTTGCATGTCATCCTCTCTGTGATGTGTGCCTATCATTAAGTCAGTGCTGGGCTCTGTGGCCTCTTTAAAGTGTGCTATGATGGGCATTGAGCCCTGTGCCTGGCTGCCCTAATGAGATGCTCTGGCAAAGAGGGGTTTCCTCTGCCTGGGCAGGATTTGCACCTGGTTCCCTGGAGCATTTCTAAATCTTACTGTCATCTTCACATGCCTTTGTCCCTGACATCTGGTAAATGTGAGCGTGGCATGGGTGTAAAAGGTGCTCTTAAGTTCTGGGCGGTCTCATTAGGCACCTCTGGATATAAGTGGAACACTGGGCAGCCTGAATCCTGCCTGCATCTCTGCCTGGTGTCTGCTTTCCTTCTGATTGCTTTTCTTCCCTGCAGGGGAGACCTCACTCCAGATGAAGTCGTTCAGCTCGTAAATCAGGGACTGCAGGATGGAGAAAGGGATTTCCACATCAAAGCCAGGTCTATTCTATGCTGCATGCGCCATATGCCAAGTAATGTATTGCAGCCCCCCTGCTGCTCTGCCCCCCTTCCCTGACATGTGGTGGGGGGTGATGTCCCCTGGGTTTGGGTCCCTGCAGAAATGCAGGGAAAGCCCTGGTCTGTGGGAATGATGCAGGGCCAGACAGTGCTGAGGAGGAGTTCTTTCTTGGTGGGGGTCCTCTGCTCCCTTCACTGTGGGGAGAAGTTCTGCTGGATGCGAGAGTGGGGATTTGTGGGTACAACCAGTGTCTGAAAGGTGTTGCTAGAAAGCAAAATGGGCTCCTCTGTCCTTTCTGGGGGGAGCTGTGATCTCTGCTCCCTGCCCAAAGGCCAGAGCTCCCCTTGGGCCACTTAAAGCCATTGGCACAGCAAGCAGTTGCGTCTGCCATGACTGTCTGGTGGGTCTGAGAAGAATGGACATAGAAGGAGGACCAAGCATGAGGTCTCACACTTCCCTGCTTGTGGTCCTGCTGCTACAGCAGCATGCTCCTTCCTTAGCCTGGATCATGGGGCAGCCAGAGAATCTGCTGGCTGCAGTCAGTCTCTGCTGGCTTAAGCTGAAAACACAAGTCAAATATATTTAAGACACATATATAAAATGTTTTTTTATAAATCAGCAGCTCTGAACTTGGTCAGTACCAGGTGCTGTGGCCCAGAATAGGAAGAAAACCCAATTTCCAGCATTTCAATGGGCTGCTCAGTTCTGCGAGCACCTTCCTCTGGGGAAGAATGCAGTCAGAGAGAGGCTGTGTGACAGTAGCTGTTATTTTTTCTAAGTGTCTTCATATGTCATATCAATTTTATGTAGGCTTAGTAGGACGGATTTTTCCTGATGGGTACATGGTTAATGAGTGTATAGAAATGTGAAATTACATTTGTGGAAACTAGGAGATTTGAGAATAGAGGTTTTTTTCCTGCCTGTACAGTCAACTCCAAACAATACTTTGAAAACTTGACCCTGTAATTTCTGGTTTTTAGAAAGAAAGCATTTTTCTTTGTAGAAACTGGAAAGGGGTAAGGCACCGTCACACTGATCTGCAGTTACAGTCCCTGCCAGCACACAAGTGGTAAAGGCAGGAAGTGGCAGGAGCATCCGAGGGCAAGTGCAGCTGCACTGCAGGAGGTATTGTTTGTGCAAACAACAGAGTTGGCATTCTCATACCTGTATCCCAGGGCACCAGCTCTGTTACCCAGAGCCAGTGATGTGCTGGGTAAAGAGTCTTAAGTGCTACATTCAGGATATGCTGCATAGTGAGAAGCCACCCTGTAACTGTCGAGAGAAAGGAAGAGATGCCAGCCAGAACTAGTTTGTATTAAAGTTGTTAATAAAATAATGGCTCTACCCAGTGAGCTGGGAACTGATGAAAAAAAAAGATGAAATTGCATACATCATCGTATATGTTCATATTATTTGGGGACTGTACACTGCAGGTACCTGTTAATTATTAACACTACTGTTTATCTCTTTCTTGGCCTTTCTGCTAAGGTTAAGTGCTATGTGAGCTGGTAGATGCATGTCCCTTCCCAGAGGTTATCTGTCCTCATCAGAGGGAGCTCTGAAGTAGTTGTGGTTACTTGTTACTCTCTTTCTCACTGATGTCAAACAGATAAAAGTTCAGTTCCTTCCCCCTTGTCTTGTCTCGGGGAAGTCAAGGATGCCCTATAACAGGGCATGGCTGACTTTCCTAGAAGGCCTCCCAGAGGTCCCTTGCAGCCTAACTGCTTGGTAACACAACATATCCAACAGGGCAGTTCTTTCCTTTCCCCCCACCCTTGCCCAGCTGGGATAAGGATGAAAGCTCAGCAGTGAGCTGAGGGATTTCTTCAAGGCACCATTTTACAGGGCAGTGCATTTCATCTTAACCTCGAGACAACTGCAGCAGTCAACCACTGTTTGGAGGTGATTTTTAATTCTTTCTTTCCCTTGCACAAAGTGAGCAGAAGAACATGATATGAGAGTTTTATAGCTGGTGAATCCATTTGATTTCCTTTTCCTGGATGACAGACTGATCAGTTGTCAACTTTTATTTGCCTGAAGATGACAGACTTATGTAGTAGTTTCTTTTAGAGTATCACATTTTAGGAAAGACCAAAGAAAATAGCTCTAGCCTTCTAGTTATAGGACCAGGATTTGTTCATAAAAATGCTAAAGGTGTGACCCTTATGAATGCTTCCTCCTGAATCCTGGAGCTGTCTCTTCCAGGCTGGTCTCCAGAGGTGGTGGAGCTCTGCAAGAAGTATCAAAACGACTCTGTGGTGGCTGTCGACCTGGCTGGGGATGAGACCCTGAAGGTGGAGAATTACTCTGAGCATAAGAAGGCTTATGAGGTTTGTGGAATATGCTTCTTAAAAGAAATTATAAGAAAAATACATATTGGGGGGATGCGTGGGAAGGGACAAGCAGCACTTTTTTTCAACTGCAAACAGCTGGGAAAACTTAAAAATGCTTTGTAGCTATTGAAAACATCCAGTTAAATAGCAAAAGTATTTGTTTATATTTCCTAAATGATCAATGGCAGGCATCACTGCTTAAGCATGGCCTTAGAGCTGGGGCTTGGCACACTACTCTGTAGCACTGAGTGTGACAGAAGTGACTTGGAGCCCATATCATCCCCCACCCCACTGCTGTGAGCTCCTGGGGCTCAGTGAAACCACAGCCAAGGGTGGAAGAGACTAGCCTTTCCAGTCTGGCAGAAATCACCCGAGGAGCAGAAAAGAAGCAGCACATTTGAAGGGTTTTTATCTGATCATCTCAAATGCAAGCGCTAGAATGGCTTCAGAAGCCTGATCCCAGTCTCCTCCTAGACTTCAGCCTTTGCAAATGCTCTTAAGGAAAAGTCCTGCTCCTCGTTGCTGGTGGGAGTTTGAGGCTGTTAGTCCCTTCCATCAGTGGAGGTGGAGGTAGAAAGGCAAAAAGGTCAGTGGTTTGCAAGCAGTGCTCAGGTCTGAAACCACATGGGGCTTCCTTGGGTCTTCACCCCACCAGTGGGAGCTGATACAAGGTCTACCTGCACTGCTTTGCTGGAAAAACAGAGTGATTATAAACCAAGACACGGGTACAGGGTTTTATTAATCAAGGGGCAGGTGGGTCTTACCCCGTCCTGGTGTGCCAGCAGTACCCAGGTCTAGCCTTGTCTATCTGAAGGATGCATCTTGTCTCTGTGCCAAGGGCTCACTCAGGCTCTGAGATACTGAAGCAAACCCCACTCCCATCTAGTAGTAAGTAACTGAAAGAAAACTCCCAACTGCAAAGCCCTGAAGGACTGTCTGTGAAGAGTGGCTGCTGCGAGATGGGGCTTGCAGCCTGCCTGCTGCTGCTGGCTGAGTGGCCATTCTCCAGCAAGGCAGGAGCCAGGCTTCCCTTGAGGCTGCATGGCTTCCCAAAGCTTCCCAGCTGGGCTGCCTCCACCCACAGCCCCTTACCAGGAGGGAGGTGCTCAGTTGTCAGAGAATTTCTTCATCTCTACCCTGAGGGGGCTTCTAAATTCTCCCACGTGGCTGCAGTTGGCCAGAAGGGTAGAAATTCCAAAGGCTGGAACTGCCACAAGGTTCATGCAGAAGAACAAGTGGGTGGAGGAAGGAGAGCTTGGAGCTTGCTGCTGTCTGGAGAGGAGGCAGTGGTGAGCTCAGCCAGAAGAGACCTTGAGGAGCCTGGCTGGGCTGCAGCAGAAGGTAACCAGGATTTCTGTCTGTTCTAAGTTCCAAGTGCTCTTTGATTTCGGAGCTTGTGATCTGTGGGCTTTTGGCACAGAGCCTTGTTGCTTGCTGTGCGATTCCAGGGGTTTGCTGACCTTGCTGTGGGTGATGGGACAGGAACATGTTCTCCCTTGTTCTGCAGGAAGCTGAGAGATGTGGGATCCATCGTACTGTCCATGCTGGGGAGGCTGGCCCGGCTGCCATGGTCAAGGAGGTATGAGGAGAGTTCCTGGCTCAGGACAGAGAGGGGCAGGGCTGGGAAGTGCCCTGGTCCCCTGCACCAGGGAGAGAGGGGTCCCAGGCCTTGCTGTATCTATAGCAAAGCGAGCACTGGGGACATGGGCAGAGGTCTGGCCCAGTTCCTGGAAAGGGACATCCCAGGAACCTGGTCAGTGGTGTGGGCTTTCCCCATGGTGGGACAGGGATCTCAGGGCAGGCAGGAGCTGAGCTCATGCCCAGAGGCCGTGAGTGGTTTTCCTGTGCTCTCTAGGCAGTTTATGTCCTGAAGGCTGAGCGTGTTGGCCATGGATACCATGTCCTGGAGGACCCTGAGCTCTACAAGGAGCTGCTGAGAACAAGGATGCATTTTGAGGTAAGAATGTGTGGTGGGAGCACAACAGCTGCTGTGTGAGTGGAAAACCAGCCCTTGCTTGGGGTGTGCTACAGGCAGGGACATGCCCTGACACCCGAGTGCTGACCACGTGTATGGTGACATTGCATTGAACCCAGATGCCCAAAGCTCCACAGCAAAAATGGTGGGGAGACCTGCCTGTTTGCTGGAACCTGTTGCAGGGAGCACCAGTGCACACAGCAGCTTGTGGGAGGCATGTAGCAGAAAGAATGGATCCTGGTGTGGCCAAGGATAATTCTAGAGGGATTATTCCCTCATTTATATACCTCAAGTCTGCAGGCTCCTCCTTCCACAAATCAGGCTGCTGTACCAGAGCAAGTCTGCTTAGAGGGTAGAAATGCCTGAGAGTTACTGTGCATGTGCAGATTTCCTTGGCTTTTCCCCAGAATGGTCATACACAGCTAATAGATGGAATATATTCGTATATACTTAATGGCAGTGGTTTCCTAACTGTGACTGACACATGGCTGGTGACTGACTGGCCATGGGAAACATCCCACTGGCTCCTGCCACTGTCGTGTGGGCTGAGGGCTCTTTGCATCCATGTCCTGGGACATGCACTGGTCTGTCAGAGTAGCACTAAGGGGCAGCTGTGAACAAAGCTCTGAGCCTGTATCTGGCTTTACCAGCCTGCTGAGCTATCTGTGTCCACAGCTAGGGTTCAGATCCGTGTGGTTGATTCTGGTTTTCATTCTTAACTCCCCTAAACAGGTCTGCCCTTGGTCCAGTTATCTCACTGGAGCATGTTCTCCGGACTTCACCAAACATCCTGTAATACAGTAAGACTTCTCAATTATGTGCAGTCTTAAATAACTAGGATTTGGGTTGATTATAGCTGCTTTATTGCTTTACAAAACAATTATGTAGGACAATGTGGCACATCCTTGTCCTTTGGCACAGGAGGGCCTGGTGCAGCTGGAGTGGTGCAGGGGTCCCTTGGGGAGGCTGTCTTGTCCCTCCTGCCCTGCTTTGAGCTGTGGTGTGTGAGATGCTGCACCCCAACCACTGCTGGCAGGTCACTACAGAGCCAAGCTCCATGTCTGTCTCCAGCAGTTCCAGCTGTGGGGACAGCCCTGAGGTCTTTGCTTTTACTGCAGTTCACCCTGAGAACTGCAAATTGTCACATCCAGTGTTTTACCCACCAGTCCAACCTTGTTTCCTTACAGATTTAAGAATGATCGTGCCAACTATTCTCTAAACACGGATGACCCCCTCATCTTTAACTCCACCATTGACAAGGATTATGGCATAGTAAAGGAATACATGGGCTTCACTGAAGAGGAGTTCAAGAGAGTTGTAAGTCATCCCTGCCTGGGTGCTCTGCTGGTGTCCTGATGCAGCCCAGGACAACCCTCTGGTTTTATTTTATAAGCTGAAGAGTTTTAAATGGAAATCAGAAAATGCTGCCCTGGTCTTGCAAGCAGGAGGCTGAGAGGGTGCTGAGCTGGCTGGGGTGGTTCTGGGGCAGAGTGTGGGTGCAGGGTGGCCTCTGAGGGGCTGTATCACCCGGGCTGACTGCCTCAGTCTGTGTGGGGAACAAGTCACAGTGGAAATTATCCACTGCTGGCCTCATACCAGGTCTGAGCAGTAAGAAAGGAAGGTGCTTTTTGCGCTTTTTTCTGGATTTGGAACTGCAGGTCAGTGATTTCAAGGCCTGGCCCAGGAATGAGAAAGACTCAGAAGGTACGAAAGTGCTTGCAGTTTTTCCTCAATTAACCCAAGGATGCAACAACTGAGCTGGAAACACAGTGACTGCTGGTTCAGTTTTGGCACACACGGTCATTTGTGTGTCTCGATTACATCCTTGATTTTCTGATTTTTCACCCAAGACAGAAAGACAGGGTAACTGTTAGGAGTTTGACTTACCTGGTCACCAAGCAAACCTTTCCTGGTTGAGTCATGTCATGCTCAGCACTTTCACCTGCATGTCTTCCAAGATGCTTGAATTTGGAAGAGCAGGATGCACTTGACAAGAGAGCATCAGTCCTGCTCTCAACTCTGTCTGGAGGAACAAGTCTCTTTCTCCTACTGACCTCACTCTCTGGGTCTGGAAAGAGGAACAAGGACAGCTGTGAGCTTTGGGATCCTGGATTCACAGCTTTGCTCTCCCGCTCTTGGAAAAGCCAGTTTGTTCCTATGTAATAGGAGTCCCTGCATGAGACGGGTGACCAGGTTGAATTCCACAGCCAAGCTGTGTCCCATCAGGTTGCCACCACTGCTGTGTGAGGAGAGGCTCTTATCCAAAGAGGAGCTACAAAAGTAGGAGCGGGCCTAAAGTGCATATCCCAGAAATTCCAGAGTATTTAAATACCTTTGGTTTGTGCCTGTCTTACTCCTCCTGGGACTGCTGCTAGTGATGGGTCAGAGCAGTTTCCCTGTAAAATGGAAATGAGAGTAGAAACTTTACATTCTCCCTCGCCTATGGCTGCTGAGAGCCAGATGTTGGGATGTGCACAACTACATGTTCATGTCTGATAGGTCTTAATGTCTCCTTTGTCTTCCCCCTCTTCTTCCCCAGAACATCAATGCAGCCCAGTCCAGCTTCCTACCTGAGAAGGAAAAGCAGGAGCTGCTCAACAAGCTGTATGAAGCCTATGGGATGGTCCCCAACGCATCATGATCCATCCCTGTGAGCCAGCATGGAGTGGGGCCCTTCTTCAGGTGTGAGAGCACTGAGAGGAGGTGCCCAGAGTCGGTCTCTATTCCTGGCAGCCCTATGTTAACCCTTACAATGCTCATCAGAATCAGACTTTCACATTCACTACCTATACCCTGACAAGCTCTCTCCCAAATGGATATCCAGCTTCCTATCCTGCTGTTGTGGAAGCAAACTGGATCTGCCTGCTGGCCTGACTCCTTTCTCCATCTGCCAGTGTTTTTGTACTGCAAATGCAAACAGAACTTCCTCTGCTTTTTTTAAACCCTCTTTCCCTGTTTTTCCTGTCCTGTCCCACTGACCTGCTTGGCCCTTGTCTGCAGTGCTGAAATAACCACCTTTAACTCTGACTGTGGCCTGGGTTAATCTTCACCTTTCCAGGGAAGAGGTGTGTTAGTGCTTGCAGGGAGTGAGCAGGTGTTTCAGACACAGAAGCTTTATTCCTGTCCCTGTGGGTAGGAGGGTTTGGTCACAGCTATATTTACACAGGGTTAGTCTTGTACTAACAAGACTGGAACAAGAACAAGCTGGAAGCTGGTGCCCCTGCCTGTGCACAGATCTAAAGGGCATTTAAAACAAAATACAATTTTTTTGGCAATCCTTTCTTGGACAAGAACTGTATCTGGCCTCCCAGTGTCACTGCTGCAGCAGGGCACACTTTGGCCTCAGGCCCCAGCCGTGGTCACTGCTGGCCGTGACCATGCTCACACATGCATAGGAAGTTGGAACATAATTTCACCATTTTGGGCCAAAATCTGCCTTCTGGGACTTCTCCCACTTCCATACTCATCCTTGGGAATTCCTGTGAACTGTAGTTTGATCTTCCTCTATCTTTGTTTAGGACTTGGAGAACCCATGATTGATTGGCTGGTTTAACAATTCTGCCCTCTTCCTGACTGGACATAATCATTAGGCACTGTTAAGGCTGAATAAGTAAATTGACTAGGGCCCATATTGACTCAGGTCCCATCTGATTGCTTTTCAACTACAACACTGGCTAGAAGTCAATGTTCGGCTTGGTGGAGAATTTATACAGAAAAATTCCTAAGTGGTTTTGGTGCATTATAGTGTTTGTACTCAATAAGCAATAGAGCTGTGCATCCAGAAAAGAGACCATGGTTTTCTTACGTGAGTGTGTGATGTGCTTTACCATCCCAGGTGTCTGCCAAGATGCTTACTCCAAAGATACTGTACCAAAAGTTGCCTTTGACAAGGGGCTGTGGTCACCATTACCATGGACAGACCACAGACTGGTCCAGTCTAATCCAGCAGTAACAGTGTGCTGTGAGGATTTCCATTCTTTCTGGGCTTCCATATTGGTCTTCTGAGTAAAATACTCTATGTGGTGCATTTATCCACATAGACAGATGAATAAGAGAGTGATTTTCTTACTTTTATAAAGCAAAAGATAAAGCATCCCTTTTAGGAACATGATTGTGGTAAGAAACAAGCTTTTTTTGGGTAATTCTTCTCCAAAAATTGTTTCGGAAGAAGAGTTTCTTGTTTGGATTCTGGACAGTTGATTGTTAATCCTGTTTAATAAAATAACAAATTTTTATGAAAAGGTAAGTCGTCTTGCCTTTCTGTTCAAGGGTGACTGTTCCAAACTGTGGCCCATGATCTTCAACATGTGCTGTGGTACCCCTGGTATCCCTGGGGGCTTTGGCAGCCTGATTCCTGCCTTCTTCCTTTGCTAGGCTGGAGCACTTTGACAGCCAGAGGGAAGCCTGCTCCCTTGCCAGACAGCCAGGTTGCATTTATTGATGCAGGTTGTTCCAACTCCCCTGTCCTTTTACCTTCAGTAATCAAAGGGACGTATAACCACTTCTAGAAGCAGCATTGCCATCACTGTGTACTCTCACTTTTCCCAGTGTGTATCAAAAAGAGTTTACAATTTTCTTTCCCCTGTCTCCTGGGTTTTGCACAGCTGGTTGATGCTCAGAGCCAGAAGAGGGGCAGTCTGGGCTGGACCATCAGCCCAGGAAGGCCAATGTTTGCTAAAGACTTTTGGATCATTTAGTGCTTGGTTAGTTTCAGGAGATCTGGCATGCCATGTGTTCAGCTGAAATGAAGGGCTTGGAGCATCCATGTGCTCAGCAGCTTTGCAGATCAGGATGTGGCTGGATTAAGGCAGTACCCCTGGTCTTTCAGCACAATCGGCAACAGCAGCTGACCTGGCTGTCACTTGCAGGGGGAACCCGATGCCTGTCCCCTTAGAGTAGCTGGCCAACAGGTCCTTACTCCTCTGCCTAAATATAATTCTGGAACAGATATTTTCTGACCAGGGAGAGCTAAGATTAGCCTGCATTTGACTGCTGGAGGTCTTGTGTGGTGCGCAGTTCCTCCATACTGCCTTTCAGCTCTCTCTGTGTCAGCATGAGCCAAAAATACTGTTCTGTTCCATGGTGAGGAGGGCTGGAAATGGGGCTTAAAGACACAACTAAGCAGTCAGCCAAGCCCAGCAGCTACCTGCTGATTTGCCCCTGGGCATGGGAAATGGGAGCAGGCTCTTGGCTGCTATCTGGGCTCGGCTCTGCAATAGCACCCAGGGAATGCTGTGCCAAAGCAACAGCCACACCACCACCTGGCTGCCAAATCCCCATTTCCTGTGGGGCTGGAGCCATGGACATCTCTGGGCTGGCCCCACAGACATTGCTTCTTGTAGGACCACAGACAGTTCTCCCTTCAGAGTGTTTCCCCAGACAGCTCTGCCTTGTCCCTGTCTGGCTGTCAGTCCCAGCCTGGCTGCTCCATCAAGATCAGCTTGGGCTGGGGGAAATGCCAGCAGTGTCCCCACAGTTCTATGCTGCAGAAGGAAGACATCTCTTCCTCCTGGCACCAATTCTGCTGGTGTCTGGGCCAGTGCACCAAGGCCCAAGCCAGCCCTGAGCTTGACTTCTGGGTTAGTAACATGGAGGGGAGCAGTGCTCCACAGTGGATAGAGTGCCCATGGGAAAAGCACTGCCTGCCAAAAACACCTGGGAAAGCGGGGCCAGATTTCTGGAATGTTCTATGCCCAACTATATCTGTCTCAACCTGAGTGCTGCAAACCTTTGAGATTTCACGGACCCAAACTGAGGGGACTGTCCTGTGGCATACCTCCCATGTTTTCCTATTCGGGAAAGCTGGTGAATCCACCCCACAGATCAAAGCAAAACAGAGGAAAAAGAAACATCCAGGCAGGAAAAACACCTTCAGTACTTGAAGGCTGTGTTATTTATTCCAACAGCTTATATAGTTTTATCAAACCATCTTTAACACAAAACATGTCTCCTAAAAGAGAGAATGGTGTGAGATCCTACCAGAGATCATCTCAGCTAACAGCTTGCAAAGTTAAGCCTGAATTTCAACAGTCAAACCAGCAAAATGTTTCTCCCTTCCCCTTAACAACATCTTAAGATGCTGAAACCCAAAGGAAAAGACACCTGTGGCTGGTGCTGCTGGGTCTCCAGGTGGGGCTCATCCCCACAGAGCTGTGCTTTGGTCCTTTCCTGATGCTAAGCAGCAGCAGTACAGGTGAGAGGTGTTGACATGAGGGCAGCAGGACTGGCCAGGTCCCTTCCCCACAGCCCACCCTGATGAGGGGCCACCGGGCAGTCCAGAGGCCAGGTCAAGTCTAAGATGCAGGTGAGGGTGAAGCTTAGAAAAACCAATAAACTAAATTTCTAATCTATGGAAACAGAATAAATAATAGTCTAAATTTGCAAAGGAGGAAGGTACCTTGGACAGGAAAGTCTCATGTGTCTATTATTACTGAAATTGTTTTCCCCCAAGGGAAAATCACAGCTAAGGCATCTTGAGAATGGCTCATGTCACTACAACCACATCAGTGTTGCTCTAAATCATTGGGGATGGGGACAGAAGTCTTCTGGAGGTGCCAGTCCTTGCACAGCATCTTGTGGCTCTCTACACAAACACAGTTGCAGCAGAGGCATTTGACAGACAACTTGCTGTTCCAGGTTGGCTTTTGTCTGCAGATTCAATAGCAAATTCTTGTTTAATGTTCACAGCAAGGCCTTCCTCCTGCCCATCCCACCCCCTGTTTGCTCTCATGGGGAGGGGCTGCTTTCTTGCCCCTTTGGTCTTGCTCCAGGGTCGTTGTCAGAAGAAGAGGCATCTCTTTGGCTTTCTGTGAAAGGGAGGATTGGGAAGAAAGCACAGTTACATGCTGCTGAGGACACAAGCCATCAGTAATTGCTATAGCTGATTTAATTCTCATTGCCACCTGAAGACCTATCACTCCCTGCTGTGGCCAGATACTTGGGCCCATCCTTGGGAGTGTTCAGACCAGGCTGGATGGGGCAAGCAGCAACCTAATTTAGTGGAAGGTGTCCCTGTCCATGGCCCAGATAGTCTTCAAGGTCCCTTCCAAACCAAACTATTGATTCTGTGATCCTATAATTAGGACTAATGGATTCTCCCTTCATGTTCCTGGAGTAGAAACAATTCTCAACTCATCTGGCAATGCTGGGAGGGAGCCTCAGGGAAGGGGTATGCTCTCCTTGCCTAACCTGCAAGTGCTCCAGAACTATCTGCCCAACAGCCTGGCAGCTGCCTGAGCTACTCTATGTTAGAACAGCTCTAGTTTGTGGTTATTATGGACGGGTGGATGGACCCATATTAGTATGATCGTGCTGAAAGAAGCACAGTTGGGGTAATGTGTTTTAAACGGTTTCTAAAGTTACAGGTTGAAGGATTAAAAAAGTGAGGGCAGAAGCTGAGTTTCCCCATTGCAGTGATGCTCTATATTGTGTTGCTTATTGAAATCAGAGTGGCAGGTTTGGACAGAGGATTCAGGCTTCTTGGAGCCAGCTGGTCAGCATATACTGAGCAGGGTAATACTGCTGCCACATTTGGGCTGCAGGGAGGATTTGGAGATGGCTGCTGGTGTTTAAAATTATTTCTGTTGTTATTTAAAATACTGTGGAACTATTCAAAGGCTATTTTTCAAAAAAACAACACCACAACAAACAGGAGAAAGCAAGCCACAAACTGCTCTGTGCGTGAGTTTTATAAAGTCTAATTATACCTGATTGGGTAACTTCCCCTGGGAAGGGTCTTGGTCAGTCCATGCCTTGTTTGAGCACCAGTGGCTCTATAAACCAGCTGAGCCAAAGAGCCTGGGCTGGAGCATGCAGTGCTTACGTGCCAGGGACCACAGACCATTCTTCTCACTGCAAGCACCCCTTAACCTGGGGAGTCTCACACTACCCAAACATCCATGAGCATGAAGGCACTGATTGAAGGCAGCAAGGAATGGGATGTTCCTGCTGAGCATCCATGTGATGCTCCCAGATACAGCACTGATCTTTTTGTGCCTGGCCTTTCCAGCCTGTGCCAGGAGCTGGGCTTACTGGTGTCTGTGGCAGCTCACCTGCTCCTTCAACAGCGAGGTCACCGAGCTCCTCAGTCAGCTTGCGCATGCTGATGGTGGTGGCATCTCGCTGGATGTCATGGACAGCGTTCCTCCGGCCAGCCCGATCGCAGGAAATGAAGTCGGTGTAGGTGCTGGACTCTACCTCCATTGCATCTCTATTTGCCTGCAAAATGCTGTGGACAAAACACAGCTGTGAGGTTGAGGGAGCTTGGCAAAGCTCAAGTCATGGCTGCCTCCAGGTTAGGCTGCTCCGTGAGGTTAAATCACAGAATGAGAAAACAGTCCCTGTAACTGCTCCAGTTCCTCTGACAGCAGCTACTGAAATCTCAGATATCAACACCATGTGGGGAGACCCACCTGTGCTGGGTGACCCACTGTGCCAACCATCCATCCCAGCTGCCTTACTGGCCCTTGTTCTGCCTTCCCACAGCAAATCAAGGCACACAAGGCATTTGTCTCTCCTCTTGAGTTTCCAGCCTTCTCCTTTAGGAGCACAAGGTTGCTTGTGGCCGCTTTTCCCTTCAAAAAAAAGCATTACAGAGAAAGCCCTCCTTCCTCCTTCCTCTTCAAAATGCTACAGAAGCTTTGAACAGAAACCAAATATGGCTCACTGCAGGGGGGATGGGATGCTGATCCAACCTGAATTTGTAATGGGAAATGATGGATACCCACCAGAAAGTTGGGGGAACAGGAGAGTATTTTATAGGTACAGAACTTTGGAGCAGTACTGGCCTCCGCTGGCTGTCAGATGTCACTGAAGAAACGTTGGGCTGGACTGCTGTGAGATAAGCACTTTAACACATGAAAATCAGCCCTTCTGTGAGACAGTTGGATCCCTTCACTCCAGATTTGTGCCTTTGCCAAGCGCCCAGCACAAAGAATGGCTCAGAGCGGCCACTTGTCACACGTGAGCTCTGCTGCAAGCCAGCTCTGAACTCAGCCTGATGAATCCTTAAGTTGCTTGTTTTTCACTTTAGCCCATGGTTTCACTTGCCAGTGTTTGCACAGCACAGAGTGCAGGGACCGCAGCAGCTTGGGGTGTCCTGGCTCCCGGGCACAGAGCTGGCAAGAACAAGCTGCCTCAGCACAGGAAACCTGGAGCTCTCAGTTCCTGCTCCTGGACACTCTGCTTGGCACTTAGTTTGTTTTTCTGTGTGGAAGTTAGAGATTAATTGTGTTATCTGTCATTCTGCTCACTGTAAAATACGCCTCCAGCTCTGCTGATGCTCTCAGTGCGTGGAGCAGGTCCTGATTAGACACACTCGTGTGTAACAAAATCAAGTTCAAGCACATTTAATGCACATTCACTTGCTTTTGTGCCTTGCGGTTAATGATCCAGAGAAGTTTGCTCAGCTTCCTGTGCAAATCCTGCTTAATATTGATTTTCCTACCAGGGAAATCTGCTCACAGACCACCAGACTGGACAGGAATTGCACTCCTCTCACTGATCCTCAATATTTATAGCAGAAGGAAGGAGATTCAGGTGAAGATGCAGTTGCTGGGATAAGAGAGGTTGAATTCTCCCCATTCCTGCGCTGAGCACGGAGCAGTAACCGAAAACCTGCACAAACCCAGTACACCTTGGTAGCCCCAGCGAGTCCTCTCTTGGTGCTGACGCCAGATCAGGGAGTGCTGGCACCAGTTCACTGGGATGTGGGGCTCAGCCTACCCAGACCTCCCACAAGATCCTGCTTCCCCAAACTCAGCAAATTCTGGCAAACACCCATCTCCTCCAAGGACTTGGCATCCATCTAGCCCCTATTAAATGAGCACTGGAAAAAGATGCATACTTTGCCTCAGGAAGAGCTCTCGGCTGTTTTTCTTCATCTTCCCTCCTTCTGTCCCTGGCATGCCCTTCCTGGGATAAGGCACATGCTCTGGATGCAACAGGCTGGATGAGCTCAATGCAGAAAGCGCCTTTTCCCCAGGACAGGCTGAGCATCCATCATTTCCAGACAAGTCCTTACAGCCAGCTCATCAGAGCCCAGAGGCTGCTGACCTTCTGCAGCTGCCAGAGAGATGTCACAGGGACTTGGGAGGCTTCCCTAGGAGCAATCCAGATAAGCCTTGCTCCATCTCCAATCAGGGAGGCCAGTCCAGAGCTGATACTCTTGGGAGTCCTCCTGCTCTTGTACTGGGGGCTGGACTACCTGGTTTCTCGGATGGAATCCCCGAAGTGGGGACAGGAGCCAGCCCCGGGATGCAGCATTTTCCCAGTGTGCCTTGATGTAGTTGCCAACAGTGGTGGCAGCGCTGTGCCAAGTGACTAAGTGCCCCATCACACGGCTGATTAAAAATAGAAGGCACCAAGAGTGCAGGTCTGGGCAGCCGGAAGATGGCGTGTGTGATTTATTTATTTCTGTGGCTGGGAAGATTCCTGCCTTTGGCTCTCCATGCAAAGAGCTGGAGACTGAATAAAGCTTCCCAAATCGTGCAATTCCTTTGGGATTTTCAAGGTGGGCGGCTCTCAAAAGCCTTGCAGGCAGACCCCTCCATGCTGGCAGAGAATCTCCAGCCTCTTCCTCTAGGAAGCTGTTGGACTAAGAGGGTGATGGGAGGGGTTGACTCAATTTTTTATATAAACCTCTGATTTTTCAAAGAGCATTTCCACATTTCCAGGCATGTGCAAAACAGTTCCATGGGTTTTTACTCAGTAAGAGCTTTTAACATCTGCCAGAGACAACAAAGGAACCACCTTCCCTCTCGCCCACATAATTAAACCCAAAAATCCATTACCATGGACAGTCACTTAAGGGTGGCAGGGGGTGCAAGCGGGAGTGCATCACCTGCTGGCTTCCAACCTTTGGCTTTTCATGATCCTGTGGGCCTGCTCTTGAGGGAAAAATCCCACAGCACGCACATACAACGCACAAAGGTTTCCAGGGCACTTCAAAGAGGTGATTCAGCTTATCCCCAAGGGCACTCTCCTGCCCTCCCTTTCCTCCCTGCTGCTGATGGTAACCGAAACAGTCCCTGTGACCTGCCAGCCCACAGGGATGGGGCAGGGAAACTGCTGGGACCTGCTGTCCTTTGCATGTTCCTCAAAAGCTTTTCTGTGCTGCCTGGAGGGAGGCTGTGTCCCCTCTGCCATGGGGATGTGGTGCTGCCTGTCCCAGGGCAGCTGGCCACAAGTAAGGAAGCCCCTCACAAGCCATCACTGACACCAGGCATGTCCCAAGAGCTACCTCTGCTCTCATCCCCCCAAAACAAGCTGGCTCTGTCAAACCTGTCATTTGCCCTAGACTTATTTTTTCATAGTGTTTTGTGAGGACTAAAATATTTGGAGATCTAACAGTCTTGCCTTTGTTGGCATGGACTCAGCTTCCAGGGCAGTTTTGCTGTCGGACTGCAACTGGGCTTGCCAGAATATTCCAGAGAAGTCAACCAGCAGCTGACAGAGCAGCTGCCTCCATTCTGGGGGCTGCAACTAAACCAGCTTTACTTGTTCTGGGGCTGAGTTGTATCTATTTAGAATGTGGATGTTAAGAAATTAAAGGGTAAAACATTTCTCCTGCCTTTTGGTAGAATAAACTGGGACATTTCTTTTGGGTCAACTCCATGCCCTATTCAGTCCCACTGACAAGCCTGCATTTAATTCCTAGTTCCCTCTTGCCTGCTTCACAGCACAGATCTCAGGGACTATAGCAAACAGTTACTGCAAATAATGTAAGAGGGGCAGAGAAATGACCTGGAAACACCTGGCAGGTTACCCTCAGCCCAGGGCGCGGCACCTGCAGAGCCAACACAAGCCCTGTGACCCAAGCCAGTGGTCAGGGCTGATCCCCCGGACTGGATGGACGCTACAGTCACTTTCAGCACTGACTCTGGTTTCAAGGAAACTCTTCACACAATATTGCATCTGTCCCTTGTCTAGGTTAAATTTTTTATGGCTAGAAAGGGCTATTTTTGGCCACTAGTGCTGGGTATCTGCAGGCTGGGCTGAACTCAGCCGCTTCCCCCCACACCTCCTTTGTGCCTCCTTTCTGCTCTGCCCCTTAACCTCTCATCCTTCTCAGTGTTCTCCTGCCCACCAAAGACCCTGTTCTCTCCATGGCATCCACGATGCTTTGGGCCATAAGGCAGCTTAGTCCTCTGCTTGGACATCCTTGTCCCTTCAAGTAGCCAGCACAGCTCCGTGCTGTCCCTGGCACACTCCAGGCAGGGAGCTCTGCACTCAGCCACCCCCGTGCCCACCACAGGCAGTCCCTGGTGGCAGGAGCACCGGTTGACTCCCATCTCTGGGTGCTACAGCCCAGCTGTGGCCCCACGCTGTCCACTGCAGATGGGACCCAGAGCTGTAGGTTTCAGCTGGAGATGGCTCACTCATCCCACAGGCCAGCCCAGGACATCCTCTCCCACCTACTTGGTGTCACACCAGTGGATCTAACACTCTTTTGACCCCCAAACTTCTGGAGTCATAAAGCCATGAAGCCAACTAAAACCTTCCTATGCTTCTGGGGTGAAATTCCAAATTTCTGCTGGGGAACAGGGAAGTGACCCCTTCTGCTCACACATCACATCCCACTTCTCTCCCCTTTCTTGTTCACCTGCAGGGACCAAGGCATGAAGTGGTGCAGTCGCCTCAGAGCTCTCCACATTGTGCAGTGCCCCTTGCCCTTTCATTCCAGGGTACAGGGACTATTATTAGACCTCTCCTGCTGGGACCGGATCCATAACAACAGCAAAACATACTCAACAGCCCTGCTGGGCTTTTAAAATATTTACAGAGTAAGATGGTTTACTGAAGAGGGGGGCCTGGTAGAGCACAGAGACAGGAGCACCAGGATTTCTGTGCTCCCTGTGGGTTTGCTGTGAGGTTTCCTGCTGGGACAGTTGGATCCAGGGAGGAGAAAAAAATATCCCGTAGGGCTGAAGCCAGCACTTGAGGTTCAGGGGGTTTCCACCAACTGTCTGACAACCTCCAGCTGGAATTTCAGTGAATTTTCCACTGAGATCTTGTCTGGGAACATGTGTGAGGGGTTGTACATCAAAGAAGAGGGTCTCCATAATGGCGTTATTGGGCTATTTTTAGACCTGTGATAGTGCCTTAAAGGCCTCGTTATATCCCCTGACTGCCATGCACTAGAGCTTAGACACATGGCCAGAAGCTGAGCTGAAGATGCAGCTTAGGATGAAGATGCTCCTGTTGGGAGCCCAGTCTGGCAGCTGCTGCACAAGCACTAAATGTTGGTAAGGCTGGTGACAAGGTCTGTGCCAGACACAGAGCTCTCCTGCTTTCCTGCTGGGTCTGTGTTCTCAAAAGAATGGCAGTGGTGGGTCTTATTGACCAGAATTGATGTGCTCCAAACTACTGAGCCCCAAGTTTCCTGGCTGGGTGAGAAACAGACAGAAGCAAGGCAGCAGCCTCATGTCCTGCAATGGGATTGTGTGTCCATCTCATGCGCTGAGCAGCTTCTTTCCAAGCAAGAACATGGAAAAGCCTCATCACACTTCAGTGATGAAAAGATGTCAAGTTGGGCATGGCACACTGGTATTTTTAGAAGGCTTTTCCTGTGGGATGTCTTGTAATAACTCTGCACCCTCTGGCTCTTACCCTAAGTACAGTAAATTCAGCAGGACAGACTGACAGCTGCTCCGTCCACTGCAGTGGTTTTGCAGGACGGAGCTTCTGGCGTTCTCTACGACTTGGTGAAAAATTCTAATTTCTACAGGAGGAGAGCAGATACAGCTGAGGCTCAGTCTTCACAAATAGATCCCTTCTTTTGCTTTGGTGTGGTTTTACAGGATAAAGATCACTTAATGCCTGTAGAACTGATAACTAATTGCTTAGCCCCAGGTTTGAGATTAGGCTTAGACTGACTCCACTATGGCTTCAAAAATCTTGCATTTAGCTCTACCAAGCTCTCCAAATTCCTTCCTCTCCCTCCCCACCTCCCAAAGACACATCTCCAGGGCCTCCAGTGCAGTGTCCCTGCTGTCCCAATGCATCTCCTGCTGACCCACACGCTCACAGCCACTGCCTGGATTCCCAGTGACGTAAGAAATGCTCGAGCCGGATTTCAAAATCACGGCCAACCCTTGGCATAGGCGTAGGGTGAGTCTGTGTTCCCAGGGGAGAGGGGAAGGCTGGGGGAGGCGCGAGGGCATTGCTCAGCCATCTAGCCAGTGCCAGGATGTGTGGGCGACGGCGGGACAGAGCCGACTCTCTGTCCATCCATTTGTCTGTGTGCCAGGAGGGCAGCCCAGTGCCCAGCTCTGGCCATGTAGTGCTGCCAGGCAGTGGCCTGCTGGAGCAGGCAGACCCCTCTGCCAGTCCCCATGGGACATGGGTGCTGAGGATCTGCTTCAAAAATCCTCCACCATGGGAAGAATCACGATTTGCCTTGGCAACCGGGGTTTGATGGAGCCCTCTGCTCCTCCCTTCCCTTAAGCACCAGGCCTTGATGCAGCTTAAGCCTCTTCTGCTAAGTTGATTAATGGAAATAATTGGTCTCTTCGTGCATCTGGAGACCGTTGCCGTGACAGCAGTTGTATTTTTGTTTTGTTCCCAGGTCGAGCTTGTTTTTCACATCCCTCAGCTCCAAGGTGCTAATAAATCAGGACACTGGTTCTCCCCACCTCCCAAAGACACACATCCCTCTGAGGGATGGGTGGCAGACGAGATAAGGCACATTCATCCCCAGCAGGCCTTAGGACATGGGCAGGCTGGCACCTTTCTCTCTGCCTGTTTTTCACTGATTCAAGCCAGGCTCACACTGGGTAGACACTGACTCAGCAGAGAGCAGAGCACCAGACCCCTTGTACTCACCCAGAAGAGCCATGAGCATCCACTACCTTGTGACCCAGGACCCAACAGACTTTCTGTCCCTTGGAGGGACCAAAGCTGTAAGGAGTCCATTACTTCTATTTTTTCTTAACTTCTTACTTAGCTGCCTTTTACACGAACAAAAACAGTGACTGTGTGGAAGACCTGCTAGTGCTTGAACTTGCAAAGCAGACAAACCAAAAACCAGTGACTTTAAATCCTTCAGCTGAAGAAGCCCCATAGTTGCTGTGGCAGGCATGGTACATGTATTCTCCCTGCTTGTGATGTTCAGACACCTTGTCACATCCAGGCCACGGGGTGAATTCCTTTGCAATGGGAATCTCCTTCAGACCTGGGTTTCCTGCCTTCCTCCAGATTGTTCAGAAAGAAAAGTTCCTGTAGGTTTCACCTTGAAGGCTGGAAACTCCCCACTGGCCCCACATCTCTTCCGATCACACCAAGGCACTGACCTCTTAGTGAACATCACCTTCTAAAACCCCACTTGAATTCCTGCTCCAGGGATGCTCAAGCCCAGCACAACCTCCCCAACACCTTGCATGCTTCCCTGGGCAAGGAGAAGTCAAATAAGTGCAAAGAGATGCAGCTGGGGCTATTTTCTAGCACAGCTGTCCTTATCACATGTAAGAGGAAGGTGAAGCCATAGCAGGGTGAAGGTGTAGCTCTGTTTCTGGGTTGAGGAAGACCTTTCTATAAGGATAAAGGTAAGCAAGGAGAAGTCCTTATTTTTATGCCTAGTAGGAAGAAGAGCTATTTAGTCCAGCTCTTCTTTGCAGTCTGAGTTGAGTTCTGCTGCTGTGTGAAAGCAGTAGTTGCATGGCTGGGAAGGGGAGCTTAGCTTGGAAGAGCCTGTGCAGGCTGTAACTGTACAGGTTTGGCTGCTGCTGCCCGAGGGAGCTGTACTTAGCACAGGGTGCGTGAAACTGAGAGCCACCTGCCTTGGCTCTGCTTCCCTCAGGCTTGAACAGTCCTACAGGAACTTGCATCCAGCATCCAAGGAGTCCTTCTGACTCAGTGCAGTGTAAAGGGCTGAGTGAAAACCTGTGAAGCTTCCTGGGGTGAGAAAGCCCTGGCAGCTCCCAGTGGTGCCTAAAAATAGCTGGGGCATCTCTTAAGAGTGTCACTGTAGAATGAGGCTGATTAGAAAAATAGGGCTTAGCTCTGCTCCCTGGGGCTGGCTGCCCTGTCTGTCTGCTCTGCTGCAGAGAAGAAAGCCACCAGTGGACCCCCACCCCAGGGCAGGGGCAGTGCTTGGCTGGGAAGGTGGGGTAGATCTGTCTCTGGGGGCTGTGAGAAGGGTTGAGTGGCTGGGATGGTGCTATTGGTGCTTGACATGCAATAGGAAAGAGTCAGAGTTCAGAACAGCCTGGCAATGAGGGGGGCTGAGCTAAGCCCTTTCAGGTTGCCCCCATAGCTCTTATTACCCACCAGAATCAGGAACCCCTTTGGCTGTGCTACCTTGCTGGGACTCCTACCTGAGCAGGGAAAGCTCTGCAGGCCAGCACATCCCTTTCCTTCACTAAAGATTTCTGTGATGCATGGAGAATTTCTGTAGAGCTGTGTCAGCTGACAGCAGCTTCTGATCCTTCCTGCAGGCAGGGTAAATCTCTCTGCGTAAGTCCCCAGGGATATGACATCTAGACAGGAGTTGAAGTGGTGCTTGAGATGTGCCTGTAATGTTACACTGGGGATGCTCAGTGATCATTGCCAGTTACAGTGTCAGGAAAGGGAAATCTCCTAATGAAATGAATTGTCAACTGTTTTATGGTCCACTGAAATGCAGCCTGAGGGTAGGACATGGGATGTCCCCAGCATATGTGGGAAACATGCTGGATGCAAAAGATGAGCTGCTGTGAGGAACCTGCAAGAGGAGGAATGTCTGTGTGCAACAGAGTCCTGCAATCCTGTACTGCAGATCTCAAACAACATGGACCTGGCAGCTCTGTGCAAGGGAAAGCTCAGTGCAGGAACAAGAGCAAGCAGTGAGATGATCTGAGGACAGAGGACATACAGAGGTGCACGAGCCACAGGAGTGAAACCATGGAAAGGATCTGCCATTTGCGCAGGAGCCACAAAAGGTTGAGCTTTGGGGGTTCCCTGGATCTTGCTGGACTGACTCAACACACAGAGCAAAACCCACCTACGTGATTATGCAGAGGAAAACAACATTCCTGGGCAAAGCATGAGGGCAGCCTGTGAGCAGGATTTGCACACCACGTCCCACCGCTGGCAGGGACAACTGGCACTGGGGCCTGCCTTGGAGTCAGTGCTGGAACATGGCTTAGTACAAGGACATGGCTGTGAAGTGTGAATAATACAGCCGGAAAGTCATTATGGCAGAATTGTTGATAATTTTCTCCTCTTAGCATCTTTCAAGTATCGAGTAATTCAGAATAAAGAGGGAGGTCAAGTGACTCTATGATACAGGAAGGAAAAAACCATCTTTGTAATATCTCCCTGTGTATAAAAACTTTATCCGTCCATAGTGTGAATCCTACCTGATTTAGTTGACTTTCCTTCTGGACATGACTTCAAACAAGCTTCATGTGCAACAGGACAACAGCTTCTGGGAAAGAAAAGGAAAAAAAAAATAAGAAAACATCATCTGTACTTGTTTTGGGAAGCATAAAGTTCAGCTGCTCTTCCCACTGTTTGTGACCAGGATAGCAGAGGGGTGGTGGGGGTTGGCAGGGCTCTGCCCAGCAGGCTCAGATGGAGCCTGGCTTGGCCAGCACAGAAATGTCACCCAAAGGGCTGTGAGATGGTGTGTTCATGTGGTACCTTCTTGGGAGGGTTTGTGCTAATAGAGATTTGGCCTGTTGCATTTAAGCACAAGGAAAGTCCAGTTGTGGCTGCACAGAAAAAGGCTCTTTGGTTTTGCTTCTCCTTCCGTTGCCCTCCCACGGGTGCTGGGGAGAACTGAGGCAACTCGTGTCTCCTGACCTGCACTGTGGTGACCCGGCAGCTGCCTCCAGGGTATAAATGGATACTGGTTTGCAGCTCTGCTGCCCTTTAAAGAAGTGAAACTTCCATACCGGCTTCTCCAAGGTGAAAGGGGAAGTATGATCTGGTAGCTCTGATCACCTCACAGGGTCTGTGTCCAGCTCCTTTTGTCTTTTGCTGTTTGTGCACAGCTGAGCCTCCTCCTGCTCTCCCCAAGCACTGCTCAAAGACATTTCCTTTGTGGCCTCAACATCTGTGGGTGCCTTGCAATCCCCTGACCTGCAGAGCCCAGCCAACAAGATACTCGCTTATTGTAGCAGCTGTTTCAGCTTTCTGAATTTTTTGGAACATTATGGACTGTTTTTTTCCCTGGGACAAATATTAGCAGAACAGAAATCAAGAGCCATTTAACCATATAAGCAGTAGCTCATCCAGCAATTCATCTGTCTGGGCCATCTGGGTTGAGTACCACTGTGACTGGAACTTATTCTCGTCCTTTTCCAAACTGGGACAGATCCACAGCCTTTTCTCTTTGTTTTTTCTGACCCACTTTCAAAGGTTTGTAGTTGGAGCTGACTACTTGCTGGCTCTGGCCCTGCTTCAAGGACAGGGCACTTGCTGCTTCTGTGTGTCAGTTTGCCCATCTGTTAAATGGAGTTATTATTACTCCCTCCCCCTGTTAGATGCCTCAAATATCTTAAAGCACTTTCAGATCTGCAGATGACAGGCTTACAGAAGTGGAAAATGCTAATTATGATCATGACAGCAGCTAAACAAAGACACGGGGATTTAACAATACACTTTTGTTAGTGTTTACCCCGTTTATAGTAAAGTGCTTACTGGAAACACTGGACCGGAAAAGAAACAGTATTCTCACAACTCTGGGAATATGCATTGGCCTTTTGGGCCACCAAACAGGCAAACAAAAGCAGGAAAAGGAAGAAAGCCAGCTTTGGAAACCCACAAATCTTTATTTTCCTCCTTTGCCTTCCTGCCTCACTCTGGCTCATGTGTTACGCAGCCCAAACAGTTAAACCTTCAGCACTTCAGGAGTGTTGCAAAATATCTCAACATATGTGGCCCACTGCCAAGGGAGGCTTAAAGCAAATTGGAGCAATGATGCTCTGAAGTTATGACACAGCAGCCTTGTTCCTGATGGGATATGGGGAGAGCCCCATATTTTCTCTCACCCCCCNGAGATAAAAACTCATTAGCAACTGATACTGGCTTTCCAACCCTGCAGTCCTGGCTAGATGTTTCTCCCCATAGCCCTTGCTTGGGCATCTGGAGTCTACAAGTCTGAAACTGAGCCCCTTGCTCCATCCACAATGGCTCATTCTCTTCTGGCTCATTTGCTCCTGCTGCTCCCAGGGTGATGGGCAAAGCTCCAAAGGCCCCTCAGTGCAAATGTCAGGCACTATCCCACACAGGGATTTGGAGATTTTAATGGTGGTGAGGTGATTAGTCCACGCAGAGTGACTAAGGATGGGCTAAAGCGACTTATTAAAGAACACTTATATTTCCAAATCTAATCCTACAGCCCACCAAAGTACAATGGATTATTTTGGGATCCAAGCAGAAGTGTTAATTGGATAGTTAAACATCCACATCCATCAGGAATTAATTACAAGGGCATCAACATAGAATTATAGAATTGTTTATGTTAGAAAAGATCTTTAAGGTCATGAAGTCCAACCACTACTCTAACCCTGGCAAGTCCACCACGAAGCCATGTCTGCAAGTGCCCACACCCACATGTCTTCTTAACATCTCCAGAGATACTGACTCCACCACTTCCTTGGCCTGTTCCAGTGTTTGACAACTCTTCTGGTGAAGAAATTTTCCCTGATATCCAACCTAAAACACCCCTGGTCCAACTTAAGGCCATTTCTTGTCCTCTACAATGTAGATGATGCCCTTGTTGATCAGCTGTTAGTCAAAAGGAACAAACACATGAAACAACCTTGGACCTCTCAGCATTACTTCAAAATGAATGTATGTTCCAAAAAAACCCCACACCCCAGAATGTTTTTTGGCTGAATTCAGCATTATTCTACAAAACAGCTGTTGTGGTGCTGCTTAGATCCAGAGAGGAAATCCTTTCTGGTTTCAAGCAAGGTGATGGCAGGGGAGAGAAGGTTGTTCTCGTGTCTCTTGGCTGCTGGGTAAACAACAGGCTGCATGCATGGCTGATCAGAACAGGAGCCTGGTCCTCCCAGAGCAGCCAGACTGCCTCATTTAGTGCCCTGTCTCCAGCAGCAGCTGGCACCCTTGGCTTCAGAGGTACAAGAAAACCTCTTAATTGTCCTGGAATGTTTTTCATAAGTCACTAATGACTCTGAACCGGGAGGTGTTATAATCCTTAAAATGCAATATCCTCTTAATCATAACCAGGATTGTTTTGTTACTGAGATAACTACCTGGTATCCATTAAAATGCCTTCAGAGCTCTTTGTTCCACTGATATCTCATGGCAATGAGCACCACAGATTAATTACACTTTGTGGAAACAGTAATTCCAGTAAAGTTGATGACGCTCTGGTGGGGATATGTTTGGATTATTACATCACTGCAACAATCAACAGAAATGGCATTTCAGTGCCTGCTAGGGAGTTCCCAAAGCTGCAGTCTCTGACCAGCAATGTGCCTGCATGAGAGCTGGTGTGGAGGAGCTGTGCAAACAGCACCTGGCCTCTCCAAGGCTGCACTGGGAAGGAGAGGGCTTGGGAACTCACTGTGGAAACCAGAAATGAGTGGTGTAAAGTACATATTCCTTCAGGCTCAAAGGCACTGAGAGTTTTGAAATGGGGCACAGGCAGTTCATAGTCCAACTGCTGCTCTTCCTGCTCATGCCAGCCAAGACCTGGAGTGGTGTCTCAACCTCCCTAACTGCCACCATGAGAAGCTTGGGACAAAGCCCATGGAACACCTGAACCTTCCCTTCTCAATGGCTGGTGCTGGCAAGCCTGGGGAGCAGCTTCCTTTATGACTTGGCTTCTTCTAGTCATGAACTAAATATCACTAGAAGCACTGGGCTTTTTTCCCACTCTCATCCTCTCAAATGGGTGCTGTGATGGAAAATTTGTTTTCTGTATCAGTCCGTATAAACAGCTTCAGTGACATTAAGGAAACCCCTAAGGGTGTGGAGAAACAATTGGAATGCGAAAATGGAAGACACCAGAACAGGCTGTCAAAGAAAGGCAACCAAAAAATTGTGTTGAAGCTTCTGCTGTTCCTTATGGGCTTGTAGATTCCTCCCAAATTCTGCCACAGACCTGTGCGAGCCCAGGAAAATCATCTGTGATTTGTGTAAGGCCTCTGTGGAATAGTAATGATGCTGGTGTTTGGGTGCCCAGACAGGCTCAAGGCATTAATGCACAGCAGTATGCTGCAGGAACTGGCTCTGAAATGTGGGAGATCAGGAAATGTTAGCAACTTGGAAAACATTTTCCATAGTTATTTTGGGTGGCGAGGTTGTGTGCCTGTGGGTACTCCTTTGAGTGGGCTCAAAAGTAGATTTACTTTTCTTTGGAACAAGAGGATAAAGCGAAAAAGCAAAACTCCACATTCAAGCTCACTGTGTGCCTGTACATCTCAGAACTGTCCACTGGGTACAGAAGTACCAGGTGCTTGCAAGATGCATGACTATGAATTTCCTGGGTTTCATCTCTCCATGACCAAGCTGCCCATGCTGGAGGCCTAAGTATTGTAATTAATGGTCTCCAGTTCTCTGAGGCATCTGAGTCTGTACTATCTGCTAAGTGCCCCCCAAAAAGATGGCATAGGGGACTTGCACATGATTCAATGCCCTGTTCTGTGCCTGAGCTACATATATATTGGTATATCCACATTTGTAAATGGCCATTTAACCTACATCTGCACTATAAATGAAGTCAGCCATCAAGGGTCTCTACACGCATCCTTCTTTCCCCAACACTATCCCTCCCAACAGCTGGAAGGTGACAATTTCTCCGTCAGGTGGCCACACATTAGCATGGTGGCTCTTTCCAGTCAAGAGTTTCTGAAGCCAAGCACTGTCCCCCAATAACCAAACCAGGCTGGCTGAGCAAGCAGCCCACAGCTTGAGGGGCTGCCACCATCTGAAGGGCTCTGCCATCTGGCCAAGCCATCCCCATTCCCCAAGTCTCCCCTCACCCTTTCTCTGCTGCAGCATCCCCACTGCAGCTGCCTCTTGCTCACTGACCCCGGCATGTCCTGGTTTGAATCACCAGCCCAGCCACGCAGGGCATTGCCTCTGGGTTCACAGCTATACTTGGCTCTTGCTCTGTAGAACCCTTTACCCCTTCCAAGCAAAGAGAAATTTCCCAAACACGCCTTTGGGGCCAAAGCATTACATGCATGTGAAAGCTCCCCACCACAGCTCGCTACCAGCTGCTTAGGGGAATCCAGAGAGAGGGGAGAAATGCACACAGCTCCGAGGTGGAGGAATTTGCAAAGCCTCCTGAGAATACCACCACACAGCAGTTCTTTTTTTATCCCAAGTCTTTGCCTTTTAAAACATTTGCTTGGAAAGCTGGATGCCACAGAGCCCTCTTCTGCTGCCACGCTCTGCAAAGCTATCGGCCGTGCCCGAAGGTCGGAGGGGAACCCCGGGCAGCCCTACGGCTCCTGACAGCCCCAAGGATGGATTCCCACCAAGGATGGATTCCCACCACGGCCCCGCACAAGCGGCACGCCGGGTGCCTGTCCCACGGGCTGCCATCCATTCCCGTGCGAGCACAGAGCCACCCCGATGCTCTAAGGGATTCCCTCCGGCAAATCGCTCAGAATAAACGAGCACATGTTAGAAATGCGGCCAGAAATCCCCACGGGCGCCGCTGATCCACGGTCCTTTGTGATTTCTAACCACCGAGTCTGCTCTCCCTGCTACCCTTTCGCAGCGAGCGCTGAACCGCGTTATCTTCCCGGCGAAACAAGCAGCCCCCTCTCTGCCACCAGCCTGCAAACCGCTTCCCCCAACAACAGAAAAAAACCGGGATGCAGATGGTTTTTTAGCCCACGGTTTGCGGACAGCAAAAAACCTCGCTGTTCACAGCTGGTTGGGTAAAAGTTAACCTTATCTCTAAACAAACCCCTGCTTCGTGGCGCGGCCGTGGCTCCCGTGCCGTGGCAGAACAGCCCCTCGCTGCGCTCCCAGGCAGGTGTCCTGGCCACCCACCTCGCCAGCCCCTGGCACCCACCGCAGGGTGCAGAGCCCCACTTACAGCCGCCCCGGCTCCCGCTGCTCCTCGGATCCCAAGTTCGTGGTCCCGCCGCTGAGGAAGGAATCGAGGCTGGATTTTACCTTCCTGTGGTCTCTGCCCGCCGTGGCGAAGAGCCAGGCCGGCCGGAGGAGTCGCAGTTTTCAGACTTGCAGTTTCCTTCTACTGGGAGCTGCTAAATGAAGTTGCACTTGTGGGGCCAAGGGGCGTGTTCTCCTCTCCTCGAGTCAGTCCCTGCCTGCTGTAATCCAATGCTCTGCCCGATGATGTCAAGCAGCTCCCGCTCGGCTCCTACCTTACAGTCGGCAGGAGGGATCCGTTTCCTTTTCACAGGGATCTTTGTTTAGCTTCGGCTTGTAACCCCATCCCCCGGCAGCTGCCTGTGCCCGGCATCCTCGCTTCGATGCTCAGCGCTGTGGCGTTTGCTGCCGGGCGCTCCCTCATGCCTGCCTGCCTGCCTGCTGTTCCCCGCGTGTCTCTCCAGAACGTTGCTTGGATGCATGTCCCAGATGCATCCCACTGTTTATCCTCTCCATCAGGGCCTGGCCAAAGACACCATCACACCCCGTGCAGCCTGAGCTATCCCACCAGGTGTAACACCAGGGAAATGCCTCCCACGAAAAATACAGCTTTGTGTGGGTTTGGAATGCTTTTTGCTCCACCAACTCCTGTGGGGTAAAATCCAAGAGTATTTCCGCTCATGTGTCCCTGGGTGCCAGCCTTATGTGGGTGTGAAATCCAGAGCTGGTGATGGCACCTGGATTTAAGGGGAAAAGGTGCTAAGAGCAAGGCAGTACCATGTATCAAAGACATACATGTGTATCCACCCTGCTGTGTGAAGCACAGCCTGAGAGCTCTCAAAGAGCTTGGGGTCACTTCAGAAGAAGAGGAAATTTTGGCTTTTCTGGGCACCACAGGGGCTTAGGAACATCAGCTGGTTGGCATCACCTCCCTGTGTCACATCAGCCTTAGAGACTCCACGGAGTGGTTGAAGCCAAACAACCAAGGTGGTTGCAGTTGTCCTCTTGGCCCATGCTCCTGCCCAGCCCTACCCAGTGTGCTGGGAAGGTGTGCGAGCACATGGGGGTGTACAGGGCTGCCTGGTCCTGCCTGAATGCCCGGACTGGAATAGGGCTTATTAGTGCTAATTGCTTTGCTGAGAGAATGAAAAATTTGCTCCATTCCTGCTGTAAGGACTCAGGTCCTCAGCCTTGTGAGCAGAAGTGGCACAACTTGGGAGCACAAAAGGCGTTCACCAAGGAATGTTCCCAGTCCCCACTCAAGCTAGGTGAGTTTTTGTTTCAGGTTGCATGCAAAGTAAATAGTGTGAGCCAGGAGAACTTGGCTTTCCCAACCTGCTGTCTCACTGAGCACCAGACAGGTGCTGAAGAGCCATCTCTGCCATCCTGCAGCTCTGCTATGACAAATGGGCCCCAGAGCCACTCAATGCCAGGTGAGGAGCACCAGCCTTTCATCTCCCTCTGGCACCAGCTGTGCAGCCAGTCCTTCTCCACCTCTGTTGGCATCACCGCCTCCAGCCAGAATCTGTTTGTGCGTGCACAAAACCACGGCTTTGGCTGTGAAAGGTACCCACAGCCCTTCCATTGCTCACAGGAAGAGATAAAAACACCATCAACAGCAGCAAGCAGTGCAGGAAACACCCTGATGACAATACTGATGCATGGAGGAAGGGGAATGGAGCTCAGTAGAGCAAAACATACCCATGCTCCGAGCATCCCCAAACAGACCTCGTGTAGCCTCCTGATGAATTCAATTTTAGTTCAAAATCAGGCCCAGAAAGCCCATTTGACTTCCTGAGATGTATCACCTGGCAGAACTCATCTTTCTCCAGTGGTTTGGAGTCACATGTTGCTACTCACCCCAAAGTAGTGGTAAGGGATTCACCACAGTGCCCTGCCTGTCTTCATGAGATACCAGGAAGGGAGGAGAGCTCTGCTGTGCTGTGCCCAGGGACAGCACCACCTCAGGAGACTGCTGTGCTGGCCTGGCCAAGACTGCAGTTTTCCATTTACTCCAGCTTACATTTGAAAGCAATACAGAAGGTTACAGCTTCACACTAACGCTTGGACTGCAGGGTTGGGAGGCCAAGTCTGGTAAAGACACAAGTACTACACCAGCTACCCAGGCTTTTCCTTGGCAGCTTGAAGCCAGCACCCTTACAGCACAGGCAGTGTAGAACAATGACAACAACCAAGTACTTTGGAAAGCCAGGAGCTCAGAATACATACTTCTAAAATGAGATGTCTTGCTTTGCCCAAACCTCCCAGTCCTCTGTGTGGTGCTGGAACCAAGCCTCTCAAAGCATCTGCCAAAGAGTCCATTCATTTCTGCACATACTCAAGTGCCCTTACGGTGACTTTCTCACTGAGTATCATGCCCTACAAGAACTGGTCAAATATTCAGAGTACAAAAATGCAGTTTAGGGTATTCTACAGACTATATTTTTTTTTCCACAAGGGGTGTGTGTGTGAGGAATCCTGAGTTTTCCTGAAATCTTAATGCATTAGGATAAAAATGAATGATTGTCAGTGTATTCAGTCTTCCTGCTCTTAAAGCAAAAGTTGACATTTTACTCTGGATATACACCCAAATTTCCAGCTAATTCTCATGTCCACCATAAGACATTCACCCAGAGGTGTGGGCTATGGATAAATGCGGTTCCTGTCTCACCGTAATGAGCAGACGTTAGAGCTGCCAGGCATGGCACACTCTGTGTGGCGAATGGTGTCACAGCCTTGAGCTGCTTGACTCAGCTGCAGCCACAATCAGCTTTTAGTGGCTTCTACTTTACTAACATGCTTTTCTTTGGTGAGGTTTTTGCTGCCTGTTGCATCCATCTGTCTCATACTGTGCTGCCCTATGTAGTCGAGGACTGGTGGTGATGGCATTACCAACCTAGACAACCAGAAGTTTGGCTGTGTTGCTGTTGACCATGCAGTTAGTCTGCAGTAAATTGTGAAATTTTTAGCTCTGCATCATGATGTGGGATGCAGAGAACAATGCCCCAGTGAAGGAGTGGTCCTACAGTGCCCAGCAGCCCATGCTGCAGGTACCACTTTCGTTGCTCTGGTACAGCTTGGGATGGGAGAGCACTCCTCAGGGAAGAGCAGGAAGCTGTCCTGCAGGTTAACTGTCAACCTTTAGCTGGAGGAGGGACAAAGCCAGAGCATCTTGTAGGGCAAGTGTCAAAAAGAGGTGAGAGTATTCCCGAAGGTGCTAATGTAAAGAAACCCAGCCCTGGAGCAGTGCTGCCGTGCTGGACTGCACGCTGCCTGCTCCAGCAAGAAAAACCACCAGCACAAAGGACCCTCCGGGAAGCTCTGGAGCCCAAGGAGACAAGCTGTCACTTCAGAAGCATCTGACCTGCCTGTGACCTGAATGTTTTTGCAGCCTGAGCGTCGCTTCCCTCCGAAGCCTGTGCTGCCAGGGTTAGAGCAGCGTTGTGGTAGCCGCTGATGCAGCATGCAGCCTCCTCACGTAAGAGCAGCTTCCCGCTGCATTTCCCAGGCACTGAGGTCTCTGTGTCACTTGATGTCATCAAGATTGCAAGGAAATGTGGAATGCCACAAGATACGCATGGAAAAAATGTGACAACCTGTTTTGGTTTTTTTCCCCCAGACTGCTTCACATAATATAAATACTTTAAATCAACAACTTTGGATTAAAAAACCCCATAGAACATATTTCAATGATGTGCTGGGTGCCCTAAGGCAAGTGTGGATGTCTTAAGGCATCAGATAACAGCTTCACTCAGAGATTTGTGAGAAGAGAAGCCGACAGGTAAAAGCAGCTTTAGTGACAAGCCACTCTTTTTGCTGTCAAGGGAAGGACACAGTTTGCTGTTGATTAGAAAGAGAGAGTGGGTGTCGGGATGTCTGAATGAATTACCCAGCCCTCAGACCCGTTTTATTTTTATAGAAGTTGCTCATCCAGAAAAGTTCAACAAGTGAAACACAAAAAAGCTTGTAATGAGGCTAAACTCATTAGTGACCCCCTCCAGGGCCACCCCTATTAGCAGGTAGGGTCGAGGAGTTGAGCCTGGCTGTAGGGGAACCCCTCTGGGCACTGGGACTACAGGGACATGGTCGTGGCTGCTGGCACAGTGTCTCGGTGTGGGGCTCATGTTCCAGCAGGGCAGAACACGCTCAAAAAACTGTTTACTTTGAGCTGGAGCTATTTTTAGCTCTACTAATCTGTGCAGAGATGATAAAGCTTTTCATTGCAAAGTGAGTGCCTGTGCTTTGCTTCTGGGCAATTTCACTTCACGGGCTCATCCCTTCCCCCCTTCCAAGCCACTTCTCCCCACAGACTTTATCTCCTCTGTTTCTGAACCAAACACCTCCCAAAGGTTTGTCCTGTCTAGATAGGCTGGAGTTTCAGCCCAACTTACTTTTTTTTTTCATTTTTCCCTAGGGAATGTATTCAGTTTGGGAAATAAATAAACTTTTTGTTTAATGGTCTCCAAAGCCCAGTTCCAAGCCTTTGCTGGAAGCCCATTGTGGACATGTATCCTATCCTTCATTTCTGCTAAATTCCTTCTGTCCAAAGGCTCTTGAAAAACATGTCACTTGACAGTTATCCCTTTGCAGCTGCCACAAATACAAGCAGGTCTCAAACTCGGATCTCGTGGCAAACCAGAGTCTCCAGGCAGTGACAGCACTGCCCTACACCATGATCTACCCGAGGGGTCCCACAGCCCATTCCAAACTCCCTCACACCCTCTGTATAAGAAGCACTTTACCTGCTGCTGATAGGAGCAAGTGCGGCAGCTGCTCGTGGCACAAAGACTACAAAACACACGTAAATCCTGCTCTGTCAGGGCTTTGTTTGTCTAAAGGACTCCAGAATCTTCTCCAGTGTAAACCCACAAAGGTCATGCATCCAGCATATGCTTCATCACAAAATCATCCCACTGGTAAAAGCTTTCTTGTCTAGGACACAGCATGAATAACATCTCTGTCAGCTTAGGGGTGTGTTCACAGTGGGGGAGAATATGAAAGTATTAATTAAATAGGTTCATTTTGCTTGCTAGGAAGGGTCAGATATACAGAAAGAGCTAAAAATGATTGTCAGGATGAGAAGATGCAGCAGGAGAGGTATTGCTTAAGCTGATCATGACTGATTGCTCAGGTGCTGCTGGCAGGGAAGAAGGAGATGCCCTGAGGTCCACAAACAGGTACTTCTTCCCCTTGTCCCTCTGATTCTGCTATAGAGTGTAGCTGGAAGAAAACAAGTAGCAGGCTAGGTTGGGAGTTGTGCTTCTGTTTTTTGGAGAGCAAAGCGATATGCTGACAAATGAGAAGAAAATAGTCATCTCTGTCAGTGCCAGAGCCACCCAGCCAATGGTTAGGATCATTCACCAGTGTTTGGCAACCAGACAGGGATTCCTATTGCTGATGTGCAGCAGCCATGTAAATATTTTGATTCTAACTTGTGCTTTCAGCTAAATGGGCTTTCTCATGATTTTATTCCTCAAACTCTGAACAGGAGACTCCTGCTCTGCAGAGCTGAGGGTTCAAACTCAGGTTGTGAGCCAAAGGACTGCAGTCTTAAGGCTTCGTCATATACACTCACTCTCTACCTATGGTTCGGAAAATGTTCAGACTAACCTGGCATGTTTCCTTGCTTTCCATGTCAGGTTATTAAGGGAGTACGGGTAACCAGATGCCTTCTCCTGAAGCAGCTGACCACAGCAACATTGATGAGGAGCCCAACAAAGCTGTTCCTATGTCCTGTGCCATGCCATGCCCTTAGATATGGTGCCATTTATCTATTCCAGCTCTTCCTGAGGCCATGGAGACTGAGATCAGTGGAGCGGGGGAGTGCAGCATCCCAGTGATTTGACCTGAGAGCAGCAGAGTTCAGGGCACTCCATGGGAAGAGCTCTGTGTTCTGGTCAGGGAACAAAATATTCTGTTTGTGCTGACAGTGTACATGAAATAGAAACAGGGTTTGCCTGGTGATCTGGGAGCATTTCACTTAGGCACTGCACACAGCCCTCCGCTCCCAGCACCATACTGGCAATATGCCCTGGGGTTCAGGTGTTCCCCAGGTGTGCAGTGGCTGACATAGGAAAGTGGAAGAAAAAGTGACAGGGCTGCCCTGCATGTGGGGTGGTCCAGAGGAAGGCTCTGCTACCCCAGAGTGGACACAGAGGCTGACAGAGCCCTGTTGTTCCTTACCAACTGTGAGCAGAGTACGGTGCTGGCTCCTGGGGGAAATGTGGGATGCTGCAGGGCACAGATTTGGCAGGAGGCAGAGCCATCAGTACTCAAGTGGTGGTGTTACACAAGGGTCTCAGCCTGAGACTCCATGTTCCATCCCTGCTGTGGTAATAGGTACTAAGGCATAGTCCCAGCTTCAGGAAGTTTATTCCTTTAAATAGTCAAGAAAGACAAAATTAAAGGAAAAGAGCTACTATCATCTCCCCGTGGGTGGTGGAAGGACAGAAGGCTAAATGACTGCTACAGAGACAGATTTTCACCCAGCCCAGAACATTAACTTTGTCTGCACTGTTACTGCAGCTCCTCTATAGCCAGAAGGTTTCAGTCATATTTAATGTAAAAGTCTGTCTTTGGTCTGGGTTCTGGGTTCCTTGCCCTCTAATACTGAGTGAGAAGTAAATGCCAGTCACAGCCCAAAATACCCTTTGCCCAAATGGCTGTGCTGCCCAGTGACTCCTCCCTGCTCACAGTGGTGGCAGCAGTGCTGTGACCTGCTGGGTGTGCAGCAAGGCATTGGTGGGAGAGTTGTGCCATTATTTCTATATGGACAGATGTAGTTGTCTATGTGAACCTATTCTGATGTGCTTCCCATCCTGCATAGAGACTGTCCAACACATCTACAACATGCTGGATACCTGTCCATGTCCCACCCTGCAGCCAGACACTGCCAGCTGCCCTCCTCATGCTGGTGTAGGAGCTGGGACGTGGCTGAGGGGCTGGGCTGCTGAGCAAGGGGATGTGGTACCAACAGGCATTTGCAGAACTGCTCCCCAAAATGGCCTCAGCTCTCCATTGCTATGGCAACCAGCAGGAGATCTCACAGGTCAGACAGAAGGTGTGTGCTCCACAGCAGCACTGCCTGCTTTCCTGCAGAAACCAGGACTCAAACTGAGCAACCAGAAGGGAAAATCATCTTTATTGTGACTAAGAGGCCCTTTCCGTTATTATTTATCCAAGTCTCCAGGCACTGTAACATATCATTAATAATACAATTAAATCTCAGCAGTCTTCAGTGATGAGTTGAACAAGAATGTAACCAGCTGGGCACCTGGAAACATTCTTTTATGCCTCTTCGTTGCAGGGGAAGTTCTTCCTCATCTCTCCAAGAGCTCCACCAAATACAACATTTCAGTCCTGAAGGCAGAAGGTTGCAAGCTTTTCAGTATCTAAGCCAATTTGGGAAGTAAGTTGGCTAGTTGTGTTACTGGCTAGCAAGAAATTGGGAAAAACTGAGAACTAGAATTAATGGCATAACAGACCCACTTCGTTCATTTTTGTTTGCACAAAGAAATAAAAAGAATTGTTGAACCTACAGGTTTATTAGATAAATTTAAGATGCAAAATTAGAGAAAGCTCATAGATTTGATATTGAAATGTTGGATGTTGGAGGAAGAAGTGTGTGATCCCACCTGCAAAGTAATTAGTATTTTGGAGTACACTAATATGTGATGGGGTTCCTTACCCCAAAAATCAGTATGGAGGGGTTTGTGTGCTATGAATTTCATCCTAATTTGCTGCATGCTGACTTCCTTATGTAAACAGGTAATTTTGGCAAGGCTTAGGGAATTTTTACTGCTATTTTTTCAATGGCATTTCAAACTGAGACACTACCACAGTCCAAACAAGTGAGCTGTGCCTGCTGGCTATGGGTGAGCCCAGCAAGAGCCAGGATCTGACACTATCAGTGATGGTATCCAAACAAGCCACGTTTGGGATGCAGTTAGGAATCATCTTTAGTCATTCAGCACTTTCTGTTGGGTTCATTTAGTTCCAAACAGGGTAATTACAGCCTCATTATTTTTCCTTTTACAATGAAGAAAAGACTGCAAGCCAGGCAGAATAATTTCTTCTGCTACTGTTGCCAAGATATGATAGCACATCTACGCCATAAGGAATGTGTCATGGTATTAGTTTTATTAAGAGTAAATAATGGCTCTTCAGTTAAGCAGCATCTTACCATCAGCTGGTGCCTAACCATAAAACACTAACTGCATTTCAACCCCTACAGGCAGGTAACTGAGTTGAGATTACCACTGCCCAGCATATTCATTGCTGACCAGCATGTGTCAAGTTTTGCATGTTATTTTTTTCACCGAAATTAATACCTGGCTGCAATCTGACTTTAAATTTGAAACCACAAAAAGCTCATCTAAAAATAAGACATCAAAGTTCCCGTGACAGTAAGCAGAGGCCAGGACTAAGGGAATGGTAGTAGCTCAGGTATCAGAGAGTAATTCACCCCATGTGTCCACCTTCCCTGGCTAGAGGGAAAGCTGGTTCTTGCAGGGACTGCAACCACTGTTAATGCAGTGAAATTTTCTGACACACACAAGGGCTTTGCTTTGATGGATCTTGCATTTTTTGAGGACTGTAATGATACTAAATACATGTCTGGAAAAAACAGCTTTGAAAAGATAATATCCACAAGAACTGCACTGAGAGCCTGTTCAAGCATCAGGTTCTGCACAAACTCCTAAACCCAAATACAGTTATACTGTGTATGTATGTATTATACACATATGTATATATATATACTTTATACTATATACAGTTATACTAACACACCTTTCAATTAATAATTGTAAGCCATCCTGTAGGAAGTCTGAAGAAGCTTCTGCTATTACCTCAAAAGCCAGCAAATTCAGGACTGCACTATTGCTTATACTCAGGGGAAATGACTCTGCCTCTGCCACTGAAACACCTGTGTACATCAAGCTGAGCACAGTGACCTGCTTTTGTTTCCTACGGACACACTTGGTTTTGCAATAACATGACACACTTAATGTACATTTTAAAATGTCTGTGTGTTTTCGTAGTCAAGGTTCACTGTTCTCAAGTGTGTTCTGCAGCAGGAAGCTGGTTGTAAGATCCCCTGATAAACCAACACTCAGTCCTCAGTTCTTCCCCTTCCTTCCCTTCCAGGATTAACCTTGTGGCTGTTTCTGCCCCCAGTGCACGTGGGCATCGTGAATACTGAGCCTTGTCAGTTCTTGCCCTACTCTGCCTTCTGCAAACTGCTTGATTTACACTTTCTCAGGCAACAACCCTGTTGAACTCAGAGATGTGACTGGGATGGTATTGTATTATTAGACTTCCCCAGGGTACTTTTTCTTCTAAATCATCTAGGATGGGAAAAAAAACATTTAGATAAAGAAGAATGTTGTGACTCATTCTCCAATGACATGGAGGTTCAGAGCAATCAGAAAAAAGTTAACAGCACAGCCACCCTCCAGTAGTGTTTCTGAGTTTCTAAATAAAGAGTTCCTTTCTGAGCTGGATGCCCATTTTTGTTATCTTAAAAGTATTTCTGAAACTCTTGGCCAGTTTTAAACAAACAAACAGGGATAAATATTTGTGAAGATAACACGGCTGAGAGTGTTTGGTTACTGAGTCTTTTTAAGTTGAAGGATTTAATTTTTAGACTTTATTTCTTTAAAGCTTGTGAATAGAACAAAAGTTGTTCTGGAGATGTGAAATCACAAACCATCCCAGCTATTGGCTTTGGAATAACAATCATTCAACTTAGCAAATATCAAACGTGGGAAGGGATTTATCTGACGCATCTATATGATCATGTGAACTCCTTTCTCAAGGAGAAACAGTCTCTGCTGGAGACACAAGAGGAAGGAACTGTTTTGCCTTCTCTAAAAAAATACAACAACATAAGCAACTGCTCAAAGCTTCCTGGCACAAATGCAAAAATGCAACATCTGAAATGTCAGCTGGTATGCTGGGAGGATTTACATGATTTAAAAGATTTATGAGAAAGAACTATTTCACTAGCTCCAGAGCATCTTGGAAAGCAGCAGCACCAGTGTGGGGGACAGTGAGAAAGGAGGGGGGGAAAGTCTCCAGCTAAAAGAAATTATCATGTCCAGTATGATTCTGTATTGCTCTTTGTAGTACAAGAAAAAAATGGGTCAGGCACTCATCAGATTTTAAGCTGAATTGAAAGATGAATGAACAGAATCTGCCATGACCCTGGGATATGCACATTTTCTCACATTGCATATTGACTCACATAGTCCTGTGGCTCACCTAAAGCCACACAACTCATCACTGCTCAAGGCAAGATTACATCCAGAAATTCCTGCCTTTTCCTCCCACTGCTCTTTCACTCAAAGCTGTTGTGCTGCAGCCGTCGCTGATACACGAAGGCTTGGCCAGCTGGATTTCAGTGCAGGCTCTCATAGGAGAGATGGGGTCGTAGAGACAGAGGGAATTAATCCTGACTTAATAAAAAAATAATATATCAGGCAAGGAAAAGGCATGAAACCATTTGAAGCAATAAACTCATCAACATTTTATGTGTGCTTTGGACAAATGCTCAGGTGGAAGATTGGCTTGCTTTGTGACCCGCTCTTGAAGTGGCTACTTAAGAACAGGGTCGTTGATGCCCTGTACAGCCTGAGGTGCTTCAGCATCAGACCTGAGCTCTGCCAGGCATAGCAGTGGCTCTGCACTGCCAGGATGGGGGAAGGTGCCAGCTCCAGCAACGCCTCTGGCTCCAAGGCTCCTCCTGGGACAGTTACTGCCAGCTCATGTTGGCGCAGGGCTGAGGCTGCCCCAATGGTGCCAGCCCCTTCTGGGCTCCTCAGACTACCCTGTCTGAGCACCCTGTTTGCAGGGCTACCTATCATGAAAGGCCACTGTTCACTCCCTCCTCCTTTTTACCAGCCATCTGTTGCTATTCCTTTCCATGGTTCATTCACAGATGTCGCTGCAGATCTTTTGTACAAAACATTCCCTCCGATCTATCTCTGTTTATGTTTTGTTGCTGTTGTTCTTTTTTAAATAAGTTTGTATTTACTTTTATGTGAACACTTTTCAATACGTGTAAGTTTCACTAATGCTGCCATAAATAATGACATGAAAGAGCTCAGTAATATCATTCTGGAGTGTTGGATAAAGGTGAACATTTCTCTCCATCTGTTTCACCAATAACCTAAACTAATGCAGTTTCCAGACCAGAGCACATGATCTTAAGTGAACTGAAGTCAGTAAAAAGGTCTCTGGTGACATATAAAGACTTAGAGGAGACTGAAAAAGGTATCCTATAAAACAAATTTCTGGCCAAACAAAACTGGAAAGACACAAGATTACAATTCCTCTATCATAACAGGAGTGAGTCATCCAGTTGCATAGTCACTTGGGGTGAAAAAGAAAACAGTTACTCAATCTCTCAGGGATTTAGACACAGGAGAATATATTATGCAAGTTTTAGCCACGTTACTAATGGCCTTGAAGCACACAACTCTACTGTGACTCTCACTCAGCTCAGCAGATCACAAATAGGATGACTCACGTATCCATGACATGATAGGAAAATAGAGAGCCTAAGAAGTGCAGAGGCAGGTGCTAATGCAGTCACAGAGCACACAGTCAAGGGAAGAAGAGAATTATAAAAATCATGAGCAAAGGACTGCAGAGAGAAGCAGATTGGGCATTTGAAGACTTGAGAGCATGGACTAGGTTGATTTTTCATGGTCTCAGATTGCAGGGAGTTGTGAGTGTGAAGAGAGCAGAGAAGAGCCACACTGCTGGCTCTGCTCACCTGTGCTTTCCCAGGTGGAATGCTCACCTTGGCCTCTGCATGTCAGTGGTGAGCCAGTCCCTGTATCCACAGCACACGGTTAGACCAGACCCCAGTGAAAGTCATCCATAAGCTTAACAATATTTGTACTTGGCAGGACTTTCTACCCTGCTGGAACATCATGATTTTGTAGAAGCTGTTAATTCTGATTGCTTAAGGCCTAATTAAACACACAGGTGGTTCCAGCAGTATTTTGCCCGTTATCTAATGACTGACCTCCTTATGGATGGAGGGCTTTGACAGCTGTTCTCAAAGCACCATTTAAAATCTGGATGGTGGAGCAGAGCTGAACCCAAAGCCTGGATGAAACAGCTGGAAAAGCAGTTGTCCTCAGAAAACTGTGCAGTTCTTTATGCTCTGGAGACACAATCAAAGCACAGTTAGAAATACAGTTTAAACCTAATCACTTCACAGAAGTCTAATAATTAGTGGGGTTTTATTAGAGAGCTGATGCTGATACCTTAAAATTTGGAACTTTAAGCACAGTGGGATGTTTAGACCTGTATATGAGTCAAGGCCACACTATTGTAGAAACACAGACTATGTATGATATTGTAATTTTTACAGATAGTTTGACACACCCATGCCAATTTTCAGTTTCCTTCATCAGACTGAAAGATTCTGGATAGTCAAAGGATTATAACCTGTCTATGGGATCTGTTACCTGCAAAAACACAGCCCATGCAGAGCAAATACTCTGGGGAACATCAGGAAAAGTTCTGCATTTCTGTTATCACAAAAAGGAGACCCTTGAGAGTAACAAGAATAGCACTAACGCACAAGCTTGAGTGACAATTTTTTATGAGCTCAGTTGCACAAAGAACTGCAGAGAACTGCTTTCAAGTGACTAAATATGACACATTTCCTTTAAATATTACCTCATTTAAAGGGGTTTATTCTAGGCATTTCAACTCACATATGTATGGGATGTAATGTATAGACACAGAAGGGGTGCACCGTGTCATTCTGCTATAAGAGCTGATTAACATACCAGAGCAGGGTATTTTTGTACAAACCAGGATAACCTCCTGCCATATCCTGTCTCGTTCCCAGAGCTGACAGTCCCTAGGCTGACTTCATCCTTATCTCCTGTTAAACACGTAGGGTTTGAGGTGATGTGATGCAGGATCAGAGCAGGGTTATGTTGGAAAGTAAAATGAGTGTTTGGAAATCTCTTGCTATGCGGACAGTGTAAGGAAAAAGCTCTTTATCTGTATCCTTTGCCTCTGCCCAGCTGTCATGGGTTTGTGTCATAATCCAGTGGAGGATCCCACAGCACTTAACAGAACTGTTTGCCTCATCAATGCGCTGTGAAGAAAAACACAGATTCAGGATTTAGATGAGTTTACATTGGTAATAGACCTATGGAACTACTTACCATGGCTTCAGGGAAGGGAGCACAGAACTTGGGATTGTGCCTTTATCCTGTGTACATTCATTGGAACAAACAGTGAAGGAGCAGGGATGTGGCAAAAGCCTTCTTAGAGATCCAGCTGGTGCAACCAAAAGGGTAATAAAAATATGTTAGCAATAAAGTAAAAGCTCATACGTTTTCTGAAGGAAGCACAGTTTCAATGATTTATGGAGTGACCTTTTTCTGAAAGAAACTTATATGTCTTTGTGAATAAGGCTGATTACAAGAGAGAAGATACTGGTAACATAATGTTCATAAATTCTGAGTGCTAAAGCTGCTATGGAAAATAAGTGGCTGGTTTACAGGATGCTCTTTGTCATTTTTTTGGTGATTTTAGATGGCAATAAAGCTGTCATTCTGATTATTCACCTCCTTCTGTGGTGAAAGCAGGTTTTTTGAACAGGGAATGTGTGAAGGAAAGAACAGTCTGACACAGTGGGAAGTGATGTGCAATAGCTGGAATTGCTACAGCCAGAAAATATCCTTTAATTCCAACCAGTCAGTTCTGACCCTGCCCTGTGACATTTTGCACCCCTAATGCCAATTAAAACTAATGCAAACTGCTTTCCTAAACGTCAGGGTAAACTTTTGTGAGTTTCTCATTTGTTATGTCATCCCAGCCACATCTCATCCCGTTCATTTGCTCCCAGACTTCAGCAAGGAGGAGGGGAGTCCCTCAGCTGTTCCTCTCCAAACTCCTCCAGACTCCAAGCCCCATGTCTTGGTAATCTAAACCTGGGGAGGCCCCTGAACTTCAGGCAGCTGCAGAACAATGTCTCTTTTCACTTGGCTCCTCTACCTCTTCTTCCAGGTTAAAGGAGCACATCCGTAGATTTTACAAGCTGTGCACCTTCCAGAAGGAACTGACACTGGTGTGAACTGATGCAGAAGTGTCTCCTTGAGAAACTCCACCTCTGAAAGGCTTGTGAACTTTCCCAGCTCCACCCAGAGTCCCGTTACAACACTGTAGGGGCCAAAATTCATGGACACCATTCAGTGCTCAGCAAAGCATGAAGGAAAAGACGGGAAGCAGAGTGATGTTGGGAAAAGGTTCTTCTTCCAGAGGGTGGTCGGGCACTGAACGGGCTCCCCAGGGCAGTGGGCACAGCCCCAAGGCTGCCAGAGCTCCAGGAGTGTTTGGAGAATGGTGGGATTGCTGGGGTGTCTGTGCAGGGCCAGGAGCTGGACTCAGTGATCCTGAAGGGTCCCTTCCAACTCAAGGTATTTTATTATGTGAGTTCTGTGGCACAAGCACTTGTGTCTGTTCTAACAACGGGGCAAAAGTGGGAATGAGTTACAGACTCCTTCCAGTCAGACACCTCTGAGAGGCTGAGCATGTTCATGGCCTTTGGGCAGGGCAGGTGACAGCAGTGTCCCCATCCCCTGGGCCACGGCCATTGCTCACACCCTGATCCACACAGGCTGTACAGGCAGTGTCAGGAGGTGGCCTGGCTGTTGTGGTTGCTGGGTGAGCTCAGTGGTGACACGGGTGTAACTCATGCTTTGGGGGGGGCGAGGCGTTGCTAAGGCGGCTGCTATGGGGGGACTGTTGCTAGGGCAGTTGCTATGCGGAGGGCCTGTTGCTCAGGCAGTTACTATGAGGAGGCCATTGCTAAGGTGGTTACTATGAGGAGGCCGTTGCTAGGGCGGTTGCTATGGGGAGGCCGTTGCTAGGGTGGTTGCTATGGGGGCCGTTGCTAGGGCGGTTGCTATGGGGGCCATTGCTAGGGTGGTTGCTTTGTGTTGCTGACGCCGCGGGGTGTGGCCGGAAGCAGGACGCGGGAGGACGTAGGACGCGGGCGGAAGCAGGAAGTGGGCGGTGGGGCGGTGGCGGCGCCATGGGGGCAGTGCTGGGGGTCTGCTCTCTCGCCAGCTGGGTGAGTGCGGGGGCTCCCCTTCCCCTCCAAAACTTCCCCTTCTCCACTCTAGACCTGCACCCACATCCCGGAGAGAGCGCCCAGCCCGGAGCGGAGCCTCCGGCGGCGGCGCGGGGCCAGTGACCGCTCTGTCTCCCCCCGCGCGGCCTGTGCCACAATCCCGGTCCCACCGGGGCCAGGACGGCTGCAGCCCCTCGGAGCAGAGCGGGGTCCGGCTGTAGCGATCCAGGGGCTCGCCTGGCCGGACCCGGCCGGGTCGGTGGCAGACGGGGACCACCCAGTGGCAGCCAAGGCCGATAAAGTAGGTTATCTGTGAGTGTTCGCAGACACGGCAGTCAGAAAGGCTGATTAGCGTTTATCTGTGCGCTCCAGGAGTGGGGTGTCTAAGTGGAGCTCGGGTTTTCCTCTCGGCGTGGCTGAGCGCCCCGGTGTCAGCTGCCAGGGAAATGCTCTTACTATTCCTGTCTCTGCCCTTCAGATTCCCTGTCTGTGCAGCGGTGCCTCATGTTTACTGTGCCGATGTTGTCCCAACAGCAAGAATTCGACAGTGACACGGCTTATCTATGCCTTCCTCCTCCTCCTCAGCACTGTGCTTGCCTGCATCATGCTGGCACCGGGGATGGAGGAGCAGCTCAAAAAGGTATGGAGGGGAAAACCTCTTTTTGACTGTTTGAAAAGCCATTGCTTGTGCCAGTGACAATTGATTGTCTTTACTTGGAATGGGTGATGTGGGAGGCACAAACTCCCAAGTGTCCTTGGTCCCTGAGTTAAGAGGCTTCCAGCTGGAACAGCAAATTTAGTGAATGTTCCTTTTTTAGAACATGCCTGGTCTCTGAAACCTGACCCGGCCTGAAGATGGTCAGCTGTTATCAGAGGCCTGATATTGTGGAATCTTAATCTTCCTGGATGAGAAGTGTTGACATGGGGAAAGACAGATGATAATGAGCTCTGAGCACAAGGTCTTTTGTTCTCAGATCTCCCAGAAGGCAGTTGGCTGAAGGCCTTGGCTGTTACAGGGCTTCAAGAAAGTAATTGCAAATGCAGCTGTGAACTCACAACTGAATGTGTCTTTACCCAGATACCTGGATTTTGTGATGAAGGTCTTCACACTCGGATCCCACACTTGGATGGGTTTGTGAGCTGCGATGTGTTCGTGGGGTACAGAGCTGTCTATCGTGTCAGCTTTGCCATGGCTGTGTTCTTCTTCCTCCTCTCCCTGCTCATGATAGAGGTGAAAACAAGTAACGACCCGAGAGCTGCGATACACAATGGGTATGTGTGTGAGCCAGCTGGCTGGGCTTCCAGCTTGTTTCCCTCTCCTGTTTCTTTTCTCAACACAGTGGCAAATTGTTTTTTGACAGCCTTGAGTTTCTTTTGGACTGAACACAGAGTAGTGCTTTGGTCTCCCAAAAAGCTGTTTGTGTAAGATGCTCAATGTACTGATTGAATGTCCTGCTTTGAGGTGGGATAACCAAAAAACCAGAGCTCTGGGCACCCCTGTGTGTTTCCACAGAGATGTGAGATTGTTGCTGGTTTATCTCCATCCTTGTGCTGCCTCTGGCACTTCCTGGGTCACTCACAGTCTGACTCAGACAGCAGAAACTGGTTTCTGATTTCCAGTTCACTAATTGAAGTGGGTTAGTTCTGGGCTGGACTGAATCATTATAGAGTCATTTAATTGGAAGGGGACCTTTGGAGAGCATGGAATGGTTTGTGTTGGAAGGGACCTTAAACGTCATCCCATTCACAGACTATTCTGAGTTGTAAGGACCCACAAGGATCATCGAGTCCAACTCTAAAGTCAGTGGCCCACACAGGGGAGTGAACCCATGACCTTGGCATTATTGCAACCAAGTTTTAACCAACTGAGCTCAGGGTCAAGTTAAAACAGAGGGAGCTACTGGGTGAGCTATTCCAACCCCCTGGCATGGGCAGGGACACCTTCCACTAGACAAAGTTGCTCAGAGCCCCATCCAGCCTGGCCTTGAACACCTCCAGGGATGGGGATTCCACAGCCTCAGCCTCTCTGGTGAGCAGGATCATATGATCCAAATCCCTGGCTGGAGCAGGACCAAGCTGCTTGCAGATCCTGGAGCACATGACCACTGTGCAGATTAGGACCAATATTTACGACTTCTTCTTCTTTTAAAGGTTCTGGTTCTTCAAAATAGCTGCCATTGTGGCTATCATGGTTGGAGCATTTTACATCCCTGAAGGGCCTTTCACAAGAGGTACAGTTAATACTCATCATGGGTTCTGGTTAATAAACCTTTTCATAGACTAACCAGGCTGTAGTTGTGATACTGAAAATTCTTCTGCAGAAGATGCAGTTTCTGCCCAATTTCTTTAGAGTATCTTGGTTCATCCAGCATTTTGGTGACCAGATGGAGTTATGGCAATGAGCAATCTCTTTTCAAATGTGTATGTTTTGGGTATTAATTTTGTACTGTGACAGTCACTACTAGGCTTAGTCTTCTGACACTACTCAGGCTAGAGCCAGCTCAAAACACTGACAAGAGGTAAATACCTCCCTGGAGTCTGAAAAATCTGTGTGAGAAACTTTTTACTATCTGTTCACATCACAGGAACTTGAAAGGGTTGTTGACCCTTAAAGAGGTGTGGCACGATGGCACTTACCTACACAGATTTATCATGTGTTACATGTTGCATTCATTCTGAAAACATGTTGGGTGAAACATTCCCATGCTCAGCTTGACCAGCATCAGCTGCAGCCTTGCATAGCAGGGGCTCCTTGCACACTTGTGCAGGATGGAAGCCAGAGGGATTAACAGCATCTGCATTCCTAAACACAGTTTCAGATTTTTTAATTATTTGTCTGCAGTATAATGAGGAGCTTTTATTTTTTTAAACTGAGGTAACATGCAAATGATGAAAACTAACCCCATTTTCCTTGCTCCCTTTTCTAGCTTGGTTTTGGATTGGTGTTTCTGGAGCTTTCTTCTTCATTCTTATCCAGTTGGTGCTTCTTGTGGACTTTGCTCACTCCTGGAATGAGAGCTGGGTTGAGAAAATGGATGAGGGGAATGCTAAATGTTGGTATGCAGGTAGGAATCTGTACCTATAAAGGATTTGTTTCTGCTGGCCAGTGCTCTGCAGAACATCTCTCACTAGTTTGTAGGCAAACCTAAAGTTACACTCCATGGTGTCCTCAAGTCACTGATGTAAACACATGGAGTTAAGAGCTGCAGTGGTGCCTTTTTCTCATTAAATAAAATGCAGAATATTTTAGCCTTGTGATCAGCAGGTCTGACAGTGTTAATAAACCACCCTTGGCTGGTTTGCAGGGCAAGTGCAGAGCTCAGAGACTGGTTCTCTTCAAATCTAAACTTTGCCACTCCCCATGCCGTGGTTCCCAGGAGCTCCGTTGTGTCTGACAGTGGCTGCAGAGCCACACCAAGTGTGCCTTAGCACGTGCTCCCCAGCTGGCCACTAATTACAAAGTGCTAATTGTTGTTCTTTGCACGGGGCTAAGAATGCTGCAACAGCATATTGTAGCTTCTTACAAAGAACAGAGTGGAAATGAAAATGGGTGACCTCCAGCATAGGAGGAGGAATTCAGGGCTGATAAATGCCCATGAGAAGAGTGTAAAAAGCATTCTCATTTTGTTGCAGTGGCTTGACATCAGTTAAATTAATTAACCTGTTGCTGAAAGGCAAGTCTTAGTCCCCTGATGGCAGCACTGGCTTTCCTCTGAGCTACACTTAGTGAACCCAAGTAGAAATTTAGCCATACCATAATAAAAATGCATTCTGCTAGTCTAGTTTTCTGACCCAGACTGCCAAGTGAGGAAGAGGAACTGTCTCATTGCAGTGGTAGCTGGACATTGAATCAGTTTAGATGTGCTGTTAAATCTACATGTGTATTATAACAGTTTTTCTCCTGCAGCTCTGCTGTCCTGTACCAGCTTGTTCTATGGCTTGTCCCTGGTTTTTGTGGTTCTCTTCTACATTTTCTACACGAAGCCTGATGACTGCACTGAGAACAAGTTCTTTATAAGCTTTAACATGATCCTGTGCATTGCTGTTTCCATTGTTTCCATCCTCCCAAAAGTTCAGGTATTACCTTTCTCTGATATTTTCTTCTGACATACAAAGCACAGAAGTGGGAAAGATGTAGTACCAATGCAGTCAGACATAAGAACTTTAAAATACGGCTATCATAGCTATGCTAGCTAGGAACTTTAAAGAAAAATAGCTTGCTCTGAAACCAGTGTACTACATAGTGACATATTTTCTGAAGAGAGGCTTTTTTTTAGCTTACATTGTTTTGGACTTTGATTCCATGTGAAGGACTACTGGCATGGTTGTAGTGATGAAGGTTCTTTCAGAACAGAGAAACAAGAGGGACCAGCAAAATAAGCTGGAGATTTATTGGCTTAATACTGTGGCTTTGAAATTATGACTGAGCTTGTTTAATATGAGAGAACACTTGCATGTTACTTGATTCTGAACTGGTATTGCTCAAGTCACATGCTAGATTCATATCTACAATTGTTTAAAAAGTTGGGATTAGCTCAGTAAGGATCCATATCTGAGTCTTGAGCACAGAAAAACTGGATCTAGTTTACTTATTCCTTCCGTATTTGAGTTGCTTGCTGCATAAATTATGTGACTAAGGAGTTTCTTCCAGTCTTTTGAGCATAGAACAAAGCCCAGTGCATTTCTAAAATAAAACTTTTCATGCTAGTAATTGCTGATTCTGTGGCAGGAGGTTAAAACTATCCAACTTCAGGTAAAATTTGCCCTTTTGACCTTGGCTTGCTCTTCTGTCTTGGAACAGGAACATCAGCCCCGCTCTGGGCTCCTCCAGTCCTCTGTCATCACACTCTACACCATGTACCTCACCTGGGCAGCCATGTCCAATGAGCCTGGTAAGCAACACTGTCTCAAGTCATGTGTTGGTGTGAAATCAGAAGCTGCTGATGGTCATTACAGAGCACTGTGTGGGGATTGCTGATCGGTGTAGATAAATTTCAGTGAGGCTGGAAAGCTGTCTTTAATGAAACCATCAGACTGCCTTTTTGTAGAACTAAACTGGGGTATTTTTTGAGGAAAATAAACTGGTGTTACAGCATTCTGGGTTTATATATTTATTTATTATACCCTTGCTGAGCTCACTGTAAGGAGAAATATTCCAGGTCATTTTTGCCTCTGGAGAATCAGAGAGATCAGTAGTGAAAGGGAATATAACTGAAGGGAAGTTCTAGCCAGGTGGGGGTTGGTCTCTTCTCCCAGGCACTCAACAATAGGACAAGGGGGCACGGGCTCAAGCTCTGCCAGGGGAAATTGAAGTTGGAGAGCAGAAAAAAATCCTTTCCAGAGAGAGTAATCAGGCATTGGAATGGGCTGCCCAGAGCGGGGGTGGATTCCCCATCTCTGGAGGTTTTTCAGCTAAGATTGGCCGTGGCACTGAGTGCCATGATGTGGTAAAGGGACTGGAGTTGGACCAAGGGTTGGACTTGATGATCTTGGAGGTCTTTTCCAACCCAATCCATTCTATGATTCTATGAATGAAAAGTTGCAAGCTTACTTGTAATTTTTTCTTACTTAAATGCTGGCAAAGCTCATTTCTTTAATCTTCCTTGAAATCCCTTTCAGAAAGAAACTGTAACCCAAGTTTGCTGAACATCATCACCCAGATAGCAGCTCCCACAGCTGTTCCAGCCAATGTCACTGTCCCACCGGCCACTCCAGCTCCGCCCAAGTCCCTGCAGTGGTGGGATGCCCAGAGTGTTGTTGGATTGGTTATCTTTGTCCTTTGCCTCTTGTATTCCAGGTAGGATCTGCACTGCTATCCGGTGATAAAAATTTGGGATTTGTCTGCCTCTTTTGTTTGAGTCTGGGTCTAGTGCAAAATGCACCTGCCTTTATTCACATCCAGATGCAGTCTCAGGTTTATAAACCTGTGTTCTGCTTTGTGGATGAGAACAGGGTTCATCAACACGAATCCAGATAACAACATGTTACAAGATGATTGGAGAGATGGAGCACCATTCATACATGAAAAGGCTGGGAGGATTGGGTTTGTTCAGCCTAGAAGAGACAGCTTAGGGGTGACCTAATTGCAGCCTTCTAGTACCTGAAGAGAGCTACAAGAAAGATGGAGAGAGACTACAAGGATATGTAGTGACAGGACAAGGGGGAAAGGCTTTAAAATAAGACTTTAGATTATGTATTAAGCTCTTCACTGTGAGTGTGGTAAGGCACTGGAACACAGGTTGTCCAGAGAAGTTGTGGGTGCTCCATCTCTGGAAGTGTTCAAGGCCAGGGTGAATGGAGCTCTGTGCAATCCGGTCTAGTGAAAGGTATCCCTGCCCACAGCAGAGATGTTGGAACTAGATCTTCAAGGTTTCAATCTAAGCCATTCTATGATCTGGACTAGGAATGCTGTTTACTTAGATTAACAAAAACCTGGATGAAAACAGTTCCCTTTAAGGAGTTCCCTTATGTTTCCAGATAGATTTTTAAAAATACTCTTTGCTAGTCACAGATGTTCAATGTGGTCTGTTGCTCACTTTATTAGCAAACAGCCAACTGTAAAAGGAGTTTTTAACCACGTCTCTCTTTGGGTTGCACTGCAGCATCCGCTCCTCAAGTAACAGCCAGGTGAACAAGCTGACACTGTCTGGGAGTGACACGGCCATTCTGGAGGAGACTCTGGGGACGGGCAGCGCGGCTGCCGAGGAGGGAGAAGTGCGCCGTGTCACAGATAATGAGAAGGATGGTGTTCAGTACAGCTACACCTTCTTCCACTTCATGCTCTTTCTTGCCTCTCTGTACATCATGATGACACTCACAAACTGGTACAGGTAAGAGCAAGATGGAAAGTGATTGCATGTACCGGCCAGTGTTTCCAGGGGGGAGACTCCTGCCCTATAGGCTTATCTTGCCAGGCTTGTTGAAGTGGTCCCTGTTCCACCTGCATTAGTTATGCCTTCTCAATTTTGTGTTACTGAATTAAGATGCAAAAGGCACAATCAGCAGCTATGGTCCTTGGGGACTGCAAGGGCACAAAGTGTGGCTGCCATCCTTCAGATGAGTCAGTAACAGGAAGGATACACATGAAACTGGCTTCAGGTGGCCTCCTGGGAAGTTTGTCCAGTGGCCAGTCTGATGTTGCTGGCTCTTAACCCTGGGAAAGATGTGCAGGAACAGCCATAGGCACTGTGGATCCTGTGTCTATTGGAAACACTTTGACATACCCTCTGCTGATGCAGCAGCTCATAACCACTTTTCCCAGGACTGGCACAACAAGAGGCCTGTGAAGGAGCCACAGGAAATTTCTGGTTTAGTTGTCTCCCTGTGTTTTTAGAAAGGCTTTTGCATTGGAGTGTCCTACACGATTGCCTTAACTTCAGATCCATGAGAGGCAGCAAGGAACTGTGGAAGGTACTTTCTCTATCTACTAACTGATTTCTTTACTTTTTTAGCCCTGATGCAGATTTCAAAACAATGACAAGTAAGTGGCCAGCCGTGTGGGTGAAGATAACCTCCAGCTGGGTTTGTCTGCTTCTCTATCTTTGGACCTTAGTGGCTCCTCTTGTTCTTACTAATAGAGACTTCAGTTAAGTTGCTGCACCTGTCTGAGCTTACAAAAGTGGGGAACTCTTTTGCTGAAAGCCAAAATGTTCATTTATTGCTTTAGTTACTGTTTCTTATGTTGATATTAACGTGCAATTGGATAGAAAGTTATATATTGCATGCCTGATGCAGCATCAAAATTATCATGTTATCTTTCTATTTTAAACTTCATTGGAGTTATCTTATTACTGTTTTTTTAAAATTCACTACAGTTGTGCTGTCAAAGCACAAAAGAAATTACCTGTTCTGTCCAATAACCACAACCTTCTATTGAATAGAAGTAACACTGAGCTAAATATGAAGTAATATATTTTAAAGAACAGTTATATTCAGCATAATGCACTAGTATGCTAATGCTTCATTTTTTGGAAGTGTAAGCCATGCTGCTTGATTTCTACATTCCGCTGCAGAAGTTTATTTAAAGGAAAACTTTATTTAAATTACTTAACTTTTTGTTGTGGCAAAAAAAGCTCTTTATTCCTCACTGAAAGAACAGAACTCTGAGGCTGAAAAACTGCTTAACTCTAATTCTTTTTAAGAAGAGACTTGCCCTTTCTAAGGGGCAACTTCTATGGTAACTTCTTTTTTTAGTATGTTTGTCAAATAGAGTGGTTAAGTGTATCAGTAGGTTAATCAACGTTATGATTAGGTTGGAAAAATAGAACTTGATTATTTCACTTGTCTGATAGTCTCATAAAAATATTGTACATGAAATTATTATTGGCACTAAGGCATTTGCACTGTAAACTCATTTGAATAAAGCAGAATAACTACTGAAACTGGCCCAGCTCTGTTGAATTACTAAGCAGCAGTTAATTCTCCAATGGAAAACACCACATACACTGACCAGCTGCTACAGTGTCCAGTTGGATGTGACTGGGTGTTTTCTCCATGCAGCAAATAGGGAGTTGTAACATATTTCTTTTGGAACAAACAGCATCTTCCATGTAATTCTCTGAAGGTCAAATCCCATTCTTTGAATTGCTGAGGTACAGTTGTTCAACTAAACTTTAGTTCTGCAGTAGAAAGCAGCATCTCCCCCTGATTCAGTGCTGTGGGGATTATACTCAGTTGCAACTCTGTGTTCAGTGTGAAACTTGTGTGTTGCTACTGACTTTTACAGCAAAATATCCCAACGTGACACAAGGCAAACATTGAAAATATCAAATTAGCAGCTGTTACAATGTGTTTAATTACCCAGTCATGCATCATAAAATTACACATTTTTGACAACTTCATTTTATAAAATGCAATATAAAAATAAATTTTGTCAAAATAAGATGTACACTTAACCACCCAACACCTCTAGGCCCGTGTACAACAGAAGGCAAAATTATTAGTTTGAGTAACACTGTGATTTCACTCAAGCCAAAATGAGATTTAACAAAAACAATACCTAAGCCAGTTCCTGAAAATACCTCAGGGCTCATAACACCCGTTTGCAAGAGTATAAATTCAAGTACTTTTATGTACAGTTTGCAGCTACCTTTTGTCCCCCCTGATGCCAATGCAGTTCAAGTATCTTTCCTTATGATGTGTTGGATTTGGCAGGGATGGATTATGTACTGGGCAAGGCATAAAACCTCTGGAAACAAAATTATTTCAAGTGGGGAAAAAAGAACAGGTTTGGTTTAGTAAAGAACCAAACCAACAAACCCCAGGCAAAAAACAACCCTAGCCTCTAAGCTTTTCCTAGCTATTCTCTTAACTTGCATATAAGGAGATGCAATATTTGAAACACAAGTGTTTATTTTCCAAATGCTGACAAGAGGAATGCTGGAAACGAACTGATTTCTTTGCTAGTAGGGGCTAAAGCTCAAGGACCATTCTCAGCTCCAGAGCCAGGTGCACACAACACAGAGCTGTGCTTTCTGTAAGACATGCCAAGCCCTGGCAAGATAGTTCAGGGTTAGAAACACAGCTCAGTGAAGTTGCAACTCTTGTCCGAGTTCTAAAGCCAAGAAAGAGCAAATCAGAAATAACAGGTGCTCGATAAAGGTGAGCCTGGCTTAGTTCAAGCATCCTGACATCAACTGCCCAGCAGCCAGCTTTAAGAAAAAGAAGTTCTGGAGGCACAAGACAGGCAATTTTCAGCACTGATAATTGTGGTGGTTTAACTCCAGCCAGCAACTAAGGACCACAGAGCTGCTCACTCACACAGCACCATGCTGGCTCCTGCAAGAAAATAACTCTACCCCAGCCAAACCCAGCATAATCATGTAGCCTTATCTATTATGTTTAAATCATATTATTTATTCTTAGTCTCTCTGTGGGCAGAGGAAAGAAGAGGGTGAGGTGGATCTAGGCTGACCTTATTTAAGGCATGCAGGAGAGTACAAGAGCTTGGAAAAGGGTGTGGGTTTTGTAGAACTTGCTCAGCGTTCTGCTGAACAGCACTAGATTTGTTTCTTTTTGAAGGACACTAAATTGAATTTTGACTTTTCCAACTCCCTCTCTAAGTTACATATGGAGATCAAAGCAGCTGTTCTTACAGTTAACTGCCAAAATACCACCACTTCCAACCCTGCAGCAGGATTAAGGAAAGACTACCAGTCAGGCCACCATCTCTAGGAAAAAAGGTCCATCCTTTATTGGTTTGAGTCGTACACTGCAACTGGAATTAAGAGGCACTAGAACAACAGAAACACCACTCTCTGTTCTGGCAGTTCAGCAGCATGGGCAGCCACCAACCTGTCCTAAGTCTTGGTGCTGTGTGTTACTGCCTTGCTAGGTGGCAAAAAACTGAATTAATCTCTGCAAGAAACACAGCACATTCTGTCACAAAGGAAGTAGCTGGCAGTATTCTTGTACCTTATTTTAAGGAGATGAAAGTGGTAGGTGGTATTTTTCCCCTCATACTAAAGGTAATAGCTATCAAAAAGGAGTTACAATTGACTTAGAAGAAAAATCAGAATACTTCTGCTGAGGAAAAATTAATGTCTTCCCACCTATAATCTAAAACTGTTCATGTGATGAGTTCTCTGCTTCCACAAGTCCTGAACTGCCACCCATAAGAAAAAGAGCTTCATCCCTTTTCAAGACTCAGTCTCTTTTTATAATGCCAGAATGACCAGGTATGGCATTTGCTCCCCCTCATTTCAGGATGAGATCTGCTGCCAGGTCAGGAAGTTGTTACAGTGGTAAGTTGTCTCTTTTTGGCAAAGCAATCATGCTGTAAGGGGACTGAAAGGAAAAAAGACATTCAAAACAGAGTTTGGCACTTTGAAAAATGAATGTCTGAGATCCTCAAGATGCTTTAGGTTTATATTTACAGAAACATAACTGGTGCCTATAATCACATTTGGCACTAAATCAAGATTTCATCCAGAGAAAAGTGCTCTAGAGGTAATACCCCAATTAGAAGAGATACTCTTTTCCACCAAATAGTAAAATATTTCACCTTGGAGTAACAGGGTGTGCATTCCTGGTCCTAGTGAGGTTCCCATCTCCACACCATTATAGTACAGAAAAACATGTGCAAAGAGTGTGCTGAGAGTTAAGTTCTAATTCAGGACCTTTAAACAAAATGAACGTGGGGAGTGGGAACAGCTTATTTAGACATTGGTATCTTACCCTGGTTTGACATTGGAGTCTTAGTTCTGTCTTTAGACAAAGACCTAGAAGCACAGGCATACAAGCTATGAGTAAATATCACACAGATGATTCAAGTCTAACTTCATACAGGAACATGACAATCAAAGACAAAAGAGATTAACAAAGTTTTAAAAAAAGTTGTAACATTTCACAGAAGAGCCAACAAGCACAGTGAACAAAATGCTACAATATCAGGAAATTCAGGAATGTGCTTTTAAAAAGCCTGTCTGCATTTGGTTTCACAGACTTGAACTCAAATTTAGCCCGAAGTAACAAGCTAAAGCAGCACCTTGCTGTCTTACATGAAGTATTGCCTTCTATACATCACATGCCAACTGCTACAAAGCCTCCTCACGCATTCTGGGAATGAGGTGCCCAATTCCTCATCACAACCAGAAAAGGATTGACAATGTGGGAAGGTGCCTGACACAGCTTTTTCTTATTTGGCCCTGAACCTCATTATTTGAAGCTGTTGTCTAATCAAAAGTATGTGATCTGAAAAACTTCTGTTTCTGAAAATGAAGATTGCACCTGTTGTATAAACCTTGGTATAGATGTAGTAGTTAATCCTCAGTCACATCTTCCTACTGTGAGGAAGTTTTAGAAATGTTCTCCATGTGGGCATTCATGAATAAGTTTTGTTCTGTATTGAGACAAATATTCACTGAACTATTTCAGAAATGCCAACTCACAATCTGAACCACGTGACAGAGGTCAGGCCAAGTCAGACTTTTATGGTTTTATGCAATCTTGACTACAGGACTATATTTTGCAGGGTTCAAAAGCCATTTTCTTTTCTAGGATTACTGGTGTTTGCAGAAGGGGAAGGGAACAGGTGATCACAAAGCTAATAAATCATCATAGTCACTTTTCACCTGTGTGGGGAGGGGATAAGAAAATATCAAGCTTATCGTCCTGCAATTTTTTTTCCCTTTATCATTAGAAAGAATAGGCCATTTGCATCGTTCGCACAGAGCTTGACGAGCCTCAAGTCTTCTACATAACTCGTGCTCTTTGCTTTTATTCTCCCCGAACTCTGCCCTGCCCCCATTGTGCCCTCTCCAGCTTCCTTTGGTTCTACAGTGTAAAGTGCCTCAGCAGTCTGTCCCTAAACTGCAGGTTTAGGAGTAAGGCAGAGTTCACATCACCACCTATTGGAGCAGATCTTAACTGCTGGAAAACCCCCCTCCACTGGTTTGTTAGTAACAGTAATAGAGCTGAGGTTTCATGCCCCGCAGAGAATCATCACACTGCTTTTCATCAGCATCCCCACTCACAAGCATGTCATGGGGGGAGCTGTCACACGGGAGAACCAGCTGGGAGAAGTCATGCTGGAAGTCCTCTTCAGAGGCCAGCAGCAGCTCATTCCATGCAGAGATGTCCAGTTTCCCTGCACTACCACCATACTCTTCAGGAAGGATCACTGGAGGAATATTTTGATGAAGGGAATTCAGATCACAGCCATGAAGAAAAAACTGAAGAAGAAATCAAACCAGCTTTAGAAATGCACATCAAACACTTTGCAGCACATTGCTGAAACAGTCAGCTAACAAGCTTATTTTGAGTTAAAAAGCAAATTTTAGGGGTGATGTCTTTATGGGCAAGTGGCAGCACACAACAGTGGGCAGGTGTAGTCAGACACATCAGTGAGAGGAGTCTTGAGACAATTCACATCTAGTGCAAATTAACTCCCAGCAACACAGACTTGACATTTGTCTGTGCTGAGGTTCCAAATTCACCTCATCCCCAAATGCGTTCATGAGATTGAAGGTACTTATCCTTGTGGAAAAAAACATCATCCTTGGAAACTACATCCAGTCCTGTGGAGACGACACTTGGGCCATGCAGGACACTTGTGTAAGGGAAAAGAGCAAGGGGCAACACAGGCTTCCTGTGACACCACCTCATAAACAGAGTGCCACTGGACCAAATAATCCAACCACATGGATTGAACTAATGTCCTGAATACAGAGCACATGTACTAAAGTTCCATATTAATATTATGCCAAAGTTAAGCTCCTCAAAGTTTCTCTTTCACAGAGAATTTTCCCAACAGCATATTTTTAAAAAAGCAGAAAGGACCCGTCAGATCAAGTAAATGGCACCAACATTTTTCTAGCTGTCAAGTTTCACAACGTTTTTTTTCAGAATGGGCAAGCCAGGAATTTACAAACATTAATGTTAAAAAAATCACATAAATCCTTACCCGGTTTGCTATTTTTTCCTTCAGAAAAGGCTTGATGATTGCAAAAATGCCTTTGAATATACGAGGCTCATTTATTATGTTAACAGCCTTTATTCGAATGGGGAATCCATCCTGAAGGGTAAAGAAGATTTTTATAATTCAGTTTAAAAAACATTTGCCGTCTTCCTCTTTTCAAAAGTTCCTCAGACTGCCTGCACAACCCACTGGCTCCCAAACTTTAATCTAAGGTACCAACAAAAACCAATACAGCAACAGAAGTGCAACTTGTTATAGGGAACAGTTTTAGGATAAGATCTGTGAGTATAAAACCAAGTCAAGAGACAAGAAAGCCCTGCATCAATAAATACATTGCAGTATATCTTCATTTCTTATGTTGATCTTCATCTCCCTTGACAAAAACACTTGGATAATCCCTGTCCTTTGAGAATTCCCAGTCCTGATAAGGATGCAGTCACAACGTGCTGTCTCCAGCTCCTAAGGAGTGCACCACGCTCAGCACCAGAGCAGGCTGCTACTAACAGTGTGTCCAGCTACAAGATTTGGTGCCCAAGATACCCTAAATGTGCTTTTATATAAAGAAGGAATCTCATATTGCTATTTTTCTGCCATTCCAACTATTCTATCACAGTATCTTGCAACAGACAAATAGGCTCTGCTGCCAGCAGGGCACACAGTTTAAAACAACAGTTAATTACAGGATTTCTGCTGGAGAAATTTATTTGCAGAAATATTTTTCAAAGGCAAAAGCTCACGATCAGCAATTAAGGCGAAGCTTCCTTCCCTTATAACCAGTTCTACACATACAAAACAAGCAGTCAATGCCTGGAGTGAAAAAGCAGATAACATGCACTGCTGGAGTATTTTTCTTCATGGGAAGGTCAGTGAATTAACTCATCTCTACAAGAGCTGCAGCTCTGCAAGGTGGGTGCAACACCTTTATATACCACCATACCTCCATGTCCTTACCCCAGTTCAGCTGTTGTTTTGTGAATAGCTTCCACTGGTAATAGCCATCACTTTATTTGTATAAATTAAATATGGGCTCATAGTAAAATCATACATTTAGATCATAATTTAAAGGACCGAATTAAAGGCATTCCTAAACTCACCAGTCTCATGTCTGCAAACTCCCCTGATTCACCCTGTCCTTCCTTATCTCCCCACGGACACAAGAAAGAACATAACCAGCTCAGGCTAGAACAAAAGTAATGAGGGAATGAATTCATTCAGTTCTTCTCATCTCACTCCTCCAGTGAAATCATCAGACCTTCCTGCCACTTTGGCCGGGTTACTCCTCACTCCTTCCACCTTTTTATTTTGTGCAACTCCACTGTGTTTACACTTGCTCTCCACCATTTTCCTTCCAGACATCTGGGCGGAGATGCTTTAAGTACTGTCTCTGTTCTGTCCCTGGGCTGAGAAGCCTCTCTGCCTTCAGGACATGGATGGAAATCCTCCTCAAACCACACCCATTCAAAAGTCCTCTCTGCCAAATTTTTGCAGCAGCAGCACTTGATCTGGAACCTGCACTTTCCCAGCTGTTGGGAGCATCTCAACCAACAGGAACCATGTAAATAACAAGCCATTTCCTGATTGTCTCCTCTCTAACTGTAATTTTCTGCTCTCTCTCTTCCTTACCACCATCTAGCAGAACTGCTTTTTTCTGTTCCAACTCAAAGTTTGCACTTCTAATGCAAATTTAATTTAAGTGATGCAAAAATAAAAAAAAGGGCAAGTAAGGTAAACTGGCAGTAAGGATGTGAGAAACTGGTTGGGCAGAGACATGTTTGACTCTGCTGGTAAAGGCCAAGATGATGAAGTTTGTGGTGACATAGTCAAGAGCTCTAGACACAGAAGCAGTCATTCACAAAGCACAAGCTTATTTTCCCACCAGTTCAGGTCTTACCTGAAGAATTCCAATCACTTTTTTGGCTACAAAAGGACCAAAATGAGACGCCTTAGATAAGCTGACTCCTTTGTAGTCTGCCAGGATTACAATTCCATTCACCTGGGTCTCTTCGGACTGAATGAGTTTTTCTAACGTTAAGTATATGGCACGAATGTTCTCAGTAATCGGGTAATTACTGGGTGTCCATCTGTCTGAGGTTATAAGACATGGATGGTAAGTCGGAGAGTAAATATAAGCTAACAAAAAACATTCCAAAAACTGAGCTTCTCTTTGCCTGGACTCTTAAAAGTTAGTCTAATAGCCACAGTCCTAGTTCAGAGCAGCCTTTCTTAAGCAAGAGGTAAATGGCAACTCATGTTTACTTCAAGGAGGAAAGGCAATGGTTTTAAGAACCCCGTTCTCCACCCAGCACAGCTCATTAGCAGTTTCAGCTCAGAAAGAAAGCAGGTAAATGGAAAAGAGGAGAATGAATGAAGACAAATTTATAGCATGCCTGGCAGCACCAAAAGCACATGGAAGACTGATTATTAACATGAGAGTCAGAGCCACAGACTCCTCTCTTTGCTTATTGTCAAAGCACATTACAAGCTTCTGAGTGTAGGCCAGCAGCCCTGCTTCAATTTGAGTTACTACACATGAATTTTCCTTGAATTGTCTAGTATTTCATTGACCCACCTCTCTGCATTTTCATTCTGACATGACTGCAGTTACTGCTGACACAGGAAAAGGAACTGGAATAACGCTGGCTAATGACCAGCACGTCCCTTCACAAGTCAGCTTTTCAAATCTCAGAGAAAACTACTCACACACTCTGTACCAAAGTCACCACTGTCAAGAGAGCAGGGAACAAGTTTTTTTGTCCCAGCCACATCTCAAGGATGGAGAACAAAGACATTCAGGCATTTGGTACCTGGGCGGATGCAGACGACGTGACGTCCCTCCGGGTCCCGATGAGGCAGCACAGTGACAAAGCCTGACTCCAGGACAGGCTTTATTGCAGATGGCTTCAAGTTATTGAACACCTCGGGCCAGGTCCTCCTGCAGGTGTGGTAGTTCACCAGAAGCTGAAGCGCTCGATCGTAATCAAATTTCCTCGCTCTAAGGAATCTTAGCAAAAAAGCATCGTCCAGGCACGTCCCCAGGGAAGGATAGTCTTTGCACACCATATCTCGGAGCGCCTGCACATCACGGAGCCTCCATTCAGGCTTCTCTTGGAGCTCTTCCCGGGCTTTGGTAACGAGATCAGGAGACAGCGAACAAACATACTTTGGCCGATCTGGCAAGAGCTCGTTGTCCGATGGAGACCCTGCTGATGGACTTGTCCTGGTGCAGTCGCTGTCTCCGGACATAATGCAGCAGGAATCTGTCAAAAACCAAGTGTTGAACATGACAAATAGTCCCACGGATTAACAACCGCATTGATTATTTACATGTTTATTATGTTCTGTATCCCTCTGTTTTTCAGCTAAGGACACTGCCTTTCCAACAACCAGTGCTACAGCCAGTTGCACAGTTCAGACGTTTTAATTACCTTACCAGGATTAGAAAGTGCATGTTTCTCTAATCTCTTTAACCTGCCTAGCAGGTAGAAAACTACCTTGGGTGAAACCCAACCAAATAAGCAAATAAAATTTCAAATACAAAATTACACAGCTTCATTGCAAAAATACAGAATTTGATTTGCCTTACTTTTTATTTCCTACATCCTGGAAATCAAAGCAAAGCAAACACATCCCAGTTAGGCAGCATTCTCACATTTGCTTAAATTACTCCCTCTTCTGAGAAGCTTTCCCAGCTGAGCCCAGACATTCATTAACTTCTCTGGCAAACGCAGGCACTGATCAGCATCTCTGCCCACCTGAATGTTTTGAGCAATTAAGGAGAATCAGGTTAGGAAAACTGCAGACTCTTATGCCAACACTGCGTGGGTATTAAGGTTGGCTTCATCTAGCTTTCAGCACGATGCCAGTTTTCTGAACCGGGGGCTGCATTTCTAAATCCAGTCACAGGTGGATAGAGAAAAACGAAAAAGTTGCAAACCTGGCATGATTCCTGGAGCTGGACGGGAGGGGGATAAAAAAGCCTTTATTTTGCTGAGGTATTCCTACTCAACCCCTCACAGTGCTGCTGGCTGTCTTAGGGAAAACCCGGTCCACATCACCTCCTGCAGTGCCAGAGTCCCGGCTCACCCTGCCCGGGATGCTCGGGGCGATGCCGGTGCCGGGATGGGCACGGCTCGGCTCGGCACAGCCCGGGATGGGCACGACCCGACCCCGTCCCTGCCCCGAGCATCCTGCCCGCGCACAGGGGCGAGGATGGCCCAGCACTGCCCACACTCCCCGGTACAGCCCCGGCTCTCCCCGTACCGCAGATCTCGCAGCTCCCGCAGCAGCGCCGCGTCCTGGCCCCGCCGCCCCGGAACGGCTCCGGCCGCGCGGAAATGACGGACCCGCTGCGGGGCTGGTCCCGCTCTTGCTCCTCCTCCTTCTCTTCCTTCTCCCGGTCTTGGTCCCCTCCGGGAACTGCAGGTTCCCCCGGACCGGTGTGGGTCACCGATAGGGCCTTGAACCGAAAATGGGCGTTTTCCTCCATCTCTGGCATCTTCCCAGTAATAGCGTTGGGTACCCCCGGGGCCGCCTCTGCGCTCCGGTCCCTCCTCATCTTCTCGCATCACGGCGTGTCACTGCCCCAGGCCTGAGACACAAAATCACGTTTGGGTATTTAATAAAAACTATAAGCAAATAAAGTATATATAAAAATGTAAAATAACGTGGTCTGGTATGATTTGTGTATTATATTACGTATGCGTATATATGTATACAGCTGTATCTATATATTGATATTAAATATATATTTTAGGTAACATATATCACAGATGTATACTATGTAATATATAATGCTGTGTTATATGCATATTACGTAGTATATATATATACAAACTATATACATTACATATATACACATACATATACCTATATATACACACATATATATACATACATATATGTGTGTGTGTGTATATATGTATGTAGATAAGTATTTATGGATGTATCTATATAAAAGGCCCCCTCGGTGCCGACCTTGGAAAGCACCAACGCTCCCCAGAGTCCCTCCCAGCCGGAGCGGGACCATTGTCCCCATCTCTGCCCGAGCCGGGATCTGTGCGATAGCAGCGACCTCCCAGACCCGGGGGCAGAGCAGAAAGGCAGCACAGACAGCCCCACAGCACCATCTGCGGGCTGCGGAGCGTCTCCCTGCCAGCCACAGCTCCACGGAGCGCTGTGGAATTACCTGGCCAGAGTCAGGGCAGCCTCAAAGCAGGGGCCAGGCAAGCACAGCTGGATAGGAGCAGGGCTCAGGAGATGTGCTGGCTGTATTTGGAATTTAAACGCCAACAGAAGGACTAAATGTCAGTGAAGGGAGAATTTTTGTGGTGCCTGGCTTTGGTTTGATTTTTTAGAGGACAGAAGGCCATATCCCACAGGACTTCAGGGGGTGATGCCTGACCCTTCTGCAAGGAATTTGTAATAAAAATTAAAAAATGGTCACTCCCAGTCTTGCTGCCTTAGAAAGGGTTCAACAGGGAGTGCTGGGAAAGGGGAAATAACATGTTTAACCACACTGATTAAGGGATACAGAGTTAGATTGCAAATGCTTCAGCATCCTATAATCAGCATCTGGCCGCTCCCCAGGCTGGGGCTTCCCTGGAGCGTGGTAGTTTCTCCTCTTCTCTTGGCTGTAACCCGTGTTTTCAGCCAGGAGAGGGAGTCAAAGATAGCTGGTCAAAGAGCGGGATTCCCGCAGTGGGAATCAAGGTCGTTCTGCAGCACCTGAGATTCAGCTCCGATTTATTTCTTTTCCAAGGATTCACCTTTCCAAAGTACAAAATGTTTCAGTGACGCTGCACCTGGCAAGAGATATGCCAGCATGGAAACAAACTGAGTGTGTCAGAGGTGTCCACCTGCAGAGACACATTCCAGAGGAGGGGAGTACGTTGATTCCACCCTGTGCTGATAGTCCAACCCAGACCTGAGGTGCTACCTGGCAAGCTGGTGCCTGAAGCTGAGACCAGTTTGGATTTGTGTGAATTAGACCTGTTTGTGATATTGTTCCATGCCCTTTCCAGTAGATTTGGGGGGAAAGGAGGCTGGAAGGGACCTCAGTAGGACAGGAGAACTGTCATTGATCCCATTTCCATTCAAACAGCTCCTGCAGCACAAACATGACAGAAGCAGCCAGGTGGGACCTGGAGTCCCAGGGGAGAGTTAAGAGCCTGAAACTGGCAGCTACAAACAGTTGGAGAGAAGGAGAAGATGTGTGTTGGGGAGATGGATCTATGGCCTCACAGCTGAAGGGATGACAGTGTTTCCTGGATCACCTGATCTAGCTAATTGCTGATTTGAGAAAAGCCTTCAAAACACCAAACAGCTGGGAAATACTAGAGCTGCAAACAGGAATTTTATGCTACAGGTTGCAAAATCTACTTGGAATTTGCACCTCTCAAACAAGGGAGGAGAATTTAGCAGGATGATGATAGTTCCAGTCCTGACTAGTTAATGGCTGCTGCAACAGGGAACACAGGAGTAAGCAGGAGTGTTTGAAAGGAGTGACGTGTGAACCAAGCTCTGCTTTGGGGAACAAAAGGGCAGGAAACAAGGGGGAATCAGTAGTAATCACATTGAGAGATATGAAAAAGGATATTAAAATAAGAGCAAGAGCCTTAGGCAGGTGAGGGAAAATGAGGAAGGAAAGTAGGAGGAAGAATACTGCGTAGTGGGGAAAGGCTGGAAGTGAAATAGAATTTGGGAATGGTCCTTACCTCAGTTTTTCTTATGTGGGGAATGTTGAACTCATGGGAAGCATTGGATAGTGAATGGAAGAGAGGGGATTTAAGCACCAAGCCAAGTTGTTGGGGGAGTTTTAAAGTACTGGCGCAGAAAATCACAGGAGCTGTAGCAAGACTTTCTATAATTTATTTTTCCTGGTGATAGTATCCTGTAACTGGAAACCAGTAAAGGTAGAACCTGTCTATAAGGAAGTAAAAGCTAAAAACTGAAAATAAACATCCACAAACTGACAGTCCCAGGAGATATGCTGACTGTAGCCTGAATTTAAATTCTCCCTCCTAGAAGGGAGAATTTTGTCCTTACCCACTGCAGCAGAAGGGTGAAGGACATGGACACCACATGCCCACAACCCTCCCCAGCCAAGAGGAGATGAACCACACCAACTCTGCCACTTCATCAGCTCCAAATCTACAGTCTTAGCAGGAGCTTCAGTCAGGTATTGTGTTGTGACCTTGGGAGCCACTCCTGGAGCTACATGGCAAATCCAGCCCTTCCCATGCTCATCTCTCCTATCACATGGGATCTATGCCTTTCCCAGCTCTGCTCCTGAATGCTCCCTTGCCCTGCCGTTGTGTTATAAATGAGTGGCTGTTGGTGTTGGTTGATATTTAATGAAGTCCATGTAATAGTCTTCACTTATTTACTTATCCAAACCAAGTCTTAATACCCAGCCTGGGAAAGTTATCTTGGCTTCTTTAAGCTTTTCCACCATTAGCAATAAACGTTTTACAGTCTTGGCAAGCTGAGGCTGAAAAGAGAGAGCATGACTTCAAACAGCATTGCTGACAGAGAAGGCTTTAAGCTGATATTAAATCACTAAACTGTGCAAACATAACAGTCTTGTAATAAAGATAATCCATGTGCAGTTCAGGCCAGGAGGGGCTCTGGTCCTTGGGGTGCAAGTGGAATCTCTGGACCTCACAAATTAAAAAACCCTTTTGGGAAGCTGAGCATCAGAGTAGGGAGCCACTAGCCCTGCAGTGCTGGGCAAGGTCTGCCTGAGCATGGAGGCTTCTGTCTGAAGCCTGAGCTTCTTCTCATGCACCAGTCCAGCAGTGTGGAAAGGGCTGTAGGGAAGCAGCAGTTCCTACTAATCCCCCCAGGCAGTGCCACACCAGGGTGGTATAGCCCTGCTCCAGACAAGGTGCCTGGCCCGCAGGGTGCTTGGCTGCAATACAGTCCAACCGCTGTTCCTCTGCCCTCACAGGGTGACGTGATTAAGAAAACAGGCCCTCAGTTACCATGAATGTTCATGGTTTCAAAGCCTGGAAGTGTCCAGGACAGGCCTGCTGTCACCCTGCATGTTGTGATGCTCTCTGTGGTGGGTGTCCATCCAGCCATGTCCCTCAGGCAGCTCTTGTGCTATTTGTCACACCCATAGCAGTTTTCAGGAGGAGATGGGGAATCACAACAGCTCTCCCAGATGAGAATCATGTGGTATGGGGTCCGCCAGGCTTGTAAGAGCTCCCTGGTGTTCATGTGTCCATGGGCTCACAAGAGACAAGGTTCCAGCCAGGCAGAGCTGTCAGATGTGCCTGCAGAGACCAGGGGTTTGTGTAACTCATGTCTCCTCCTGCGACTGATCTCCCAATGTAGGGGTGGCCTCAGGCTTCCGAGAACTGGTGAGGCAGTCATGATCAGGCAAGCCTGGCATCACTCCAGGTCCAAAACCAGAGTAAACCTTAAATATAGTTCCCAAACCACTTTCCTTCCCAGACCTAGGTTAGACTCAGAGCTCTTCTCCCCCTAGACTTGCACTGGGAGCACTCTGTTGATCCCAGCAGCCTCTTCTCTCGTACACAGGACACTGAACTGCAGGTTGTGACTGCAGTCTTGTTTGTGCCAAGCTCTCCTGCTCACTCCCACCTAACGAAACTGGCAGCATATTGCCATTTTTATTGTCCTGGCTGGCAATTTTCAGGTGCTAGGTGTGTTTATGATTGTCAGGGGCACACCTCAATTAGGAATGAGGAGAGGGATTTTAAACACACCTCATTGTGCCTCCTCCAGCCTCTCTGTGGAAAGGAGTTGTGCAGTGTGTGGCCTCAGTTCCCCAACTGGTTGGTGATATTTTCATTCAGCCTTGAGGGAACTGGCCATCCTGGCACACAGAATTGCCTGGCTCAGCAGTGCCACGTTGCTGAGCCCTTCCTGCTGCCTCTTGGTGTTCATGACTATCTGTGCCTGTGTGTACACTTGCAGGTTTAATAGCAGCAATAGTTGCTTTTGTCAGAGATGATATGCAGGCCATAAAACTCATTTACCATTCTTCTTATTTTTTTTCTTTTTTCCCTCTCCCACTGAGATATGAAAGCTGTGGGAAAGGCTCCAAAGCCTACTGGCTCTTTCAGATGGAGGTTATATAAGGAATATGAAAAGAATGCATTTCATAGTGGCCAGAAGACCTAAAAATACCACACTCACAGATCTTTGCTTGGACATCATGAAAAGATTCTGCAGCTGGAGATAGCACTCTCCAGGAAATTATCCTTAGGCTATGTTGGAAGCACAGAAAGCTCAAAAACAGCATAAGGAAGTTGTGTCTCAAAGGCCAGTACTTACAACAGCCACCTCCTGTGACATGGGACATTGCCTATGGGTTCCAGGAAACTCAGCAGGATAAAACACAGCCCATGAGTGGCAAAACCAGTGTCTCAGGATGATTCCAGGCTGGAGTGACAAAAGAGGTGAGGGGTGGGATTGAGGATGCCACTTAAGGATAAGGTTGTCTCTGGGACACTTCATGGGTTTTTTTCCAAGTGAGCTGAATCCAGCAATAAGAAACCTCCTGTAGGAACTGCACTGATTTAAGATTAACCAGGAAAAGGGCAACCTTAATAGAGCAGTTAATGGGAAGGAATCCAGGAGAATTTATTGCTTCAAAGATTTGATATTGTGTATATGGAGATTTTAGGGCATATACTTAGGTAAAACCAACCATGGGTCACAGCAGAGGAGTCCTGGGGATTTTTTTATTCCACATTACAGAGAGTGAACTAACTCCTTTTCTTTGTCTTGACTGGACTAACCCCTCAGTCCTGTGTGTTGGGGGATAACACATGTCCTGCAACTGCCTTTGCTGCCCTTGTTCAGGCATTCAGCAATGGTGTTGGGGCTCTGGATCATCACAAGTGCACAGAAAGGGAGGGCATGTTATTGAGATCTGTCCCAGTCTCCCTTGATTCCAGAGTAGAGACAGGCTCTAGATGCTGTCTCCACATGGTCCCCAAACAGAGTCTGGATCTCATCCCTGCATCTCATTCCTGCTGACATTTTTCACCAGTATGACCGTCACGGGAAAGCCACTTGATGTGCAAATGGGATGGATAATCAGACTGCTTCTCATGCCTTGTACTTAGGATGAGACTGCCTACCTCATTTCACATCAGGGGCAGGACATGGGGGAACATGAAGGCCATCTCCTGCAGATCTGAGCTTCAGGAAATGCTGGATGTTGTTCCTTCCCAAAGACCTAATGTTTACAGCCATCTAGACCTCTCTGCCCTCTCCCTGTTGTCTTTCTGGGCATGCTACAGCTGAGCACAGGCTCCCTGTGGTCAGCAGAGCAGGTCTTCAATTCTCTAATTGTCAGTGCATTTCTTCACCTTTACAACCAGTGACAAACTGACTTTCACTTGATCATCTTCTTGTGACCTGTAGGCTCAGTCTGGCTCTCACCTGATGTCAGCAGTAGAGAGTGGCTTTGTGGGAACCAAAGCACAAACACCATCAAATACAAGAGGGACATAAAAATGGACATGCTTGAAATGTGAATATCTTATTTTAGCTCCTTTTCTTTGGCTTTCAGAATGTGGTTCCTTCAAGTCTTTAAGCTCCCTGGAATCATGAAAGCAAATATTTATTCTTCATGTTTGGTTTTCTTTTAATGAAAATTGGGATTGTCATTCAATCTTATGATTCCAGCACATGTAGCTTCAGGACAGACACCAGCTAGCATTAGGCTTGCCAGGAAATAGTGTCAGCTGGCAACACCATCAAACACTTGTTTGGGCTTCTTCCTCAGTACACATATGCTTTGTGCTCAGAGCAACAGGGAGGTGAGCCCCTTGATTTACAGTAAATCTTCCCAGAAGAAAGAAATCCATCTGTCTGGGAAAAGTTAGAAAATATTTTTGCATTTATTTTTCTTTTTTTTTTTTTTTAACGAATACAAACTCTAGTGAAGAAATATTCCTGTTTCCATTGCAAGGCAGAAACCAGCAAAAATTAATGCACAATATGGAGGAATACTTGGTGCAAATGGACCAAAAATGATTCCCCACTGAGTATGTCTACATACAGAATAAAAGGTTGCTGCAGTTGGAAAAGACAGCCTGGTTATTATGGGGTCTTTTTTTGCTTTTAATCTCCCAATTATAAATAATCAATGTGATTTACAAAATAATTTACAGAAAATGATTGGATTCATCATTGCAATAAATTACTTGGTACGATGCCACCAGCGTTGAGGTGATGAAATACTTCTGACACTGTCAGCATGAGGCAGGTGGTTCACTTTTGCATTGGAAATCAAGGGACAGACCTGCAGCCCCTCTGGCTGAGCTGGCTCAGATTTGTCCCCACCAGAGACCTCTTGGCAGCTGTAGTTCCAACATCTCCATCCTCCCAAGATGCCAGAAATGACTCAGGCTTGAAGTCGTGCAGGGCTCTGCAAGCTCCAGCCCTGCTGGCACCTGGAGAGGCAAGAGCTGGGTGCAGGAGGACTCCTTTCCTGGTTTCAGCTGTAAACCAAAGGTCACATCCGTGGGGTTTTGGCACAGAGAAACAGGGATGGGGGCAGGAGGGAGCAGAGCAGGTGGGGGCAGACCCAAGGCTGGGGCAGACTCAAGGGTCTTGGGTGAGACAGGGCTACTCCTTGACCTCTGTCATTCTCTACAGGACTCAAAGCATTGAAATTTTGAGGTTGCTGCCCTCAAACCTTCTGAGGTCTGAAGGAGTCATAACGAAATTCTTATCATCTTATGAAAAGTTATAAATCTGTTATCAGCCACTCATTCTAAGCTGAAGGAGTGGCACTGGACTGGAGAAGTAGATTGTATGGCATATCTTAGCATTAAAGCTGAGTCTGAACTGAGGTCCTGAGTCACAATGCTCCCAGCAGTTGGGCAACCCAAGACCTCGGTCCAGTCTGTGAGGCTCAAGCTCTCCTCACTGTCATAGGTCTTTCCCCTTCTGATATTCTTCCCCCTACTTCTTTCCAAATAGGCATCCACTGGTCTTCTTCTGACTGCTGAGGAGCAGTAGGAGGGGCAGCGATATTTTTGGCAGTGCTGCCAGCCTGTGCAGAGGTGACCCCACTCCATTAGCTGAAATCTCCAGAATCCCATGGTCCTCCAAATTCCTAGCCCAGGAGGCAGTAAGGGGTGTCAGGGAAGGATTTGGCAGTGGTTGTCTCTCTGAGCCTTGTGGGGAGAGGGCAGGCATGGCACAGAAATAACAAAACCCTTCAAAAGACAGAAGGATCCAAATAGAGGACAATCTTGGTGGGCCAGATTTTGCCCCAGTATCAGCTGAGGGGGTTTGTTAGGCCTGGCTGGGGAGGTTAGTGTGCTAGAGGGTGACACTCTGCGGAGACCTGGGACTAGCCAAGGCTGAGGAGCAGTTCTGGGCAAACCCCATGTATTTCAACTGCTGTGATGCTTCTGGGGGAGCTTCCATCTCCATCAAGTTTGGCTGGACTGGGGACTGTTAGGGGAGCTGGTGTGGCTGTGGGAGGGAAGATCTTCACTCACACAGCACAGAGAAACAAGAAATTTCTTGTTGGCAGGATCTAGTGTGTGCTAAACCAACACTGGGGTGGCAGTAGGGGAACAGCCAGCTGCACTCTCCCCGGGCAGACACTGCAACCTCCCCACAGGAGGAATCTGGCAGGAATCTGGCCCTTCTTATAAAGACTGAGGGTTTCAGTAAGGCCTCAGCCTTAGTTCTGGGACTCAAGGCTGCCCATGGCACATACTGTCCATAGCTGTAGGAAGACAGCTTTAGGTGGTGGTGGACTAGTCCAATAAGCAAGTCCGTGTGTTTGTGCCCAGGAACCTCTAGATGGCTTCTCTTTTCACAGTGACAGAGTCAGTTTGGGCTTTTCTCCCACACGATCTTCCAAAGGAGGCCAGCTGCTCTGCAGGTTGCTAGATGACCTCCTGTTTCGTGATGGCAGGTTGTGGGATGGACGTGGGCTGTTTTGCCACGGTTGCAATGGCTCCAGGCAGCAGTTTGTATTGGTCTGTTCCTGAGCCTGCAGGTGGAGATGGCTGTGGAGTTTCTGGAGTAGCTACAGAGAGAGAAATAAAATTAGAAGAGGGTCTCATGGGCCTGACAGCACTGGGATCTGTCCTCGGTTTTGGGAGTTCAGATGTCAGCACAGCAGAGGCTCCTAAGGGTTTGTGTGTCGGCCATAAGGCAGCCCACACACAGAGGCATGGTTTGATGTCCCTGAAGAACCACAATAACAACATCAAATGAGGAGAGATGCTGGCACTTTCATCTGTTCTGGCCACTTTTTTGGTCAGCTGAGGTCATCTCAGCCCAAGTTACCAAGTGGTGGCCCCATGTGGTGGACCAGACTCTCCTGTGTTTTTGCAGAGGGCAAACTGAGGTGTGTCTGAACCATTCAAGGGAAGGCAAGCCTTTCCATTGATTTCACTAGACATTGGATAAGATCATTCATCCCTTAAGGGCTATGTAAAGGTTAGTCTGACAAGGAATATCTTGTTGAATCAGTTAGTCTAGCCTAATCTCATCTAACCTAACCCATATCTCTGTTTGTCTTTCCCTCTTTTCTGCATAGGAATTTCTCACACACTCATTACCAGAGACTCTGTCTTGCTTGGAAACTCCCCTGCAAGGTAGAGACTACCTCCACAAGCACACTGGGAAGCTCCTGGTTTCTCTTGGGAGCTCTCTGTCTCTCTGGCAATACTCACACATCTGCCCATTGTGCATCTGAGGAGGCATCGTGTTGGCCACAATGACATTTGTTCCCAGGTTCTCCTGGATCAGATGAGGGTGCAGGGGGTGGTGGGCATGCGGCGTTTCACTTGATGAGCCTAAAATGATGCATATAACATTAGTTACACAATGGCAGGAGGAGACAGTTCAGATGGACAGACCCACTGCACTGAAGTGTCAGAGGCTTTGTGCATGATCAGCCTATGCATAAGTGGCTGGAGCACACCCTTCCCTTTTTCCTCCATGAATGCCTTGAGTTAACTAACCCCTGCATGCTGCTTGCATTTCCTCTTATACAGGATCATATTCGTGAGTCACACCTCCATGTAAAGAGTAGCACAGTGGCAACTTTTCATTTGGGTTTGTCCCATTGGATGCTCCCACTAGAAAATCTGAGTTTTCAAACCTTTCAGCCTGAGCTTTCAGACCTTTATGTTTTGATGACTCCCTTCTGGCAGAGGAGGATTAGTGAAATGGCTGCCTAGTAGGAGATGGGGGTTGCACAGCAAAGCTTGTCCATGTGCAGAGGGCTGAGGACATCCCTCTGTAAACTGATGCACAGCTAATGCATCTCTTTATGTTAGGAGAAGTAGAGGACCCTTAGTTACCACTGCCAGTGACAGGGGAGATGATTTTATGTGAGTCAAGGGCTGATCTGCATTCAGGCTGTCTCTTAAATATTTCAGGTAGGCAGCAGTGGCTATGGAGGTTCTCAAGGAGATGGTGATCAGGGAACACTGAGGGGCCTCAAGCACTCACCTCCCAGCAGCATCTCCTGCAGCAGGTTGTCAATCTTAGCCATGCCAAAAAGCTTGACAAACTGGATCTGCTCTATCATCTGCCAGGTGATGCTCTGCAGCACAGGCAGCAGCAGCAGCAGCTCCCCGAAGCGGCCCCGTGAGTCGTACTGCCGGTCATTGATGTAGTCCTCCAGGCTGACCTGCACCTGGTATCTCATCCGCTTGATCTTGGAGGGGTCGCTCAATCCTTTGGCATCTGAGACAACACACACACACCCCAAACTATCCAGGCTGTTGCCTAGGAGCTGCCCGTCATGAAGTCTGGCCATAGCCTGAGGTAAGCTGTCTCTGATTCACTATTGTTTGCTATAATGGACATTTTTTCTCTTCTTAGGCTGACTTTTCCCTCCCTCTAAGAACAGTTTGGCCCAGAGATGAGACCAAGCAGCATTTCCACAACTCAGGACCACTATTAGTCAGCATAACTCAGACTAGGCCCCTCAGATGGTAACCCTCTCCAAGCTGGAGCATACCTGGGTCAAAGAAGATGATGGCTTTCAAGCAGGCATATTCATTGTCATCTATCTGCAGCTCCTGGAAGGGGAGGACCAGCTCATCCAGGACACGGTTGGCCACACGGTTCACCTCCACCAGTTCCGGGCAGTTCCGTGGAATGATGTGATCATTTCCTTTGGACAAGCAGCACAGAGACCATCACCTTGTCATTGCTCAAGACTTATCAGAGGTGACAAGGAGTTCAAAACCCAGGCAACCAATGCTGAGATAATTTTGAGGGTGAAGGAATTAAGAAGTTCCTCCTTCTGCCACTTCCCTTTCTCATCCCACCAGAAACTCTGTCCTGTGTTGCCAGAGCAGCCTCTCATTACACAGAAGCCACTCAAGTGAGAAGCTAACTGAGGAGTGAGTGCTTTTTTCTCAATCCCACCACAGCCTGCTTACACAAACCTGAGGGTGCACTGTGAATGTTCACAGTTCCCCAACTTTGCCACATGCCATGGCCTTTATGTGAATCTCTGACAAGCCTCCCTGCACCCAAGGGTTGTGCTAGGCTCAATAAAATACAGGAGGGCTCAAGCCATTGCCCCTCAAAAACAGTGTCCACAAGCACTGAAGCACCCTGTCCTTCATGCCAGTAGAGAAGCATTACAGAAGCAGATGGGCTGGGAGCAGAATTGCACTCCTTACCTAGCAGCAAGACATCCTTGAACACCATGGACCTCTTGGCAGCTCCCAGTAACAGATGTTCCCCTGCATGTGCACGCAGCAATGCTACCTACAAGGGCATGGGAAAGTTATTTGGGTGATGCAGAAACAGAGACAAGGCTGCAAGTTCATGTAAGCAAGAGAGAAAGCCCAGCATTCCTGTACTGCAGTCAAGGATGGGGAGTGAGAGCCCCTCTACAGTCACAGTGGTTTAGTCTTGTGCATAAGTAGTTATAAATCCAGCAGAACCAGTAGATAATTGACAGCATCCAAAGCATCCCATATTCAGGAGACATGTCACGAGCAAGACCATGCTAGACTGTCCCAGGACCTCAAACCAGCATGGGACATGTTGTCAGTGGGCTGTTTGGGGACAAAGCAACTCCCACCAAGTGCAGAATCAGGGACTACACTCCATCCTGGGAAGTGGAGAGAAATGCAATTCACTGCTGTGGTCATTTGCTGTCCCTCTGGGCCATGCCCACCTCCCACTAGAATTGTGCTCACAGGGACCCATGTCTGGTCACCCTCTGGCCACTCATTCCCTCCACAGCCACAGGAATTGGAGCCAGGGAAGCCAAAGGGATGTTTTTCTCCTCTGATGTTAATGATTGAAGTATTTAATTTTATACCCTCCAGCGGCTCCTGAGAATGTTCTGAATCAGTTAAAAATTTCAGAGATTTAGGCGTAAAGAGAAGTTAACAATTGGACATCCTGACACAGAGGCTTCTTAATGTCCAGCCAGGAGCTTCTGCTGGAGAAAACAATCATTAAACAATAATAGAGAGATTCTGAAAAGTGTGTTCTGGTGGGAATGGTTCCTTTTTCCAGTGTGTTATCCCTCAGCATGTGACAAAGCAGAGAGAAGTCTCACCCTACCAGAAATGCCAGGAGAATATGTCACCCATAGAAGAGAGGTCTGGTTAGGAAATATGCTGATGGCTGAGAGAGGGATTTTTTTCTTTTTTTTTTTGCAGATGGTGAAAAAATTATGCAAAATAAACAGAGTGGAGATCCTTGCAAGAAGACTATGCACACATGATACTGGGGAAGCGTTATCTAGATGCCAAAATCTAGCCTCTTTCTATCACTATCCAAACATGGGTGGATATGTTGGCTGAGCTGCTTGTGATTACCAGAGCTGCACAAAACTGGGCTTTCCTATCTGTCGAAACTTTAAGACGGATGGAAAAAACTGCAAGTCCCAGGGAGGAGCAAAGCTCTCACCTAGAAATTTCCTGCCTAATGAAAATTTAAGAAAGTTCAGTTTGTAACTATCATTTTTGTTTCCCTAAAATTTGCTTGTTTGAGCAGGGTTAAAGTCAATTATTTCAAGTCAAAATTATCTCATTTGATGTTTGTTCTTACAGGGATGAACCTGAAAGACATCAATCCATTGTGATTTAGGATAAATATAAAAGTTGTAACACAACAAATCAGAACTTTAACTTTGACATGAAATGGCTTTGCCTCACCAAACCCAGTAATTTGACATTTTGGTGAAGAGGAAGAATAAGGGATTGGGTATGACCTTTCTTATAAAAATGTTGGCAGTGATGATTCATTCTCAGGCAACACTTTAATGGCAATGTAGCAGCATTTCCCAACATTGTATGTACCCACTGGACACGTCTTGACTGGCTGTCGTGCCCCTTGGGCAGCTGCCTTGCATGCAGTTTTGTCCATCCCCTACTCCCTGGCATTTCTGTCCTTCCTCCCACACTTCCCTGAGTATCTGCTGCCAAAGTTCTCATGCTGCCCTTCAAAAGCAGGAATGACTTTCATTGAATAGTTTTAAGCAGCACAGTGTTTCCTCTTAAGCCTTTTGGGACAGATTGGGAACTGCTCGTGATGGGAGATGGCTGGTCACAACAGATCAATTTCAGCTGAAATGAGTCTGTGGAGGATGCTGAGAGCAGCCTCTGCCCCATGGGAAGGCAGGGTTCAGACTGTGTCAGATTTAGGTTTTGTTTTCTTCTTTCAGAAATTTCGTAGCCCCACAATTGTAAAATGAACTCGTGTGGCAATGACTCTACTTTACAGAGTTATTATCCGGGTTTAGAGACTCTGTTCCAAATGGCACAAGGATTCCATGGGTTGTACAGACCTGCCCCAGACCCATGGTGGGCTCCAGCCTGTTTAGGGTGCAAACAGCATTTGCCATTGGAGTCCATTTTTGCTTTTAAAGCTTTTGAGATTTATTTGCCTTAGGAAATTAACAGATTTCTTTAGAATTTTAGAATTTCTTTTAGAATTTTAAACAATTTAGCACTTGCACACAACAGAAAAGAGAGAAATATGCTCCCATGTTAACAGCACTGAATTTCCCCAGGCTCTGTGCGGGTGGGTGGTTACTGAAGAGCTCAGATTTAGGATTTAGAGGGGTTTGATACTCTCAATTTCTGGATATCCTTTTTCTTCGTGATAAAAAAACTACCTCTAGGTCAATAGGGCTGGAGACTGGTCCTAGCTGAAGAAAACATATGGTGTTTTTGACTGTACACTGGGCAGATTGGAAATACCTTCCTACCTGTGACAGGCCCTGTGCTGGCCACTGCCAGAAGTGCTATCCCTTCCCTCTGGTGCATCCCCACCAGCCACATGTGCTGCTCAAGGCTGGGCACACATCATGTCCTCCTACATCTGTTGCAGACCTCTGAAATTTAGACATACATGGGAGACCTGTCCTTGCTTCTCTGAGGCTGCCTGAGATCCTGCAGTGCAGTTTTACTGAAGGCATCAAACCCTTCTGTTCTTATCTTCATTAGGGAACCGGCAAATGTAATTTTAGTAATTTGTGTTAAATGCAAATGTATTCCCGCTTTTTAACTCTGGAAAAAAGATCTTCTATTGCTTTTGGAGCAAATTAGTGTTTAGTTTCAACAATTCCACACTAGGAGTATGAATATAAACATATCCCCAGACGAAAAGCAGAAGGAAAGACAGACAGGCAGATTCTTTTTTAAGTCTTGAGCAGAACTTAAGCCAGAAATCTGTCCTGCTAATTCTGATTACCCGAGGCATCTATATAGCACTTTTGGTTTTCAAAGTGCTGCACAAACTATAATTGATGAACAATTGACTGCAAAATGTGCATCTGATAATGTCCCTAATTTGAGCTCAGTGTTATCATGACTGTGCTCATTGGCTGATTAGTGGCACATGCAAGTGGCCCGTGATGGCATTGTATGGATGCCTGGCCTATGCTGGCATTGTATGGATAGCATTCCCAATCAGCTGCAGCAGTCAGGATAACAGGGTGGACAATGCACATTTTCTTTGAAGGTCTCAGCTATCCTTGGCTCCCCTCTGCCTTTACCAGGGCAGAGCAAGGTGGGGAAGGATGGGAGGACTTGCCTGGTCATCCAGGGGCAGCTCACAGAAGGCAGGAATGTACTTGGCCCACTCCACCAGCACCAGCAGCTGCTGCTTCATGGACTCACACACGTCGGAGATACTGGCAATCTTCTTCCCTCGGATATCTCCATTGATCACAGAAACTGGAGATGATATCTGGAAGGGGAGAAGAGATCCTTCAGCTTTCAATGCCACAGATGAAACATAGACAAGAAAATCCCCAGACCCATTGATAGAGACTCCAGCATCAATGATTACTTTTTTTCCTGCTCCACAACCAGCCCCCAGTATAGGTGACCCAACCCGACTCATTTAAATTGAGATCAACTTGGGGTTCTGTGAAGAGCTGAGGCTGTGGATCATTTTGGTAAGCTGTAATGCCTTTAACAGACTAGAAAGAACAGAAGAAATGTTTCTAAAGCCACTGATGTGGCTACCTCCAACTGAACAAACATGCTCAGTGAAGATTCAGGAGGGAGCAAAGGGATTGTGTAGCAGTCGGCCTCCCCAGTAGCAAGGACATGTCCAGCCAGTGCAGCTGCACAAGATGCTTGTTCCCACCAAAGGACAGAGAACTGCTCCCCCTTCCAGAGCCAGTGCTTGGCCAGAGCTGCCTTGTCTGCTTTGGACAGGAGACATGCAGGCTCTGCTGCTCTTCTGAGTCACCATGAGCACACAAAGTCTCTGCTTAAGGCAGCTTTCCAGGTCTGACATTGCTTCCTGTGAGCACCAGGTCATAAATATTTGATGTTACCCACTTTTAATTGCAAAAGACAGACTTTAAAGACAACAATCTCTCACTTCCCACCAGCTTTTAGGTCCTTTTGGCAGAACTGGACAAGTGCAAACATGTCCACAGCATGAGTCATGTTAGTTGTGTGGCAAATTGTGATTGAGAGGCAAATGGGGCCATTTCATTTGCAAAGGACAAGCCTGAAAGGTCTGCAAGTACTGGTGCGCAGAGCTGGACAGGACATCTCCTCCAAACCAAGCACCCAACCTCCTGCCTGGTTCTCATGCATAGCTGCTCACCCAGGTCATCTAAAAATTTGCCCTTAGTCACTCCTTTATCCTCATGCTTCTGTAAGCTATTAACTCAACCCCATCACTGCCCTCTGCCTGCCCTCTGTGCTCTTCTACAACATCAGCTCTTCCTGTCCTGTTCCTGCCAGCGTTTTCAGCTTGGACCCTGCCAGTCTTACCAAGGATTTCAAATGCCACCTGCATTTTCTTTTTTTCAGGTTGCATTGCCTGGAGGCCTTCCAGATCACCAGCTATTATTGAATAAATAAGATTGTAAAAATCTCACCATGTATTACCCTAATCAGTGGGCCCGGAAGGCTTAGCAAATAAATAAAGACCTCTGAGTGAGTGACCCTAGATCTTGGAGAAAGCTGCTCCTCAGCAGTATCTTGTTCTAATTAGCCAGGCACATAAAAGTTACCAATTACCGTGCTGGAGCCTGCCTTGTTTAATGAGTCTCTCTGTGCTCTGTGGGAGAGCAGGAGGTCCTCTGGATTTGTCAATGGTTGTAGTTTTTATCAGGAGACCCTGCTCCAGTCTTACATGTGATGCCACTGCCGGACTCTGAGTCCCAGAAATGTCCTTCCCCTGTAGATCTGGTGACTGGAGACCCCATTATCTCACACCTCTGGGAGCAGCACCAATAATATTTTTATGGGATATAGAAATATACTAGGGCCTGCACAGGAAAAGGTGAGATGTGGGATGAGTTTGGATGTGTTTCTCGCATACAGAATTGGTCCTTGGTCCTTCTGGCATATCCCCTCCTTGGGAAAGTGAACCTTAGCCTGAGCCCACTGTGTAGCCCAGAGCACAGCACGTCCTGTCCTGGAGCATCTCCCGGGGTAGCCTTCAGGATAACCTTACCCTTGAAGCTAGAAAGAACCTGGACTACCAATGCAAAACCCTCTTCATTTTCCCCGGGATAGAGTGCTGCTCTCCCCAGCTCCCATGAAGAGTAGCAGCTCTTGCCACCAGCACAGCCCCATCCTCATCACTTGGTCTCACAGACAGACTCTCTCCAGGGCCTGAGTGCATCCATCATGTCCTGTGTCCTCCCAGACAGTGCTGATCTGGTGTTCAGCATTTGCAATATACAGACTCTTAAACCAGAGCCATCTTTTCAGGTGAGCTTTGGAACTCTAGGAAATAAATCTTGGCAGTATGTTAGTGGAAATGGGAAATTTCAAGCAAGAACTGGAAAAGATATCTACCTAAAACAAGCAGGAAACTGATTCCTTGTGCAACTGTGCAGGAAGCCAAGATCTGAAGTTCCTAATGGCCATTAAGGGAGGGAGGCTGCTCATGCAAGACCAGCCCCTTGTGGGCTTAGGCAGCCTCAGCTCTTTGGATTTCAGCGATTCTACCCTATTTTCTTCCAGCAGGCTCTCCAGCCTTCATGTGCCTCATCAAAGCACAACAAATCATTGCATATAGTTACAAGTGAGTTCTGGACCAGGATGAGAAAAAGGGATAGTTTCAGGTAACAAACGTTTTTTGAAAAATCAGTGTTGAGTTGGCAGATAAGTTACTTAAAAAAGAAGTGGTAATTTGAAGACTCTGCTATTAAATACTCAGCTGGCTCTATAAGCCAGGTAGTGCCTGAATGCTTTTGTACTTGCTAAAGAAGAAAGAGGAGGTACCTGCTGTGCCAAGACTTCTGCCTGCAGCAGGACATTGATGGAGGGCAAGCTGCTGTCTTCGTAACTTGATCTCCGGGTGCTGATTCGGTCCCGTTCGTTTTGTACAGCTGCAAGAGAGTATTTTGGCTGAGCTGCAGGTTGTTCATGGCAATGCACACTGAAAACTAGCACAGACTCTTGGCATTCTGCTTCCTTAGCTGCAGTTTCCCAGCTTCCCTGCCAGGCAGGGTGGAGGTGCAGCTGTGTCTGGTTTGTGAGAGGATGCCTGTGAGCTCTGATTACATCTGGTGGTTCTGATTTCGTATTGGCTTTATTAGACTTTCCTGGGATGGGGTCACTTCAGAACCCAAACACCTGTAGAGTTCAGTGGGAAAACTTCCTTTCAAAGGATCTGGGCTTTTTTATTTCAAGATACAGGATCTGAAATGGTGGCCATGTTCATATATGCTACCCAAAACTGATATGTAAAATGAAGGAGGCAACTGTTTGCAAGGCTTCTTTGTCCACATGACTCCCATGAGTCCATTCATGAAGCTTTTGCACCAGATAGGTGTAGTTGGAAAACCTCCATCTAAGTTACAATAAGGAAGGAAGTACAGAACTTCTCCTTCTTACCTATTCAGAGCAACAGAGCTCTCTCATACCTTACTGTAAAAGCACAGCTCATACTGTATTGTCAAACCAGGACAGGTTTGACCCCAGTGTGCCTCCCTGCTTGGTCTAGTCTTGAGGACCTGGGCTTTGAGTCAGAGGTAGCAGCAGCCAGAGCAGAAGCAGTTGTGCCAAAGGGGAGGATTTGCCTCTCTGTCTGTCACGAGGCCATGGGCTGGACATAACTCAGCCTGGCCACGCCACTCAAAGCCATCTGCTCAAATAAGCTATTGATCAGTGGCAGGGGAAACAGAACAGTCCCTGCCTTAGGCTGGTAGCTCTCTGGATTGATACGTTCCCAATGTATAAATCCACCTGATAAAAAGCAATAATGAGGCTGGGCCAGGAGAAAAGCCCTGCAGTCAGCGGCTGTAAATAGGAGCTCTCAAGGTTATGCTGCTTGTTATCAGTAGCAGGCCCCCGAGTTCAGTCACGCCATGATGTTTTCCAAATGTTTGCTCAGTATTAGCTGGTCATGCACCTAATGTAACTTCTATTGAATATTAACAGACAACAGCACAGCTCTAGGCATGGGATGAGCGGACGCTGCAGGGAGGATTCCTATGTTCTTCAGGAAAAGTCAAGACAGGTTCCTTGCAATACCTCATCCTCTTTAAGAGGGAATAAATGTTCCTGCTCAGAGATGTTCCTTCAGGCCACCCAGGTACCACTGGTACTTTCCTGTTGTCTTCAAGGGCCCTTTTACTCCCATGTTTCTCCTTGTGAGGGTGTGAACTGGGAGGAGCACAGGGTTCAATTTCTGTCTATGGAACAACAGGCCAAGTGCCTCCTGGTTGTTCCTTTGCAGACCTCAGTGGGTTGAACTCTGTGGGATGCCTGGCAGCTTCTCTGGGCTGCTCCTGGCACTTTTTCCCTCCACCAACAGAATCCAACAGGACTATCAGTAGGGCCACCAGGTTTTCCTGCCACTCCTGAGAAACAGAGCTAAACAAGGGGTGAATCCTGTTGTAGAGCCCTCTAAGGGCTGCAAGGGCAGGGAGGTAGGGCAGTGAGCTGGGTGAGCCTGGGCCATGCAAGGGGTATTTTTATGCTTTTTATATAAAATATGCAATAACAAAAATGCTCCACCTTACTCTACATCCTTTCTGCTGTAACTGAAACTAAACTAAACTCTCTGCAGAGGCTCAGCAAGAACCTATATGTATATTAGGGGGAAAAAAGTGCAAAATGACAGTTGGACTTGTGCTGGACTCACCCGTCCAGCTGTGGATTTCACGGTGCCTCTGGGACAACAGCACTTACAGTACTTTTCCCAAAGTGTTCCCAAATTTCCAGACCTTCTTTGAAGTTTCTGCTGCTCACTTATGTTGAGAAGCATTCACAAACCACCTGGACGTACCAGCTGTGTGGGAGCCCAAGTGATGTGTGGGTCAGTGTGAGCAGTGGTGAACTGAAGAGCCCCAGGTTTGTACAAGCACAGGCAGTTCTGAGACATAAGCATGGCCCTGAAGCACTCTCGTGGGCTTATCTTTCCTTGCATTTTGAGGTGTCCTGAGAAGGGGCCTTGAGATTGAATATGGGAGCCTGCAGTGCCCCATGCCTTGCTCTCAGCTGTTGGGATGAAGGCTGCTTGCAAAGACATCACATGTGTGGGAGTGGGCAGCTTGGGCACATGCAGGGCTCATAACTGGAGGACATATCCCTAAATCCCCCTGTGTTGAGAGTCTGGAGCACTGGGAAGGGCAGAAAAGACTAAGATGTCTGAGTAAGTGTGTATATGGCAGGTCCTGGCTTTGGGCTCTGAGGGCTTCCTCAAGCATGACTGCTGCTGGGGAAGTGCAGGATCCACACCATCACCCACCTTCTTTCTTCATTCCTGCTCGGAAGCACTTCTTAAGCCTGCAGTATCGGCACTGGTTTCTTTTGTCTTTGTCTACCACACACTGCCTGCTAAACCTGCAAAGAAAGAGAGATGTGAGGAGCAGCAAGACTGAGCCTGAAGGCAGGACAAGACAGAACCATAAGCCCCAAGACTCTCTCAGAGCAGGTTCCCAGAGGCTCACCCTAAGAAAGGAGCTCTGGTCTGTCCCTTTTCCATGCTTGCTTTAGCTTGCAGTTTCTTCTTTCCACTGAACATGTCAACCCTTTGCTCTTCCTCAAGATGTTCAGTAAGGACAGAGTAGAGCTGGGAGTCTCATACAGGACCTCAGGCTGCTGGTCTTATTCACTGACCATTAGGCATAGGATGCCCATAATAAAATAACAAGCCCCAGAGGAGTTAAAAGTATGATCTAGGAGGGTCAGAACCAACTTGGTAGCCTCTGTTGTAAGTTAGATTCCAATTAGAATTAAGGAAGAATGCATTTATTCTTAATAAAATGGGTGTAGAAGATTGTTTTTGAGCCAGTAAAGTTAAGAAGTCAATTTAAATCCCTGTGTCTCTCCAGAGCTTTGTCTGGTATCATCTGGACAGCATCACTGGTGTTCAAAATGCTCTGCTGCCACTTGCACTTCAGAGAGGACTTGGGAAGCAACCAGCTCCTTCCCTCCAGACTTGTGTCACCAACTCCATCACACATGGTAAGGCAAGTTCTTGTCTCCCATGTGTGTGGCTCCTGTAGGCAGCACGAGCCTGATGGCCATTTGCAGCATCAATATCACTTGCAAATTTGCTCAGATTTACAGCGGAGTAAAGGCAAAGGAGTACAGAGCTGGGCAAGGGCTCCCAGCCATGCTGGGTTCTGCAGCTTTTGAAAAGGCTTGTTTCTACTGAAATGGTTGCCTGAAAGCTGCTTCTTAAGCATTTCTGTGGCACATATAAAGGCTTCAACCTCCAAAGACCTGGGCACTGTGGCTTTTCCCATGGCAGGCAGCTTAAATAACCCTGGGGTGCTTCACATGCACTCATAAACCTGGGCTTCCTTCTGTCACTGAGATTTTAGTGTCATGCTGTTCTTCATGCTCTCTAAGTGGCTGTCAGGCCATTAGGAGTAACTCACTCAAAACCCCCAAGGGATTTAGACACTGAGCTGAGGATTCCTCAGTTTCCTCTGTGAGTCTCTGTGTATGAGTTGCTCAGAGCAGGGAGCACATGGGTCACAGCTGCTGATGCCACAGGAAAGCCATGGGCTACTACCAATGGCTCGAGGTGCAGTGCATGAGTTGCAGGAACAATATGAGTGCCTCATCCTTGTTGATGTGCATGTTACGCTTTCCAGCTTGGTGCTCCTCAGATGTTCTTGTATCATGTGACAGGCAGTGACAGCAATTTGGGTGGATGGCAGGCATACTTCCATCTCATGACAGAGAAGGAGAGCCCCCAGGCAGTGAGCAATGTTTGTGCTGCACTCAGAACACTGAGTAGTGAGGTGCTCAGCCCCTGTAACATGTCCTCTCCCATGACATTTCCCTGTCACATCCACAGTTGGCCACATCCATTTGCAGGATGTGCTTTGCCCTTAAACTATGGGGAAAGACCTCCCAGGGTCTTACCAAGTGATCACTGGAGGACAATCCTAAAGTTAGAGCAGTCACTGATCCTTCTCATCTTTGGGGTGAGGTCAGGGAAAGTGGAGGAGGATGCAGGGGGGATGAAGAGGATGAAGGACTGTAGTGCTGCACTTTGAGGGCTTTGCCATTCAGCTCATGGGAGTGTTTTATCTGAGCCATGTTGCTCTGTCCCCTTGGTCCTTACCTGCAGGAGTACATGTGGTTCTTCCGGACGCTTCTCCTGAAGAAGCCTTTGCAGCCATCACAGCTGGAAGCTCCGTAATGCTTCCCTGTGGCACGGTCCCCACAAATGGCACACAGTGCACTCACCCCGATGCTGCTGGAAGAGTTGAGGTTGGCTGCTTCTGATGGAGACGTGTCTGCTTGGAGAAGGAAATGGGAAGAAGGAGACAGTGAGACAGATAGCAAACATTTCCTAACTCATTTTCCAGTGAGAAACTTAATTTTTGGAAGAGTCAGGCAGCGGCAGCCAGGCTGTATGGCAAAGGCCATTCAGAGAGGTGTGTAAGGAGTAGTGGGTGCTCTGAGTATTTAAGTCATTGTATTTTGAGTGTGTAAAAGCTGCCTGTGTGTTAGGGTGAGACAGCTATTCCCAAAGGCCTGACTCCAGCAATGCCTTCAGATAAAGCAGAAGCCCATTTGCAGGGCTTACAGAGCAGAGCCAAAATTCCTCAGGGCTTTGCAGATGCTTTGGGCTGCAGTAGTGTGTCCAGAGAAAACGCTGATTCAGAGTTAAAGTTGAGGTATCAGAGCTCAGGGTGAGCAGCTGATTTATTCAGGAGGTGTTTGTGTTATAGCACTGAAAAAGCCCAAGCCAGTCCTGAGCAGATGCTGTTACAGGACCGAGGTGACCAGCCCCCTTTCCTGGAGAGCCTCGCTGCCAGGCCTGGAGCTCCAGCCTGCATGGCACTTCTTTGGGAGAACAAGATTTCAAGTACATAACAAACTCAAATCACTTCAGCTGGAAAACTTATGTGGGCAAACACTACCCGGAGTCTGGTAGGACCACAGTGGAGATTGATTTGTCTTGCGGTCCTTACAGTCCCAGGGGGACTGGCACTTGCAGGGGTTTTTTTGTGAGGATGGGGAATTGCAGCAACTAAGGCTAAAAACCTATACTAAACCCCTCCAGCAAGCCAAACAAACCTCAAGGCTGAAGGGATCAGCCCTTAATTCAGTTGATCTAATTGTCTCCCATGTATGTTTTTATGTATCAGCATAGGCACATTCCCCTGCCTCAGTGGAAATACTAATTGTAAATAATACCCAGGATCTACAAAGCCATAGAAACCTGCTGGGATTTTTAATGCTTGAGTCTATTGGTCCTTGGTCTCTGGGTTTGGCAGGGACACAGTTAACACTCACCCTGGGAGGGTCACAGATGCTCCCACTTGGCACCCAGCAGAAAAGGGCTGGGTACTATAAAAAAGCTGGTCCCAAGTGAGCTTCCTGTGGTAGCTGGAATGTGGGCACTGGGGGAGGCCAAGTCAAGGCAAGATGAGGCTGGCTGAGGCAGGGCTGCAATCTCAGCTTCCATTTTGTGGAGAAAGAGGTATTGAAGCAAGTGCTGCACATTGTGCTCATGCCATCCCTCAGCAGGAGTAACTGGCATGAACCCAGTAGTGAGCTAGCATGGGGCACCTCGAGCCAGCCCCTTCCCTGGCTCTGGCAGCATCTTTCATTTCCCTGCCTGCTTTTTGTCTTTCTAATTCCTTGTGTCTCTCCTATATTTCTTTCTGAGTCAGTTTGCTGCCCCTCTGTCCTTGCCTGGCACACCCTCTCACGCAGCAACACCAGTGCAAAGCTGCTCTCTCCATTCCCAAAGCCCTGAGCTCCTCCCAAGGCCATTCTGGCTGTCTCTTGTCCCTGTGAGCAGCTTGCCTCTGAAAACATCCTTCCTCCATACATAACCTGAGGGTTCAGCTGGATGCAGGTCATTCCAGAAGGAAAGTTACATTTCCACTTTCAGCTAAACATAGGACTTAGATGAGAGAGGAAGAGCTGATCTGCCTGTAATCACATTACCTGTGTATCTGTGACAGCCCAGATAAATTCCTTTTAGCAGTCTATCACCCTCTAATCAGATGAACATAGAGCAGGAAAAACTGGCACTGTTATCAAAAAAATTGCAACATCTTGGTCTAACAGCCAACAACAATGAAATTATTGCTTAATGGATAATTTTCCAATTAAGTTTATTTTGTAGTGTCAGAAACATGGGCTCTGGCTGCTTCAGTGGAGTGGTTTTAATGTCGTTGATTTGGAGCTAAGGTAAATGGGGGAAAGAAAAGAATCTGATTTTGAGACCTTGCAGCTGAGATTTGGGTTAGGACAGGAGACACTTGAGAGGTCCCTGAACCTGTATGAGCACAGGATTCGACCTGTGATGGTGGCAAACTTGGCCCCTGCTGAGCAGCTGCCTCAAGACGAGTTGCAGAGCTGTGCAGGGCAGGGACCAAGGTCTGCTGTGGTCCTCTGTCAGAAAAGGAGGCAGAGGTTCTGCAGGTAGAGGTGTGGGCAGTTGTTACAAAGCAGCCCTGGAAGTGAGACTAGTCCCTGGTCTGGAGCTGGGTGGAGAAGGAGAGGAGCTGTTGCTGTCTGCCCCAGCTGACTCATCACCCCAGGTGTGTGTGTGTCACATCACACCTGATCTTGTCATATAAAATTATTGTGTCCCACTGCCCCATGGAGCCCTCTGTTCAGGGGGGCTGAATTGCAGACCCTGTGAAGGTGATTGCTGCATGAGACAGACACAGAGAGGGAGCAAGACCTTGGCTTGTCCCAGAGTGTCCAGGGGACATCAGCAGAGCCAAAGTGAGCAGCTTTTGGATCTGAAGCACCTGAGTGTGTAGGACCAGCCCCTGGGAGGTGGTGGGTTATTACACAGAAGAGCCACTTTGGCACCATGTTATTACATCCGTGATGAAGCAGAGCCACAACCCAGAGAAGACCCACAGAGGCTGTGATGGGAGAGTCCATGCCTGCAGCACAGCCCTTCTGGGACAGGGGTATGCAGTAGCCTTGGTGACACAACACACAGGAGAAAAAGGCTTGGAGGGTGTGCTTCGTTTAGCCATTAACCTCATATTTAGAGAGACTTTAGGGGGAACTTGGAAAGGAATCTCCTGTTATCTCTGACCATTTAATCACCAGGACTCTTTGGTCCCCAAATGTGTAGGACAGAGTTGTTAATCCTGGAGAGTGAAGTGTGATCCTGAAGGGATGGGAACATTTGTCTATCCTCTCAAGGTCCCATTGTCCCTCTTACTTGGGGGCTGAGCCCTCTGGCCCCACAGTGCTCCCAGGGAAGGAGATGCCACCCCACCCCCCAGCGCTGCACAGGGGAAGGGCTGTGGCCTCAGACCAGCTGTGGAGCCAGCACCTAAATCACTTCTCATAGTGATTTTCACCCTCATCAGGCACTAAATGCCTTCCTGGTCCAGGTAAACCTATCTCCAGCTGCTGCTGGACTGGGACTGGCTGTCTGCTTTGGAGCCACAGGCTCAGTCATCTGTCTGGTGAACCGCCAGCACCGTTTCACTCAAAAACTTTTGACCAGTTTTTTCTCTCAGCTGTGGTCTGTAGAGATGAGACCCCACTGTGTTCAGCCCCAGCCCGAGTCCTGGTGGGGACCTCTCATTCCATCCAGCTCCTGCTGTGTGCCCATTCCCAAGGTGTCAGGCTACAGGACACCATCCCACCCGCACCAAACACAGCTCTGCTCTGCCACCTCTATTTTACCCTTGGAGAAGCCAATACCCTGCAGTGAGCTGCTGGGAGGCTCCTGTCTGACACCCCTGCCATGCCCCAGCCCTCCCTGGGAGCATTTTGGCAGCTACCCCAGGGACTTCTCCAGCAGCCCCCAGCTCATCCCAACACAGCAGAGGGTAGAAGACAGAGAGGACTTACCATTGCCCATAGCCAGGACCTGCATGTTCTCAAACTCCAGAGTGGTGTACGCTGGGTCTAGTGCTGCGCTATAATCTGCCATCTCCATGTCTATTAGGGCTTTGGAAAGGCGCATTATCATCAGCAAACACGGGCCAGATTGTACTGATTCCCTTGTCTGAGGCTATTGGCCCTCTTGCCTCTCTCTGCCTTCACTGCGTCCCCTATCTGTTGTCTTTTATTTCAGATATTTCTCTGGAAGGATTTGCTGAGCCTCAAGGCCTATACTCTCCAGAGGGGTGGAGGCAGGGGTTAATCTTTAATCATCTCACTCACTGCCGAATGGTGCTAAGATGTGGGTGGTTTTTTTTAAGTGGATCAGCAGTGATTCTTGTTGAATCTCAGGCACTTCGCTGATCCTGGCTCCTGGGCACAGGCAGGACCATGGGAGCAAGTGCTCACAGACAAGAGAACACCTTCCCAGGCTATTGACCTTGATGCTGAGCTGCTGGTGTCGGTCTTAATTGTACCTGGGCTGGAAAACTGGGAGAAAACTCTACCAGGAGAACAAGGTTGCTCTTCTCTTCTGTCATTGCCTTTCCCCCCTCCGCCCCCCTCCCCACTACTGGTTGCCTTCACTCCTGCCTTTCCCTCCTCTTGCTCCCTCCATCCCGCCCACTCCTCCTTTTCTCTCCCTCAGGGTCAGAGAAGGTCAGCTCCTGCCTGGCAATTTACACGTTGCTATGTAAAGTAAAGCGTATGACTCCTTTTACTTCCCTATAAACCAAGTTTTACAGGGGCTGGATGCCCTATAAACAGATCCTGCTCTCTATGCCCAAACAATGAGTGGGGCTGGAGGGTGGCACAGGCACCCTGGGAATCACCAGGGCGGCTCCTGTCCCATGACTGAAATCACTCTGTGCTGGAGCCCCCAGCCTTGGGGTTTGACTCGTGTATCTTAAAGTGTTTGTTAGATATGATAAAGAATAAATAATTACTAATTAATTAGACGTGCTAAGATGCAGCAGAACTTTACTCTGCGGTGGATTTTTCCATCTATGGGTGCACTCTCTGCCATCAGCACCAATGGTGGTACGGCTACCTTGCCCAGACCTTGGGTCTGATTTTGGGTCTGATCCTGCTGGTGTGGGATGCCCTTGACAGGAGGAAGCAGCAGAGCTGCCTGTGCTCTCCTCCTTACTAAACCTGGGTGCTCTCCTCCCCAGCAGCCCTGGGCACATCACTCCTCCATTTCAGCCAGAACTGAGACATTCAGTGCAATTTCAAGATCATTGAGTGGGAACTGAATTGATTGCTGAATGGCATCGGCTGCATGGCGCAAGAGAACCAGCAATTAATGATTTGGTATCAGTTCGCTCTGTGCTGGAAACATCCCCGTGATTTCGCAACCAGCACTGTTGGTTTGGGCTCCCAACTGGCTTGTGTTTGTCCTTCCCAGGCACCCCAGTGCAGCACCAGCCCTGCTGGCACCACAAGCCACCTGGGCCACAGTGTGACACCAAGGTCTCTGGCTCCACAACAGCACATGGCTTTGGGCAGTGATGCTTGTGATGATTCGTTATTTACATTTTAGAAACACAAAGAATTGTTCAAGCAGCCCTTGCCCCCCAAAACAGTGACCTACATAGCACTTCTAAACAGCTCTTCTACCCTGAGGCTTCAGGTCTGCAGGAGTGAAGCTGAGCACTGGTTTCTCATGTGGGACTGGTGATAAATGATCCTTTGCTGCAGGGAAAACAGTCATCTGGTCAGTACTCCTGAGGGACAGGCCAGAGCTCTTTGCACTCACATGGCTCTTCTCTTAAGCAGACACAGTCCTGGCCAAAAGTTGTTTTTATGATGTGCAAACTGGGATGGAGATGCTAAGGCAGAGCATAGCCCCCTCCCTAGCCTCATCCCAGGGACCTCCATCCCAATCCTAGCCAGGCCATGGTGATCCCTTTGATTAGATAAATGCTACAGACACTAGGTCAAATATGTGCAGGATTTGCCACAGCGTCTAGTAAAATACCGTAAAAACAGGGCCCATTTTGCTCTGCTCAGCAAAACAAACCTTTTGCTTCAATAGCCTGCTGACCAAGGAGGCTGCAAAGGCTGTTTGCTCCCCAGGCAGGAAGGATTAGAGGGCCAGGAATAGGAATTAGAGAGGCAGATAAGGAGCAGGGAAGTTTGGAGAGCATTAGGTGGCTCACGAGGCTGGGACTATCAATGGGACATGGTGTTTTCCGCCTAGGGTTGTGTTGGCTGTTGATTTCTCACTGCCACTGTCCTCTGTGGGACACCACTGCCTCCTCCCAAATCTGCTGTCTCAGAGCCAGACCAGCCAAGGTTACCAAGATGGGCTCTGATGAAAATGCATAGCTGCTCCCTGGGCACAGGCTGTTGGGAGAGGTGATGTCTCTCCTGGGCTCTTCTGCCTGGGGAGTCCTTGTCTCCCCCAATATCCTTGTTTGGTGGGGTTTTGGAACAGCTTGGCAATACAATCATGGCTTGTGTACTAAGAGGGCCCTGTGGCCTTGCAGCTGTTTTAGGTTAGAGATGTTCAAGTCAGCAGTTGTTTGTGGGGCTGTTTCAAACACTCCTGGCTACAGAAGATGTTTTGACATTTTTATTCTAGAGGGAGACTATGCATATCTGGTAGACCCCCACTTGCAGGTGAAGGTTGTTCCCAGACCAGGTGCTCCAGGGAAGTTCAGCTCCCAGACCCACTCCTCCCTCTTGTTCTTCTACCCACTGTTTCCTGCATCAGGAGATTGCTGCAAAGGAGACTGACAGCTCTGGGACATGACATGTTCTGTGCCAAGTGATTATTTAATTTTTGTATGTAGAGCAGTAAATCCTTTCCCACACTGGCACATCATGACACTAATTCTGCCTTATCTATACATCCCTGACTGGCAAATTCATGCAATGCCAGAGGGGATTCCCTGAAAGTAAGATCTGTGTTTCTCAGTAAATGAAGATCAGGAATAAAGTATTTAGTAGAGCTTTTTTGGTAACAATGCCATCAGCTACTGTGTTTGCAAGCTCTTCATGTCAAGCAGGTGAGCAGGCTCCTCTCACAGGGTTTCTTGGGCCCTTCTTGGACAGGGTGTTGTAGGATGAGAGGATAATTGAGGTTGGAAGGGACCTCAGAGTCTATTCCACCCTCCTGCTGGAAGCAGGGATAGCTGTGAGACCAGCATGGGTTGCTTGCGGCTTTATCTAGTTGGGTCTTGAATACTTCCAAGGATGGACAATGCACAGCCTGTCTAGGTAGCTGATGCTTGATTGTCCTAATGGTAAACTTCTCCTTAGCCACTGGCAGAACCTCTCTCTAGTTTTTATGCCTGTTTATCTTCTGCCACACACCCTGTGAGGAGCCTGGCACTGTCTTCTCGATGCCCCTATGTGAGTTGTGCTCCTGCAGTTCCTGCTGGCCCATCTCTCTGGCCGGATGCAGAACACAGCCCTGCACGACCGTGTATCGACCAGGACCCCAGTCTGGGATCACCTCCAGACTTTCTGAGCATGGACAGTGGCCAGGATGCAGCCAGGAGGCTGGGATCCTCCTGCTCTTAGCTTTTCTCTCTCACAGCCCTCCACTCTTAAGAAATTCCTGGCAGAAATGCCAGTGCCCGGAGCCAGCAGGATGAACCTTGTCTTTCATCAGTGATGCCACCACTGCCACTTGCAGCCCCTACTCCAGATCACTTCTTTTGTGTCACTCACAGCTCCAAGGCCACTGTGGAGCTTGAATGGCTTTTTCTTGGCATGTAAGTGAAGTAGAGATGGGCTCAGGTTTGAAACCTCTCCAGAGCAGGAAAGTCCTGAACAAGGTCAGGGCTACTGCTCAGCCCATCACTGTGTCACTGAGTGAGCTATGGGGAAGCAGGAAGCCCAGTTACAAGACAAAGAACAAAAGTCCCAGGGAAACGTCACCAGCATAGTCATCTCCACACATGCAAAGGTCCCTTCTGCCTTTTTTTTTCCCCGTTTGAAATTTCAAATTCCAGTTTGTGGACAAAGTCCTACCTATCTGAGAATATAGATCTCCGACCACTGACCAAACTCCACTCCAAGCAGTCCCGAGGACTGTTCTTCCCCTTGCCCACAGGTGCCTCTGCTCAGTCCTTGGATCTGCCAGGATCACGCTGAAACTTTTTCCCTGGAGCACAGCACTGGTACTTGCACAAAGAGGATTTTTCACTTAATGTCATCAGCTCCATTTCTGAGAAGGACCATCGGGAATAATCAGGTAGGAATCACATCACCTGCAATTCATTTGGCCAGTAATTGCAGATAGAAAATGAGAAAGAGAAACAAGGGCTTCCATTGTGCTTATACCAGCAATTTTAGCTCATGATCCAAATAAGGGAAGGGGGAAAAAAAGCGGCTTCAGAGGGGATGAAAAACAAGAGGGAACATGAGCTTGTGGAGGCAGAGCCACTCTGTATGGTTAACTGATAACTCCAGTTTGCCTCTTCCCTCTCATCTTTTCTGATTCTCCCAATTAAGCTCAACTTATTCTCATGCTAATCATTTCCTGACCTGTTTATTCTGCATTAGAAAATTAACAGAGAGCAGTTTACTGCATGACTTGCTCACACAGAACTGCTACAGATTAGCAGGCAGGCTTTAAGCCTCTACACAGGACTTTGGGGTCTCACAGCCAGTCTGCACAGCCTGAGGATGAGCTTTTTTTCCTGTTTTTAAAGAACAGCTTTTTCTAAAGTCAATATAAATCCCCCTCCCTTCATGCCTTGAGTATATTTGCTCTGTGACTATTTCCAAATGGGAAAGATAAAGCCAAGGGCTCGTGTTTTGTCAGACTTTTTGTAAACAGGGATATTTAGGCCACACTGTCAAACCCTTCTGCCTTCTACCTCGGCATGCTGTGAGTCTGGAGCAGAGCTGTCAGTGTGTTAATAAGCAGCTCCAAGGAATTTGTTAGAGGCTGGGGGGCTGCAGGTCAATGCAGCTGCACAAGCCCCCAGTTCAAGGGGCAGATCTTTGCCTCTGCTCTGGGCAATCATATGACAGACACACAGATGGGCGTCTGCTCTCGTGTCTTTCACCAGAATGTCCCCAGAAGCAGTGAGAAGCTTCCAGGAAAACAGATGATTCAGTAGAAGATGTTTAGGGTCTGTTTCCCCCCTGCCAGCAGCACACAGCACATACAAGTCCTGGCAAACACTTTGTGGAGGGGAACCAAAATGATCCACCAGCTCCAGCCAGGGAGGAGGACCAAAAAGCTCCAGCACCAGCAGGCAGGAGGAGACCACAGCCACCCTTGCCTGGGGGAAAATGCAGGTAATTCTATCATCCTGTTCAACAGCAAATCACTCTTGGTGATTTACTTTCCCCAGGGCTGAAGTGTCTGTCCTGAGGTTGAGACAGGTACTCTTTGGGGTTGGGGGCAATGTCCAGGGCAGGCAATCCCTGAGCAGACCCCATTCACACTGTCACTGATGACCTTGTGACATGCAGTGACACCCCAGGCTCCACAGCACAGCTCAGAATGAGCTTTGATGGAACCTCACCAGTGTCAAAGTTATTGAAATGGGGCCAAACCAACCAAAGTTGTCCAGGTCCCCAGGCCACAAAATCCCGGTGTGGAGAATCAAGGCAGTTTTTAGACATGAGAAGAGATACTTCAAAGGAGGTAGAAGACTCTGCCTGAACTCCTATCCAAAAGCAACATTTGCATTTCAGCCAAAGTTGAGATAGATGTTGGGGCTGGAGACAATTATTGGAGTTAAATAAATAGCTGCTGTGCAAAAGTGGTGGGGAAAGAACTGCAAACATGGGGACAGTCAGATTGTTTCAGCCTACACTGCTCTGGCAATAACATTGTGCATGCCTTTTATCCCAGGACCAGAAAGGGGTTTATTATCTTCCCTAACAAAGGCTCTTAACTCTTGAGGAAGTAATTATTATTTCTCTTGGGAGCTGTTATTATGCAAGGACAGTAAGTCTGAGCTGTTCCCAGAAGGGCAGTTGCATTTGCTGGTGTGTATCAACATCACTCTGCTCATACTGCACCCAGTGAGCCCAAGAGCAAGTGAGGAAGAGGAACTGTTAGATTCATCTTCTTCCATTACATCACAGGCTGCAATTTGGCTTGAGTTACAGCTCCCAGCACTAATCCCACTTGCACCCCTAAGTCCCTACACCACAAGCATTGCACTCTATTCAAACCCTGACCAAACGGAGGCCCAGACGCTTTCCTGCAAAACACTCTCCTGCCTGTTTGGGAGGAAATCCAAAAAAGCTCTGACTTTACATCATGCTGTTTCAGATTCACTGTCTACACTGGCAGATGCTTGGCTGTGGTTTAAGCCCCATTTAAATGAGAGCAGAAGCCACAGGGAAGCACCATTGCTGTAGGGAGGGTTTACTGCCAGCAACAAGCACCTATTGCTCTCTGTGTCTCACCAGCTCATGCATTTAGTGTGGCATGGAACTCAGCATTCCACTCTGGACCTGGAGAGAACTTGTTTAGCAGGTGGATTTAATCCCCTTGGACCTGAAGTAATCTTGAAGCTTCCCAGGAAAAGGATTCTTACTGAGGTTGCAGTCTGACAGGCAAGTAAGTCTCTCCCTTCAGCCCTGCCAGCTATTAGCAGGGGTTTTATGTTTCGTTGACTTTATATGTTCATTGTACACATATGAAACAGTCCCTGAATCGTTCCAGCTATGGAGCAATAGGTGGAGGAGGAGAACAGCCAAAATCAACAATGGTTACACATCAATTTTTACTTTTTTTTTTTTTTTTCAATTTCTTTTTGCAAAGGTGGATGCATCAGCAAGCCACGCCTGGAAGTGACCTCCAGTGGCTGCTGGGGCTCTCAGGATCGGGCCTCACTTGAAATTAAGACAAAAGTCTGCCAAGCTGCTGGAGGGGCTGGAGAGGGGTGGAGTGAGAACTGCAGCAGGGCAAGGGCTACTGTGGGTGGGAGTATTGACAGGGCTGAATGGGAAAAGGTAGGCTGGGCATGGGAAAAAAGAAAACACAAAGGGGTGGTAAGCTAAAATTTGAGAGATGCTAGTTTCTGGAGACAGAAGGAAACAAGTTAGTGCAAAATGCTTTTTCTCTGCAGGAGTGTGTGAAATGCCTGAATAGCCTGTCTTGTCCCCAATGTCCTGTGCCAGAAGTCACTCTTGTCCCCAGTGTCCTGGTTGCCAGAGCACAGCAGGGGGTGAGTAGGAGCCAAACAAGACTCAGGAGCTCCATGTCCACAGCAGCAGTGCAGCCCTGCAGCCTATGGCCACCACACACTCTCCTGTACAACATAACCATCCTGTCCACCGCCAGGGAAACAAAAACACATCAGAAAGCAAAGTATGGGAACATGGGAGCCTTCTGCATATATGCATGGGGAACAGCAAGGGAATGGGATCACACATCTCCACAGTCCCAGAAACCCAAGGCCAGGACACTGCACTGTCAAGTGCCTGGCTCCCATTTACCAAACATGGGAAACTACTAATTAGCCTCTGAGTATTCGACCTATGTCTCCAAGACAGGATAACAATATTATTTGTCCCTTTACATTCCTGCAAGACCCAGTGCCATTGGCCTCTTGTATCATAAAGAAATTAAAATATATTATGACCATAAACTACATCATTTGAGGAAATGAACCATTTCTACTAAATGTATCATGGGGCGCTGAAGCCATGAACTTTCCTAAATCAATTGGCAGCTGATAAAGAGCGCAGATATTGCTGGGAGCAGCCCCCAGCACGTGGTTCCCCATTCAGCTCTAGCATGGGGAGCTTATCCTATGGGACAGTGACTGGGGTGCAGGCTGCCCAGGAGGCAGGAATCCCACTGCCGGCATGATCCCTGCCTGGGAGGAATTGCTCAGCCAAGTGGATCGCCAGGATTTTTACTGTGCCCTGGGGTGGAGTGGGGGCTATCAGGCTGTTTTGGGGATGAGGCTCTGTGAGGCACAGGAATCTAGAGCTCAGGATGCACTAAACATGTCCAAGTGCCTGCAGCCCCTCCAGCAGCACCCTGAGCCCACTCAATCTCCTCACTGCCTCTCCTCATCAAGGTTCCTGTGGGTGCTGGGGCCGAGGGGCTGAGCACAGAGCTGGCTGGAAGTACATGCGCTGGAGGGGGCCACAGAGGGCGATCTAAAAACACATTCTGGTAAGAACTCTGTGCAACTGGTAAGGTTTGCATTGGAAGTGTTTTTCTCTTAGTTACTTCTAAGCTTTCATTATGAGGACTGGGTAAATCCTGCTGCAGGTCTGGCTTGGGAGCAGAGGCTGTGCTGCAAGCGGCAGGATCTGTCCCCAGGCCTGCTGAGGCTGCCACATGAGGCAGTAATGCCAGACACTGGGAAATGGGCTGAGAATGACCAAATCATTTTACAAACAGTGCAGGCAGTCAGTGGGGTGTCAGTGGCATGCCAGGCTGACTCCACCACCTCTTTCCCCAGGAGTCACAGCATCCACCAATATGCCACCCACACGGGCTTGTCTCTCTCTTGAACCCCAGAACCAGCCTGGGGACATCAGCCACCACCACCCACAAACCCAGCATGATCACCCCACATGAAGCAAAACAAAAACCAGAGATGTGGGGGTCCCATTGGATGGGGGACCAGAATTACCAGTGGGAATAAACATATTTTGACAGCTCTGAATCCCCACTGGAGGTCCTGGGGGTTGCCAATGCCCTTCATTCATGCAAGATCTGCAACACTGGCTACGCACCCACTTCTCTCCCTGCTGCAAGGGCCGAGGGGAGTGCGGGGGTACCTGGTGTTTCCTGGAGCAGGTCGTATCTGCTGCCATTCATCTTCCAGAGCCACTCAGCTCCGCGGGCAGAGCTAAGGGAGTCTTGCCCCAGGACAGGGCTGTCCAGCCAGCGAGCCCCCCATGGGCAGTGGGGCACGAGCCATGCCCAGGAGCTGGCTGTGGCGCAGCAGCAGGGACTGGCTAATCCCTTAATGCTGGTCACAATGAGATTTGATGGGGAGCAGGAGTTTGTGCTGCAGAGCTGCAGGTTTTAAAGGGTTCTGGCCACTACCCGGAGGAAAATTATAAGGTGGTTCTGCGTCTGCGCCCTGCTGCCAGTGCCCGCAGCAATACCTGCTGCTCTCTGGGCCACCTTTCTGAGGTGCCCTCACCCTGGTCCCTGGCCTGACACAGGGCAGAGGGTGTCTGACCATACATGCAGCTCTGGAGGCTGATCCAGAAAATGTGCCTGGGCGTGTCTGATGGCAGGAGTGGGTCTGACTCCTTGTTCAGGGAGAGGCTGACTGTTTTCACTTTAAAATGTTTTTATATAAATATCCAGAAGACTATATCCTTGAGCAACAACCTCAGTGTCTCCTCCCAGCCTCCACCACAACATGGGGAATCAGAGACATGGGGATGAAGCAGGGTGGCAGGTGGCAGTTGCGTACCTGGTACTCCCTATTCCAGACAGCCTGAGATTTTGGCTGGTGCCTTGCACCACAGCCAATCCAAGGCAAGACAACAGGAAGAAAAGGGATTTTCCAACTGCCAGACTACAAGAAACCTCTCTCTGACACCCCAGAACTGCACTCTCTGTTTTTTTCCTAAAGATAAAGCTGCTGCGATGCTCTTTTAGCCTTGGTCCAGAGGGGAGCATGGAGGCTGCTTGAGCACCCAGAGTTATCTCCTCTGCAGGGAGTGTGTGCTCACCTATGTGGGCCTGCTTAGCCTGCAGGAGGAAATTTAGGTGAAGGAATAGAGGTTTCACAGGCACTGGGTGATGAATTGAACGCTGAAAGGGAGGGGCAGGTGTCTTTGGCCTCCACACCCAGAAGAACCAACTCAGGACAAATCCATCTGAAACACTCATTTTCCTGCACTGTCCTTCCTCCTTGAATGTCTTTCTTTCTGCCAAGCCCACCTCTGCTTTTGCTGTGCCAAGGAGAAGAGAGTTCATTTCTGCCCTCCAGACCTCAAACCACAAGCACCACCTCAAAGGCACAAGTCCAATGGAGCAAAAGCTTTCCTAAACCATTCTTGTCCTGTCTCCAGCTTCTACTTCCACTCAGGGCTGCCTAGGGTGCATTTGAGTAAATTTGGAGTGCCCACAGCTGTCAGCAACTTCCAGAAGGCACCTCATGAGTCAGGAATGGGGAATGACCAGAAGGCCTGTACCTCAGCTCATTGCTGGGGAGGGGGTGTGCTGGCACAAGGGGTTGATGCCCAACACTCCCAGGTGGAGCAGGGAGCAGCATCAAGGGCAGGGCTGGGACTGAACTGTGTGTAAACCCATGATACCTCACTTCACCCCTCTGTTTCCATACAGGTTTTAATGTCTGTAACAGGGAAACACACCCAAGTCAACAGAGATTTCTCCAATACGATGGCAGTCCCCAGGCACACACCCATGGATGAGCCACAGGCATTACGTGACTCTGCTTCCACTACCATTTAGTCCTCAGTGGCAGCAGACCTTAGGCAGGAGAGCAGCCAGGGCTGTGGATCTGAAGCCTGGCTGTTTTTCCCCTTGCCCCTCCTGCTTCCTTATTCCACCCTTCATTTGCTGGTGCCGCCTTTGCTCTGCCAATGCCAGGCTCTCTGCATGGGCTGGTTCCCTCAGGTGTCCACCAGTGCCTTGTCCACTTTTTCTTTGCCTGGACACTTCCACCTGGCTGAGCCTGCCCATTGCTGAGGTAGGACCTCCTTCTCCTCATGAGCTGTGGTGAGAAGCCACACAGCTTGATGGAGACCTGCAGCACAGTCAGGGTCTTTTCTCATGGGGTGTATATGACTGTGTGTTATTTTATGCCTTCTGCTGAGCCCCACCAGTGCTGCCCTGTCCATTAACCTGACACCTTGCCCAAGCTCACAGCCCATGGCCAAATTTCCTTGAGTGATGTTAGCACTGTGAATCCTCCTCCCATGCTGACCTGCTGCTTTTCACCAGAGTGGTGGAGTGGACAGTCCCATCCTGGTGATGAGATGGGATGCAGAACTTGTCCGGCTGGCTGAAAGCCAGGGCAGATTGGCAAGCTGGAAAGCAGCTGCAGCATCTCTTGTCATGGGGTGTTGAACATGGGGTGTCACCCTGTTATCTTGGAGACAGTGCAGCAAAATGATGAGTCTTCCCTGGGAGCAGACTGGGAGAGAAGTGGCTGAGCACAGCAGGAGGACCCAGGCTCTGGAGGGCCCATGAAGGGCACTGGGCCATAAACATGGCACGGTGGCTGTCATTTATGTGTCAGCAAACACGCTGAGTGGGCTCGACTATTGATTCTGACCATATAAACCAGTGTTGTGGCACTTGTTCAGGTTTGTGCAGGTTTTATAGCTCTTGTTCTGAGAAGTGCCCATGTATTTGGTTTTGCTCCTTCCTTCAGGTCTATCTGTTGACATTGGCTCTCCTAACCAGAACGTTGGGCCATGCCAGGAAGTTGAGTGTACCACTCTCTGTGAGTTTCCCACTTTCCCAGGGGCGTTATCACCAGTAAAATCTTGCACACACCCCAAGTCGGGACAGGTGTCTGGTGCAGAGGCAGCTGAAAGGTGTCTGCTGGTCCACACCACTGATTGGTGGGTTTGGGTTCCTTGCATTCAATGGCAGGAGCTGAGACACCCACCCTGACAGATGGATGGGCAAAGCCACAGGGAAGGTGTTGCCCTGGGAAGTCTGGGGTGGGATGAGCAAGGTCAGAGGTCTCTAGGGCTGAGATGAAGATTGGAATGTCAAAGCAGTTTGGATGTCCAGTGAAGGAGCTCCAGGAGCATCATCACAGTGGAGATGGACCATGCTTGGTGACCTACAGTAGGAGGCACATGGTATCACCCATTCCCTACTTTCACTCCTCTTCCCAGCAAGAGATGCCAGCACCAGCTGTGCCCTCAGTGACACCTTGGTGCTGGGGGCTCAAGGGACTTGAGCCCATGACCATCTGTCCCGCAGCACCAGAGCTCATGTGATTGTATGGATGCAGCTGGAGTCCCTCTGGTGGCTGCAGCATTTTGGGATAGAAAGACTGGTCTGGCCTTCGGCTCTTTAGAGCCAGGAACGTCGATTGCTGATGCCTTTTCACAGCCACTGGCTCTGCATGGAGCTGCTCCTTTCACAGCATCCTGAGCCTACCTTTATTTTTTGAGGCATGTATTTCCTGAAGGGATTTACTGGGTAATTTCAGTCCATGCTCAGGCTGAAGCTTAGACAGGAGTTGTTCATGGGATAATTGCTTGTGGAACCTGGCTTTGCTCTGAAGCTTCACTGGGAATGTGGTGCCTCTGCACAGCACAGGGGAGCAGAGCCATCAGCCTCAGGTTCACAATAAAACTGCTACCTTGAAATTTGAGTTCCGTGAAAATTCTGCAACATTTGCCATTTCCACATACATTTCTGCCAGGAACCTTGTTTGCTTGAGTATTTGAGGAAAGCAAACAGAGAAGGAGCCTGAACACAAACAGTCATGGATGTTTTTTTGCAGTCTTTTGCCTGTTATGACCCCAAGCCTGCTCCCAGAGATACTTGCAGGCATCCCCCTACCTGACATACCCCTTGGCTCTGTCCTGGTCCTGCTGCAAACAGTGCTGTATGTAAAAGAAACTTGTCCAGCCTTTGCTGCCTGTGGGACCACCATCACTCACCATCCCTTTGCACTCATGCTAAGTAAACATTTTTAATACCATTTGAGAAATGTCAGCAGATGACTAACAGTGTATGTCTGACTTGCAGACCTACACCTGCCCTGCCAAGATCAGAACACATCTCAGTCACTCCTCAAGCCTTCCTGAATCTCTTACTGTTCACTTCCCAGAGCCAGAGCTCATTTCCTGCTGACAGCAGCCCTCTGGACTCACTCCCCTCTATAAAAATACCACTGTGTTTCAAGCAAAGTCAAAGCCAAAGGGGTGCTGCTGGCCCAAAAAGCAGCTGGGGTGAGGTAGGAGAAGTCACAGCCCTGTGGGCAAGTGTAGTTGCCCCATGAGTCTGAGCAGCATCCCTGCAGCCCTTGCAATGGGGGGAGCATGCCCAGCTCCTTTCCAAGGAAACCTTCACCAAGCACCAGCAAACAGCTCTTGGGATCAGGCCAAGGCACTCAAGCAGTGATTGTCCCTTTTGCACCCCAGTAAATACCTGTGCTCACTCCTGGCTATATCAACACCCTGCTCAGGCACTGGAAACTGCTGACCTTGCCAGTACCAGTGTTTCAGCCACCCCCAAGAGCCAACAGAAACAGCAGGAGTGGGGACAAGGAAGGGGGCTGTCCCAGGTGTCCTAACACCCACCGGTCCCTGATGGCCTCCAGGCCACGTACAGAGAGCACAAGGGGTAAACAGAGGACTTAAAGTGCAGCTGACATGAGCAATCAAGGAGGAAAAGCTCAGTTCAGGTCATATCTAGTGGAAAGCTGCAAAAAATTCGATGCATTTGGCAGCAAAAAATAATCGCTTTACAATAAAAGTAAAAATATTCAGAAATTCTGCCTCCCTTTATGTTCTTCAATTGAAACTATTCCCCACATCTGACCAGAATGCCTGAGTAGCTCTGACGTCTCACATTTTTCAGCTATTTTCCAAAGCTGCTTTACTGATCAGGGCCAGCCCTGATCATGCACCAGTCCCCGCTGTAGCCATAGCCCTGGGGATCGCTGGCTCCCAGAGCTGCTCCCTAAAGATGAAGGAGTGGTGAGATACCTGCCCTGGGTTGGACACCAATTGCCCCGATTGTGTCTAGGTCTCATCAGGAGGATAAAGGTGGAGCCAGAGGCTCATCCCATCCTTGCTTCCCAGGATAGAACAGTCCCTTTGCCCTCTCTCCATCCCTTTCCCTCTTGCACAACAATTTGCAGCTTCCCATAGGTATTTAGCACCATTGTGCCCAGTGGAGCCCCTTCCAGCTCACAGCCCATCCTCAGCAGGTGCTAGTAAAGATGCTGAATGTGTCTCCAGCTCCACAGCTCTCCAATAGCTGCAGCACCATTCTCTTCTTGTCCACAGACCTACACAGGGTGCTGGGGACCCACCAACTTCATCACCACTTGGCAGGGCATTCTCCAAATCCTTTACAAAAGGCAAAGGTCTGATAGAAGGGAAATAAGTGCCCCCAAAGCGTAGTTTAGGAGGAATGCTGATGGCAATCTAGGGCAGGGGATGGATGGGGAGGGTTGCAGAAACTGCAGCAGGAGGATGTCCTACTCTGTACTCTTACTGATGCCACTAATGCCAAGAGAGGGCTAGACCTGAGGATGAATGCCAGTGCCCAGCTTCTCCCTTTGAATATATCCCTGGCTTCAGTGGACGCTGAAAGCCTAGAGGCTCTGAGATGGATGGGAAGAAGTAAAAATCAGAAAATGTTTCCATCTATCAAAGGAAACTGAAAATAACTGTGTGACCCCTTCAAGGCTGAAGACTCATCCAAGGCTGAAGGTGAACCCTAGTGTGCATCTAGCAGCCATGCCAGGTGGGATGGCCTGTCCCTCCAGGGCTGGGAGCTGCTGGCTGCAGGAGCAGCACTGATGGGCTCAGCCAGGGCTCAGCCAGGACTCAGCACCACCACCACTACATGAGCACCCTCACTGCTTTGCAAGGGAAAAAAACTGCCGGTGACCCTGGGAAGGGTTTGGCCACCACTTTGCCACCTGCACGATGGTGCATCCTGGCTGCTGGGCCCACCCTGCTGCCCATCCCCAGCCCAGCCCTGCAGTGCTACAGGCTGACAGGGAAGCACTGCCCAGTCCCTCATCCTGCCAACCTTCCTTGCCTCTATTTGGATAACTTTTTCACCTGTTTTATTTATGAGGACTCCCCTCCTTCTGCCAACACTCTGAGTTTCCTCTCACTTTACTGTGGGAGGCCTGTTTCACTTTTTTATATTTTTTATTTCTCTCTCCCTTGCACAGCCCCAGGCTTGCAGGCAGCGAGTGCTGGCCAGAGTGCACCTTTGTTTGGCCACAGGAGCAGATGGGGAGAGTTGCTGCAGGTGGGATGGGCAGAGTTTCCTCCCCATCCACCTGATGGCACCTGGCTCTGCCTGCACTTGCCCAGGTTTGGTGTGTGGCTCAGTCACTGACTCTCCAACTGAAAAATTAGGAGAAAACAAGGATTCAAAAAAAAAAAAAGGCATTCAGGAGGAAATTAATTTTGTAAATGTTTGCTTGCCTGTGTTTAAGTCAGTGATGTTCTGGGGCTGGCAAGAGGCTGCTCCATTGGAGCCGGCTGCAAGTGGGCAGAATAACTTCATCGTAAGTGATTAAAGGGCTTGTTCAGCTCCTTGTGTTGCCTCTGCCAGGCAAAGCTGGTTGCTCATTAAAGAAATGAGGCTGGCTTTGCACCCTAGGGCGAAGCTGGACACAAGCATTCATAATGTGGGGACAGCCAGATGCAGCCACCCATGTCTCTCAGACTAATGGGAAAATCCCTTGAGCCTCCCTTCTGATAATGAGGTGCAAGTCAGTCCCAGCAAGCTGGGTGGGCCAGGAGCCATCTCCCACCAGCAGCAAGGTCTTCAGCATGGAGGATGCTCAGCACTCATACTCCTGAGAAACCCTCGCTCCAGCATTCACCTCTCTGCACATCTCAGAAGCATCAAGCCTTTGTTCCACCTGTTCACAAGCATCCTGTATTACAGGCTCCTTTCATGTTGTCCATGAAGCACCAGCTGGACACAAAGCCACAACCTGCACTGAATAGACCAAAAACTGGACATTTTTCTGAGTCCAGCTTTCTTTGAGGCCCAGTCCTACTACTGGCTCCTGCAGCTCAGAGGCAGGGGTGAATGGTGCTCCTCCTGGTCAAATGAGTCACCTGATGAAAACAGGCTAAAACTCAGCATTTCATAACTGTTTGACCACAGCTGAATTCTCCACCCCAGTGCAGTGACATTACTGCAGATCCTATGCAATTTCTACATGTTTCTATTGCCACAGGCCTTGGATGCAGCAAAATGATGATTAGGCCAGTGCCTGGCCATGGCTCACCATGTGGCAATGTTATCCAAAATAAAGTTATCTGCAGAGTATTGAAGTTCTGGGGCCTGGGGTAAGGATGCACAGGGCAGCGTGGATGCCACCACTGGGGTGGGTTAGGGCTGGAGGTGATACCTGTGCGAGGGTTTAGCATGGAGCAAGAGAAGCCAAAACCCAAAGTGAGGCCATGAGCAAAGTGTGAAGAGGTGGCCTGGGAGTCCCACACCCCTCCTGGGGCCTGGCTGAAGTTCATATGGTGGTGGCAAGGTGGGCTGGGGCAGCTGCACATGTTCGTAAAGCAAATGAGGAGCAGGACATGAAAAACAGAGTGAGGAAAGGCAGGGTAATATGATGGAGAGCCCCACAGGAGAAGGTGGAAAGCCAGGGGAAGTGATGGAGAGCCATAATGAAGTGATGGAGAGCCATTGAGAGTGATGGAGAGCCATGAGGATCTGACAGATCATCACAAAGAAGTGATGGAGAACCATGAGGATGTGATGGAGAGCCTCATAAATGTGGGACCTCAGCTGTTAGTGCCTCACTCCACACTCTGGCCACATCCAGAGAACTCAGATCACATGGACCAAAGCAGCCCCAGCCCCTTGCTGCGCAGCAGCACAGGCACAGCTGACCTGTCCTGAGGATAACAGCAAGCGGATGTCAGTCTGGGCAGGGTCACCTCTTTCCTGGTGCCCACGTGCATTCGTTGTCAGTTGGCACCTGGCACAGCCAAGGAACAAAACAGTGCAGGGCTGCTCCAGGCTGCTGCCCACTGTGCCATGCAGGGAGCACAGGCGCAGGCCTGGAGAGCATTCCCTGTACCCAGGAGCCTGGAAGAGGTGTGCCACCTGATGCTCTGCACCACAGAGCCTGGAGGCTGCTGTTCATCCAGGTACTACATTCCCTGCTGGGAAACCTGCCCAGCCATAACGCTGGCCCAGCCCTGGCCCTCAGTGGATGCTCGGCACTGGTGGGTGCCCACTGTGCCCACTCACGCTGCCCTGGCATGCCATGGGCCATCCACAGCCTGAGCATTGGGGCTGGCTGCGTGTCCTGAGGCAGCACATCACCTCCTCCAAACTCCTGCCACTTCTGCTGCAAGCCCAGCAGCAGCCCTTCTGCCCACAGGTCAGGCCACTCTGCTGCCTTGGCCACGTGCCTTCTTCACTGGGCCAAGCAAAGTGAAAGAGAGAAATTGCAATATAGATGTATTTCTATATATAAAAATCAATCAGAACCCTTTTTCTGCCTCCATCTCCAGCCTTTGCAGGTGCCTGAGCTGGCAGGCACCAGGCAGCATGGCGGGGCTGGGACATGGGGCTGAGGGGCTGCTGCCCACTCCCAGCCCCGCTTCCCGCGAGCGACGCTGGGACGGCAGCGCGGGCGATGGGAACGCTGTACTCACCATATGGAGCCTCCATCTTAGCGCTTAGCTGGGTGCTTACATTGACCATGTCTCGCCGGCTACTGCTATGGGGACTTGGGGCGGAAAAACCAGAGGAAGTAGAGAAATAAAAAAGAAATCTAAATAAATAAATAAAAATGTCTTTCACTAAGGAACTGGGTGAAGGCAGGAGGGAGCACAGAGAGGCAGGGCAAGGAAACCTGCCTCTCCTGTTATCTTATTGATTCGCTTAATCAGGGCTAATGTGGGTGGAGATGTTAAATAGTAACCAAGCTCTTATGGAAACCAATCTGCAAGGTGCCGTTGCTGTAGCTATAGTAACTGCTGCCAAGCTAGAAACTCAAACACAGCTTTTACTGGACTCTTTTGGGGCTCCCGTTTCCAGACAGTGTCAAGGCCAGGGCAGCCGCTGGTCTGGGGTTCACCTCCGGCCACAGAGTTGGGGCGGCCGGATCCAACTCCGCAGCGCCCCAGGTGCTGCCAAGTTTTGTGCCATCACCCACCCACGATGGAAAAACCACGTCTGAGCCTGCCTGCAGCAAAGGGAAAGCACGGCATGTGGGACTGAGGGGCCATGGGACAAGTGTGAAGGCTGGCATAGGCACAGTGGAGCCTGGCTGAGGCACAAGAGACAAAATGCCCCAGCCATGAGTCAGGTCTCGTCAGCCCGGTGCTGAACCTGAGGAGTTATTTGGGCATGGGGAGCTGCGAGGATGCTGTGGTGGGATTCAGGGTGGTACCCTGAGTGCTGGGCCAGGCACAGGGTGTTTGCAGCTCCTCTCTGTCTCCCTTCGCTCCCCAGATGGGGGGACTTGCAAGGTTCCACAGCCACTCACAAACATCTGTGCTTCCTTTGGGACTGCAGCACACAGGACCTCATGGTAGCAGGTGTGCAAATGGGGTCCCCAACCTCCCCATGAGGCTGTGGCAGACCCTGTGGCTCTCTGACAGGAGCAGTCCAGGCTTCTGGGGGCTGAGCTGAGGCAAGCAGGGCCATGTGCAAGAAGCGTTGCTGAGAGGACACCCAATATAAGGGGAATCCAAAGCTGGAGCTGAAAAAGTGATTGCCCAGCAGTGCAGAGCCTTCCACATCTGCACAGCTCAGGAAAGGGCCAGGCTGAAGGAGGTACAGAGGGATCTCTGCCAATCCCAAGACTCCCGAGCACCTCAGATACTGAAACCCTGCAGCCCTGAGGGGACCAAGGTAGGGACATCTGCTCCTCTGGGTGAAAAAGCACATCCTAAGGGAGCTTGCAGTGAGGAGAGTGCTGCCAGGACACAGAAGGCTGTGGCATAGGAATCAACAGCTGGATGCTCAGATCCAAGGCCTGGAAACTCAGGGGCCCCTGAGTTTGCTGTGTGCTGAGGGGTCCTGGAGAGGGAGGGGATGTGGATAATGGAGTGAGGTGGGGCAGCAGGATCATGTGGGACAGGCTGGGTGGGAGAGGGAATTCGTGGCCCTTCAGTGTCATCATCACCTGGTGTCCCAGCAGTGCTGGCTTCTCCCACACGATGGAGCAAAGCACCCAGGCATCTCCTGTGCCCACAGCATGCGGCCCCAGCGAAGGCTTCTGCACCCCCTTGCTGTTTACCCCCCAAACCAGAGCAAAGACACTGGCTTACCCTGAGGCTCCAGGCTGTGAGTGAGGAAGGACCGACACGAGCATGGGGGTCTCCAGGCTGCTTTATTGGGGGACTCAGAGCTGGGGGCCCCATGGCTGGAAGGGCTGCTGTGGAGCAGGGGCATGCTCAGGGCTTCCCACTTCTCCAGCTGCTCACCACGAAGGAACATCTTGGTGTTTGCTTATACCAGCCTCTGCTTTAGCACCAGTGGGGGGCAGTGGGGAAAGCCCCTGAGTTTGCAGAGCAGGGATCATACCAGCCAGCCCCACTCCTTCCATGCACCCCTAAACCTTCCTTATTCCAGAAAATAGGGACCTGAACTGTCCCCAGTTCCCCCAGAGTGGGAAGCAGCCAGACAACGCGAGCACTGCTGAAGAGGTGTGTTAGAAAAGCAGGATGAAGCAGGTTGGACAGCCAGGCTGCCAGGGGTCAGTGTTATAAATAATTCTGGTTCACCCCATCCCCATTCCTGGGGTTTCTCCTGGGGCTGCAGCCCTAGAACCAGCTGACTTGGTTGGATTTGACTCCGGAGAAGCACATGTTGTTGGAGCAGCCCCCGCCATAGGTGGGGGGGCAGGCTGAGCACGGCCGCCCCACCTTGTATGGTGCTTCTCCCAGCCAGTTGCCCCTAAAAAGAGAGTAGGGCATCATCTCTGAGCACCATCACCTCTCCTTAACACTGACATGAGGAGCGAGGGAGGATGGCATGGGGTGGAGCTTCTCTCCAGGCACTTACTTGATGGCATAGTTGCAGACGAGGAGGATGGCGTGCCTCCATGTGCTGCCCCACACCCGCACGTTGGCACAGGTGCCCAGGGCACAGCCCAGGCGGCTGGAGGTGGCCCACACCATCTGTTCCAGGATAAAGAAGAGGTGCTGTTGGTGTCCATCTGCCCTGGCATCCCACAGACAATCACCCTTGGAACCCAGCACAGGGCTCTGTCCCACTAGGGAATCTCATCCCACCTGCCTGAATCTCTTTGGCTGGATGCTGTCCCATCATGGGCAGTGCTTTGTCACCAAAGGGTGACTTCTTGCTCTCCCTCTCCTGCCTGCAGCCTGCACTGCCTTTCAAAGGGCTGCCTTGCCAAGTTCACGCTGATGAGCAGCAGTCTGGGTTACTTTTCCAATTTACCCAAATTAGCTCCCAGACCTCGCCGTGAATCATGGCCAGCAGCTTACCCTGCACACAAGGAGGTCAAGCAGAGACAGACTCTCCTCCTAAAGCCTCTCCAGGCTAAATTTGTTTCTTTGAAAGTGTATATTGTCCTTTTGCAACTCAGAGCATCCCTGAGCACCCCCATGGATGAGCCACAGGGGAATGCACATCAGGTAAAGGTTGGAGCTGTGCAGAGGAGGTAATTAGGGGTTGGTCCAGCATTGCTACCAGGCAGAGGAGCTTTTCGCTTTGTCCTGTCCGAGCTGCTGGGGGATGTGCCAAGGGATGAAGGGGCTGCATTCCTGGGAAGGTGAACACAGCTGGGTGCTATAAATCTGCTCCATCACAAAGGAGAAGATTCATTCTTGGAAAAAGTACAAAGAGGAGGTTTTTTTCCACTTCACCACCTTCAAGTTGCCAGTGGTGAAGTAAGGAGAAAAAGGCTAAAGCAGGGGAAAAAAACTTAAAAAAAAAATAGAAACCTCCTTGTCAACTGTCCAGAAGGTCCCAGCTGCTCTTCAGTGGGTTGTGAGCCCCTGGGGCCTCCTTGCAACAGCCCAAGTCCTGCAAGGGTCCAGGGCAGGAGGGCATTGACACCAGCTGCCTGCATCCCTCTGGCAGACATGCTGCCAACTGCCAAGACAACTGACTGATCTGAAGCTGGCAGCTGCCAGGATTTGATCCTGGATCCCAGCTGCTGCTGGGAAATGGGCTGTGAGCTGCACAGGGCCTCCCATTTGGGTCCAGGGGGCTGTGAGGGGCTGCAGTGCTCACCTGTGTGTAGTGACTGCAGACGGAGCCGCTGCATTTGGAGGGGCATCGGGGGTTGCACTCACGGGGGTGGGGGAAGGAGTAATGCTGCTTCTCCTGGTGCCAAGATTTCACCATGTCTATGACAGAGCGGTACCTGCAAAAGGTGCTACATGTAAGGTGGAACTCCTCCACACCAGAGGCCATGGGTGAAGGAGAGGAAGGGAAGGCTCCACATTGAGGAAATGTGGGAGAGAAACTGTTTTGAGCCAGGGTCTATCATGACCAAGCATTCCTGGGGAGAAGGGGGCAATGACGTCCTTGCGTCAATCCCACTTGTACCCATGGCCAGAAGACCTATCCCTTGATAGAGGCACCTGAGCCCTTAGCCATGTGGTGCAGATCTAGGACCCACATCCCCCTGGTCCATGTGCCTGGCAGAGAGAGGAGTAATGCAGGTGCGGGCACCTCTGCTTTTCTATATTTACACTTGTGTAAGAGCTGGACCCTTCTCCACCCCAGAAGTGCTTGGTGTGCCTCTCAGCTGCATCTCAGCCCTGCACAACCCCAGCTCAGAGCCTCTCTGCTCCTTGACCAAGGGGCTGCTGCTACTTCCCCAGCACTGTGGGGTGTGGGGGGTTCCCAGGAGCTCACTCTGCTCCCAGGGCACTCACCTGCCCGACTGGATGGAGAGGTTCTGCCCCACGTATTTCATCAGCTCAGGGGGCCCGTGGTCCCACAGGCAACGTGCAGCCCATGCCTCTGCTGCCCTGGCTAGCCGCTCATCCCACACCTGGCAGGAGGAAGGGAAACAGGCAGGGAGAAATTCTGGCTTCTCAGAGGAGGGAAGAGGAGAAACCTGCTCCCTTGTGCTCAGGTGGCTTTCTGAGCATCCATGAGCAGACAAAAAGTATGACTTATACATCAGGCTGGGAAAAGCCCAGGGGATGCACAGGAGCTTGTCCAGAAACAATGGACCTCCCCAGCTGCCACCATGGCTCCTGGGGACATTGTGTGCCCACTGCCCAGGCAGAGCAGGGATGTCCTGCAGCAGTGCAAGCCCTGTGCATGTGATTCCCTCTGGGAATGAGTTCTTGCAGAAGGCGGAGCTGAGCCCAGGGGTGAAACTCCACAGTCCTCACAGCTGTCCCAGCCCTCAGAGCAGCCTTGGCCACAGACTGACCGGTGAGTGCAGCTGGTTCCTTCATGCATTATTTAAAGCTTCCTCACCCATCCTGAACTACTTTGCGGAGATGCCTGGGTGAGTTATTTTGGAAGGCAGGAATTTAGGCCAATCAAGAAGCAGTGCAGGCATGTCTGACCTGCTCTGGTACCCAGCAAGCAGGGCAGCTGCATGCTTCTCCTAAACCAGCACCCAGGGACCACCCAGCTGCTCCATAGGAGCTCCAGTCCCTTCCCTGGGAGCAGAGCTGCACATGGCACCTCCTGCCTCGAGGATCCCACTCTGTGCAGGCTGGAAATCCCTCCTCCTGGTGGCTTCCCATTTCTCCTCCCTTGAGGGCTGGGTTAGAAGCTCCAACCAGAGTGGATGCAACTTGGGAAAAGCTCTGCCCAGGGTGACCCTTGCCTGGAGGTGCCCAACCCTGTGAGGCTGCACAGCCCCTCTCTGACCCATTGCTGCACATTTCTTCCCCCAGGGGCTGGCATTAGCGGGCACACTCCCAAGGGACCATGGAGCTTGGAATGAGGTCATTCCTCCCAGCTGCAGTTAGAGGAGAGGTTCCCACCTGGGCATTGGGTTGGACTCTCAGCTTTTCATGTTTGTAGCCACCTTCCTTCCCCTTCAGCTGGAGGGATCCTGCCATCCCACAGCCAGCCAGCTCCCAGATGTTCCAGACACAGGACCACAGATCCTTAATCTGCCCTCATGTGGAAACATCTCCTTGCTGGGAGTCCATTCCTGGGTCTGCCCTGCCTCCGGGACATGAAACAACCCCAGCGACAGATGTTCAGCATCTTAACATCCCCATGGGTGGGTGCCCCATCCCTGATAGGTTTGGCTCGCACATCACAGGTGAGCCCCTCAACTCCACCACAGCTGTGGCCCCCAAACTGCCCAGCTGTAGCCTGACTCACCATATACTCCATATTGGCAGCAGGGGGGGACACCTGCGCCCGCACTTGGTTGTGGTAATCCAAAATCATGCTCATGTCATGGGGAGAGAGATATCGCTTCCGACGGCTCCGGGGGACCCCCACACCCCACAGCAGGCCCGCGGCTGTACCTCCGGGGGTGGACAGCAGCTCGGTCGCATTGGGCAGCAGGAAGGAGCTGGCCAGCTGTGTCACCCAGCAGCCCAAGGCAGTGAGGTACAGGTGCAAGTGGAGAACAGCCATGCCAGCCCACCCAGTGGAATTAGATAGCACCTTTCTGTTCCTGCTCGGAGTTCAGCAAGGACAAGGGGGATCACCGGTGCCTGCTGCAAACACGTGGATCTAGGAGAGAAAACAATACAGACACAGCTCAAGATTGCAAACACCACTTCCTAAAATAACATGGAAATAAAGTTTCCTTTTTTTCTTTTCAAAATAAATTTTTAAAATTAATCTCTTTAATAACGACATTTATCACAGCAAGTTCCCCAGGACTGCTGGAGAACTGGTTTTCTTGTTGTTTCTTTAAGAAAAAAAAAAGATAAAATCAGTAGAAAATCTCCCCGGCTTTTTCACTTACAGCACGTACCTGCGGGACAGCAGCTAATTAGGAGCGTGCTGAGAGATTTTGCTGCAGCCGCCTGCCCTGAAACTTCCCAGGAGTTTGGTGTGTTGAATTAATCCCCAGAACAAACAGAAATCTCACACAGATAAAGAAACGCACGGCAAGACTGAAAACCATCGTCGAGAAATCCTAACGACTCTTATCTCGGGAAAAGAAAAAAATAACCAAGGCAAAAGCAGAAAAACTGGTGGAGAAAAAAAAAAGGAAAATGCTGGAATATGCCCGATGCACCTCCGAGCATCCCTGCCAGTCTTTCCCGGAGCAGCAGGAGGATGTTCCCCCGACTACGTACCGTGAGGACTGAGCCAGGAACAGCGGAGCCCGGCGGTGGCGGCGGTGCCGGTGGGATTGACCTCCGCGAACAACCTGCTGGGGCAGATGCGGGAGGTTTAGCTTAGCCCCGGCGGGCAGCCCGCTGCGGCCGCTGACGCACAAGCTGCATCTTAACTCTTCCCCCGGGGAATGTCCTGAAGTTTGGAAAGAGCCCTGCCAGGAGATTTATAGGCTGGTGGATGCCTCCGCGCACACAGGCGCACGCAGGCACACGGAGCCCCACACGGGGCCGGGGCGAGCGAGCAGAGCAGAACGGGGCTGCTCCCCGCTGTTCGCTGGGGGTTTGTTTAATCCACCTACAGGGAGAGATTCCCAGAGTCATGTCTGCCCTGTTCATCTCCCAGCTGGGGTCTTGCTGGGACCAGTGGGTAGGGAAGCAAATCCAGGTTGGTGAGGGATGCAGAGGGGGTTTTGCCCCAGCGAGGCAGTGGGGCTGGAACTCACCAGAATCCCCAGGGTCACGCCACTTTGGTGCAAGCTGAGCAGATAGTAGAGATGTCTCTTTCTGGGGCTGGGAGGGGATCAGATGACCACGTGTGCCCCTGGGCCAGCACTTCTCTCCGTTAGAGATGAAGCCACTTACCGGTGTGGGCACTGCCACCTGTGTGTTCCCTAAGGACTAGGGAATGTCATAGTCCAGGAGGCCCACCGCTGCCCATGGCCCCACCACTGACCTGGGCCAGCAATGACCAGCCAGGGGCATCTCAGGGGAAAAAAGCCTCAGTGGGCTGTGCTCCCTGCACTGTGTCCAGGGGTCTGTCCCCAGGGAGGGGAAAGAGCTGCAGCAGTCTGAAAGCCATAGACTATCCTGCAGCAAGTGTGTTTTCCTACAAAATCCCACACAGTCATAATGCCAGGGACCAGCCGAGTTATTCTAGGTCACAAAGATGCCTGTTAGGCTGCAGGAGCTGCTTGAAATGTCCGTCACATCTTCCTTCCACTGTGCTTACAGCCAGCATGGGCGGACACGTGTGAGCTGCAGAGGGGCTTGCTGTCATCATCCCCCTGTGCCACAGTGCCTCAGGTAAGCAAGGTGCTCACCTCCCACTTCACTAGATCTGTGTTCACCAGGGCACAGGCAGCTTTGGAGCCAAGATTTGGCTCTTCAGTTGCATGAAGAGGAGCCCCAAGACCAAACTCCCTCTCTTGAGCTGGTGGAAGGTATGAAGAAGAAGGCACGGAGCTGAGACCAGAGCATGCCCAGAGAAAAGCTGGTGCTCAAGCAGGGTGACAAGGAGGCTACTGGGACAGTGCGAGGAGGAGAAGGCAATCCTACAGCAGCAGCCCATCACTGCTTATCATCCTCACAGGCTTGACTGGGACAAGAATTCAGGATCCTGGACACAACTCCTGCCTATGAGGTGACTAACAGCCCATCCCAGAGTCCATCCAGCTGCACCCAGCCACCCCAGAGAGCTGCTGTGCAACAGAAGCTGACCAGGAGGTCAGAGAGGAGCAGACCTGAGCATGGAGCAGGAATAATGCCCAGGTTATGAGCTAATGTGGTGTATCAATACAGTCCCATCCTGCTGTGAGCCTCTGACGAAAGAGCCCCCACTGAAAGAGCCCCCTGTGTATATTTTTCCTGGCATCCTCTCTCACACAAAGCAACTCAAGATGCTGAAGGCCCTGGGACCCACACTGAGCCACGTGCTGGAGGGATATTTCCATCCACTCCTCACCCTGTGGGTGGGATGATAGTTGTGCCAGCACAGAGACAGTGAAAATGCAGCTGAGGCATCTCAGTGCAGAGAGCATCCTGGACATGTGTGGGGGGCTGTGCTGTGGTGTGGATGCTGGTGCTGGGTACATCAGTGTGTCAGGATGGCTCCTGAACTCCCCAACTTTCCAGGCTGCCTGTTGTAGGGGTCTAACCAGCTCAAATTCACCTTCCAGCACTAGGTCACCCCAAATGACCAGACACCTCTCTGCAGGAGCTGGTCAAAGTGCCTCCCCCCAGTTTGCCAGTCCTGCTGACACCCCTATTTCATGTTCATGTATGCAGACAGGAATGCCAGCTCCAGGGGCCAGCCACAGGACAGCCCTCCATGTCACACCAGGGTGGTACACACTGGGACTGCCTCCCTCTGCTCAACCCCAACATCAAATCTCTCATTAGAGAGGCTGGTAAAGGCAGTTTCATTCCCAGCAGATTAAAAAGGCAGATAGGGACAGGCAGCAGTGAACGTCTTAAGTGGGTGAACTGGGAAGTGCAGCTACCACTTAGTGCACGCCAAGGCAGGGAGGGCACTGGGGCTGTGCTGTGGAGAGAGAGGCTTTTTAGTGATTTATTATTTCACAAAAGACAGAGCCCTGAGCAGCAAATGCTTGCCCAGCCCCATAAAATGCAAAGCTTTTCATCTAGGATTTTTTTTTTTGTTGAGTTTTTCTCTCCCTAGGGCTCAGGGAGAGCAAACCCACTGCAGCTCCCACTGCCACGCAGCAGCAGAACCTCTGCACAGAGGCAAGGCGAGGGTTTTGTCTTGGGTGCAGATTGAAAGCACTGCTTAATCAGCACTCTGTGAGACAATCCAAATTCCAGGAACTGGAAGGGGTTTGTGTCCCTGCCAGGCGTAATATCCTGCAGCCCAGACTGGCCCAGCTGCCAAAGCACACGGTATCTACAGTGAGGACCTTGCTGAGAGCCAAGAAGCACACGCATTCAGCTGGATGCAGCAGCAGCGACGGCAAATTCCCATTTTAATGAGCACTGGAGGGGAGGAACAAAAGAGATAAATCACTGGGTTCAAGCACTCTCTTGGCAGAGACGCCCTCTGATGCTTTTATGACCAACAGACATAGCAGCTCACTCCAGAATAAGCCATAATGGGACTTGCAGGATTTCTCTGTCATGTTTGTTTCTCTCATCTGTTGGCTTTGGGCATCACCCATCATATATCAAGGTGGCCGACAGTGACATGAGCCCACATAGGACTGAGCAGGGCTTTGCACTTTGCTGAGGATCAGAATCTTCTGTGGTCCCTGAGCATCCTGATACATGGAGGAGGTTGATGTGGATTTCTGTAGGAGGAAATCTTTACTTTTCTCTTTACTTGGGTTAAAATAAAAGAAAACCAAAGTCCCGTTTGAACAAAACTTTTCTCAGGTAATGCACAGACTCTATTGCTCCAGTAAAATATTGCTCTCCTATGAACTGGCAGAAAGGCTCATTCTCCATCTTTGCTGGAAGATGTTCATCCCCTCCAATCCCTCCCGAAAACATCAAGAGCTCCAGCTCCCCCGGTGCCTACCCTGGTAGGGAAGTGAGGCTTTTGATGAATTTTTGCATTTCTGGAGCCCTGTGGAGGTCTAACACATCCAGGGCTTGGTTCCTCCTAATGCATCATGAAAGGAGATCTTCCTTCTGATTTAGAGGTCAGAAGATTTGATGTCCACATCTTGTGATGTGAGAAAATCCAGACTGAGCACCTGTACATTCATTTGTGATCTCCTGGGAATTAAACACCCTCTTGAGCCATAACACAAATGAGATTAATCCAGAATTCTGAGGAGTTTGGAGTCATCCTTCTTGCTAGTTAGGACCAGATTCTTGTAAATGATGAATACCTTTCTTAACCAAGATGAACCTTGAGTAAGAGGTACTGGAAAAGTCAAATCTCATGCTGAAGAGGTGACCATCAACAGGGACATGCATCTGGATTCTCCTGAAGCTTTTCATATAATGCCCAGCACCTGCCTCTGCTTCAGATGTGATGTCCTCTCATAACCCACTGTTTCTGCTTGTGTATTTGCCAGGACATGAGAAAAACTAAAAATAAAAGTGAAAAAAAAGCCTTTCCCATTTCATATAGTGTTGCTGTCAGGAACCAGCAGTCCAGAGCATGGGCAGGATTCTGCACATGTGGGTCTGAGCACCCAGACTGGGCTCAGCAAGGCAGCCCAGGGCCTTCAGGCTGGCTACAGACCCCTCTCCAAAGGCCACTGCCCCAGCTCTGAGAGCTCCTTTTGCTGGTGCAACTGGCCAGGTCCTGACAGGACCCTGGTCCTGGGAGCCTTTAGTACTAGCAGCAACCCTGGCTAAAATCCTGGCAGGACTAATGCTTTAATGTCACCAAGTAAAACCCACTTGTTTAGGGGTATTAACTAAGGTGTCCATCAAGACTAATGTGATCTTACTTAAACTCCTTGGTCAATAGGTGGGTGTCAGTGCCCCCACCACTCCCCCCATTTCCTGTGGCACTGTCGGAGCTGTGGTCCCCACCATCAGTCTGAGACTGTGTGTGAGTAAGCTATGAAGGCCACTGGCTCCAGCCAGCACCAAGATATAATTGGAGCCTTTGAAAGGTGAGAAATTTTTCCACCAGTTCTAGAAATAAACGTCTCTGAAGTGAAGTGCTGTGGACAGTAGTTTCTTGCAAAGGTATTTTTTACAGTAACTAGTCTAAGTTTAGAAATTCACTTAAATAACACGGAAGCTCCTCTCAGCACAATTTGGAAGATAGTTAATTTAGTGTTTGCTAACAATTTGGTGTTTGGCCCAGTGCTTTGAATGCATGATGGTCTCACCAAGGTGAGAAGAATCTCACAGCTCAGTGGGAAGAGGGACCCATCACAGCACGAGTCAGCTGAAACTGAGATAGACCCAAACCTGGGAGCTGAACATCAGCTGTGACCTCCTCACCAGCCATACACAGGCTGTACCAGGACCTGCTGCTCCACAGCAGTGCTGTGCCCACCACCCCATACCCACTGCACACCCACGCAGGTGCAGCCCACATCCAGCTGTGTCTACGAACATGGACACCTGCCAGAAACAGCAGCCCTGGAAACATGGTGATGGTGGGGTTTTTGCTGTGCACCCCACAGGATCAGCATCCAGGCTCAGTGGTCAGAAACCCATTGGTCCCACCCAGGGGTCCTGGTGGGAGTTCCTAATCCCACTGCTCTGCATGAAAGGCATAATCTGATGTGAGCTGAGATAATTTCTTTCCTCATCATCTGGCACAGTAGGTGCTACCTGTGTAATGGTTGGGAATGCTGTGGCTCCAGCCAGATCAGCTGCTGACTGGGGGCTAGGAGATTGCAGCCCTGAAAGCCCAGACCCAGTGAAGTGAAGTCAGGACACTCTGGCAGCCTCACCATGTAATTTTCTTGCTTGGATGGGGGTGTGCCACAGCTTGACTGCAGCCCCTGTGTATTCACTCCATTCCCTTTTTTTTTCAAGACCAAAATTAAGATAGAAACTGAGCAGCTGGCACCGGTACACATGCAGGTTTTTTGTGGCTGCACAGGGATGTCTTGTTCCCGTTGCTCCTCTTCTCTGGGTGCCCCACTGCTCATGTGCCTGGACCTCCACTGGGGCGCCAGCAAGCACCTTCTGACCATCCCAGCACTGCACAGTTCACAGTCTCCAGCTGTAAAATGTTTTTGCGACAGAAAATTGCTGCTGGTGTTTGTTTGTTTGGCTCAGATTAAATAATGGTGGGGCTAAAAGAGTTGCTGCTTTTTCTCCCTGTCTTGGAAAGAAGAGGGAGACATTTGAAGTGGTTTATCATGCCTTGGGATGGGGTCTCCTGAAGGTGTTACTTCTCCCCAGCATCTGCCTGGGGCATGTTCAGCAGGGAGGAGGATGTGGCTCAGGTGGGTGGTGATCACTCAAAGCCTGACCAGATTTAAAAGCAGGCTCTTGTGAGCACAGGAAGGTAGTGCAGAAGGAAAGGCTCAGCACAGAAACTGTGAGAGGCATCCAGAGGAGGCACAGGAGCTTTGGCCGTACAGGATCTGGGTGTATTAACATTTCTTCACAAGGCTGGGAAACAGCAGCAGTTCAGCTTTCCCCAGCAGTTCTAAAAAGCAAGCATCAACAGGTGAGATGGAGGTGAAATCCAGAAGCTTTTGGTCTGAGTGACACTGAGCAAACCACTTTCCATACACATTTCTCTGTTCATGTTATCCCACTGATCACATCTACTCGAGGGCTCTGAGGGGTGCCGCTGACCTGCCCAGCATTAGAGCCAGATCCTGCCCTTCCAGGTGAGCAGGGCAGGACTACACAGGACTTCTGAGACATTTGCCAGTTGCTGGCATTGAAGCTGAAAGATCACTTTTAAACTCTCTTGCTGTACCTGCACACCTCAGGGCTTCCTGGCTTCTGCCTGCAGAATGTGAGAAGTTTGATGGACGCTTTGAATTTCCCCTCCACTCTCCCATAAAGGTTCATTTTGATTCTTTGCCAAGAAGTCTCCCTTTTCTCATGGGACTTCCAAGCTTTCCCATGTCCAGATGGCTGGATCCAAGCCACCAGATTTCTCTCTGCCTAGAGATGAAATTTCTCAGGTTCAACCATGGAGGCTCAGATGCTTGCAAAAAGCAATTTGCTCAAAGCTGGACAAGCAGAAATTGAGACTCTTGTGATGCTCTGAACACACCCAATATGAGAACAATTATCTCCATATCTCTCTCAGTGGGAAGACACCCTTCCCAGGGTCCTTCCTCCCCAACCAGGCAATGTACTGACACATGAGTCCCCAAAAATGCTGGAACTGGGACAGTTTATCTCAAGGTGACTGGTCTGAGGGTGATCTGAACGCTGGCAGCGCCATTGACGCCACATTCATCCTTTGAAGGACAACAGGAGCGGGATGGGGGATCCCTGCAGCTCATTGTCATCTCTGTTCATCACTCAGGCTGTGTCCACGTCATGACCCAGTGGCTTGTGCCGATACATCTGTGTTAACCCGACCTTGCCCATGTGCCAGGAGCAATGGGGAGGAAACAGAAGCAGAGCTGGGCACACATCAATGCCAGGAGTACACATTCCATGGGGACCTGGCCTTGTGATGGTCGATGAGGATGAGGGCTGAGTTGGTTCCTGCTGCCTTGTCCTCCCTGCTGCTGCTGCTGCTGCTAGTGAGATTGAGCTATCCTGCACAGGTCAAGCGTGGTATAATCCAGCCTTCATCTTGCCAGCAGATGTGCTTGTGCCAGATCCCGCAGAGGCACCTGGCAGGCCGGAGGGAGGTGCTCGGTGAAGGAATGGACAGAGCCCATCTGCCCCGAGGCCAGCAACTTGGACAGCAAACACTGAGCTCACCGAGACAGCTGTTGCCTTTGGCATGTCCCTCGCCCTGCTCCACTTCTCCAGCAGACACAGAGAGTGGTTTTACCCCAGCATCCCGTCTGCTGCCCATGTGTTGCTGCTGAGCTGAGCCTGCCTGGGCGGTCTGGCCCCTGTGCCTGGTTTTCACTGCCTTGGAATCAGGGGAGGTGAGAGTCATGTGGAACCACTGTGCCTCAGACACTTGGAGGGGTGCACGCCCAGAGCCTCCTCCAGCATCTTCCCAGCTCATATCCCTCAAAGACACCCTCAAGGGCTGTGTATATTACCAGCTGGACCCTGTTATAGCCATGCACTTTCTTTTGTGTTTTCAATATCCAGCTGTGGCTTCCTGGCTGCAAGAAATTGAGGGTGGCATTTCCCCAGTGGCCATGTCCAAGCTGGGAGGGTGGTGGGTCAGGTTTGGGCAGGCAGGTGAGGAACGAGCCCAGCCCCATCCTTCTGCGTCCTTCTTATCTGGTGCTCAGGTGTTTCTACTTTTCCCTTCCCTTTTCTCATTTAAGCTGCATTTTCATGCTGTGCTGATAAGCGAGAGGAAGCGTGGAAGCGCTGATGGATGGTTTGGTGGCTGAGGCTGGCTTGTGGGTATCCACATTTCCCCCTCCACAGGCTGCTGCAGTGCAGACATGATGGGTGGAGTAGTCCAGCAAAGTCCTCTATCCAAAACCAACATACTGAGCCCCTGTAAGGGGGTTGAGGGGATGTCAGAAACCAGAATTTGATAAAGTCATGGAAGTGTTAAATGATGGTGTGTGTTCCCTGGTATAGGTGACTCACAATGTTCACTGTTAAACCTGCAACTGCAAGTGGGAGATGCAGTGTGCTCTGGGGCTCTGTGAACAGCTGATGCCCATCTGGAGTAACTGGGATGAATGAAGTGGTTATGAAGTTACAGCAGCAGTGCTGGGGCAGGACTGGTCTTCTCCCCAGACAAGAAAAAGACCTTCCTCCCTGACTGCTCTGGTGATGGAAAGGATGAGGTGTCTTCAGGAGTTCATGGACCGTGCTAAGGGGAAAGCCTCCAGGTCTCCTCACCGCAGTGTTTTGTATCTACCCACCTCCCAAAGTGGTTCAGTAAATCAACAAGGCTCCCCTCTGTGCCTGCTGAAACCCCTCCAGCCGTCTCGCACAGATGACTGTTGAGGTGATGAGGAGGGTTAATTGACTCTGACAAATATTTACCTGTTTCCCTGGATTTACAGAAACCTTGCTTCAGCCCCAGCTTTGAAGTGGAGTTCAAAGCCCCAGTAGTGCTGACGTCTTGGGAGGAGCAAGCTCTCTCCAGCATGCAAAAATGCTGCTGTACAAGGAGGGGATCTGCATCCCCCATCCTCTTCCTTGGGCATCTGGTGTATTGCTGGTATTTTCCATCATCTCACAGGGTCCTGCTCATCTCCCCACACCAGGGTAAGATCTGCTTTACTGGTTGTTTGGACCTTACATTAAATAATCAGCCCAAAGAAAGGACTTCTTCCAGTGAAGAGGCAGAGCATGCTTCTCATGCATTTTTTTTCCTAACCCCTGAATGATGTCAACAGAGATTGGGCTGAGTTGCACATCTGTGGTGGGGTCATATTTTAAAAAAATAGCCTGTTTGATCTGTACAAACAAACACTTGTGAAAAGAATCCTGTTTCTTTAGGTGAAGTTGGTAAACGCTCTGATTTAGTTAAAGTGCTAGGACTTGGCTTTAATTTTGTTTTTCAGCAGACTTAAAGCTAGAGAAGAAAAAAAATGTTGTTTATTCTCAGAACACATAGAGTCTAGGCAGCAAATGCACAACCTTCATCACCTACCTCCTCCTTCCTGGGCTGTTGGTGGCAGGGGGTGATCTCTGTGCACTGTTGACCACCTTCCCTACCTTTCTTCCACTTGGTAAGATGCAGGCTGGATCCCTGTTTTGAGAGGAGCTCCATTCCTGTCAGACTGGGATGTGCTTCCTCAGTGAAAGCTAAACACAGCCAGCCTGGTCCACTTCACACTGAGAAACTGGGCCAGACCAAAATGAACCAGTAACAGTCCTGCCAACCTCTTGTGCCTGGCAGCAAAGTGTCATGAGATACCTTGGAGAAGGTACAGAAGCTCCCAAATGAACACTTCAGGCTTACTCTGATGTTTGGGAGCATTTAACCCCAATGCAGTTTTTCTGTTCCTGGTGCTCCCAAACTCCTGCAGAAGATAAAGGAAAGACTCCTGGCTGGGAAAAAGTGTGATAAACTGGGGCCCAGGCACCAGAACAGCTCTGGGCTTTTTCTTGAGGCAAAATCATTCCTTCCCTGCCCTAGCCCTGGGCATGGCTGACCTAGGCATTGCTCAGCACACTTCACATTGACACATCCTCTCACCTCACTGTCTTTCTGCCTGTCTTGTCTTTCAGATGACACCCATGGTTGATGACCCCACCAAGAAACTCCACAGCCTGGGGCATCTTGTTTCTTCTGATGAAGGCTGAGATGTGGCGGAGCCCTGTGGTGAAAAACCTTGCTGAACATAGGGAATATATGGGTAGAAAACTGAATAAATAATTAAAAAAATTTATACTGCATATCTGAATTAAGCCTGTGACAATCTTAAGTGCACTAGCTCTTCAGCACACTCTTTGAACTTCTTTGTAATGATTATTTTTTATCTGGAGAGAATTTCAATGGTCATTACGGTCAGGACAAATCTAAGTCACGCTTCCAGCCAACACTTTTATCATTATCCAAGCCAGTAAAGCACAGATTAAATATTATGTATGTATATATTTTAGTTTTACACTTAAATATTTGTAATTATATATTGGACTGGAATAGCAACAGCTGATGTTTTGTGGCTGACTGTACCAAGTATCCAGTCAAGAAACCAAGACTGTGAACTGTGGTCCTGCAGTTAATCAACACAAAGTCACTTCCAAATTTTACACCTGAATATATGACTCTGATTCTTTCCTGCAAATACATGAGCTAAAAATGCACCACCAAAGTCTGAAAAGTTCATATTTCTGAATTTGAATTAATAAGTACAGACCATTTCCTTCCCATATTTGGTCAGTTGCAATAAATAGCAGTTTCTTCATCTTAAAAAAAAAAAAGGCAATGTTTTGGTACAATATCTCAAGGGTCATCCGGCAATAGGTTTTGTGGAAATGGTTGTTGAGTTTTGTGTAATCTTTGATCTATGATTGATAATCCTTATAGAAAGGGAATAAATGCAAACAACAAATAATGCTTTCAGTACGTGACCAACAGAAAGGTTAATTGGTGTGGGCAGGAGTTAATTCCCAGTAACTGCTGTGGGAAGAACACTGCCTGCTCAGCCTGTAGGGAAAAAAACTACTCAACAGCTACCTCTGAAAGACATCGAGAATCAAATTAATTCAAATGTGCAGGTGTGGGGGGTGGGGAGTTTCTTTGGCAAACACGGAAGGTGTGAATTATACACAGTGAGAAAAAAGGGGAATATTTCGGCAAGGAGCTGCAAGTGCAGCCACCACAGCTGCTCAAGAAGTCAAGCAATTAGAGATAAACATGACTAATTATGACCATTTTGTGCCCAAGCACATGTACACTTAATCACATGAATTATATGTTTTTTCACATGTAATCTCATCCCCACTTCATCTGCTAGTGAGGTTTTTAATTTGTATTTTGGGCAGAGTAGCTATTTTACATCTTTGTGAACTCTGCTTATTTTTAAGCTCGGCAGACCATTATTGCAGCCCTCTGCAACCTCACCATTTTCTCCAAAAGAAACTTAGGAAAAGGAACAGAACCTCTCCCATATTCTGCTCAGGGTGTGGAGATACAGAGGTTAAGACACTTGCCTGTGATGGGAGAGGGAGTTTGTCAGAGCCACAAATGAAGCCCAGCTCCTTGGAGTCTTGCTCATCACAAGACATTCTCTCCTGTAAATTAAACCCCATCATTAGTCTGCTCTGCTGCGATCTGGCTGTGCCAAGCAAGAAATGTAAATATTTTGTAGCAGTAGGTATTAATTTGTAGCATTAATAAAGTACGTGCCACTGAAAACTGAAGTGGCTCTTTCTTATGCTTTACCCCATATCCCAAAATATTTTGATATTTGGATGTAACCACCAAACAAGCTGCAAATTCCCTGCAGCTCAGATCATACCCTTCCTATTCACTTGAGGAGAGTCAGAGGGGAAATGTGTGTCCTGCAGAGGTTTCCAGCCTGGGCCCAGCAATGGTTCAATCTGTATAAATTGTCTGGGGTTAATTTCTGCACCTTTTTCTAAAATTCTTGGGGTTTAAGGACAGGGAACGACCTTTCCTATTAATTTGTGCAGCCACACAGATGGTGAGTTACCAAAGTCTGCCTTCTGTCTCTCAACTCAGCATCTCAACTGTAAATAACACATTACCCACTCACAGGTCTAGCCTTGGTTCTGCCTGGCCTGATGACAAGTCTGGGGGCCATAGGAGGAGCATCCCTTCCCATCAGAGACGGGCAGCAAAGATCCCAGGGTGAGGGAAAGGCTGCTACGTCTCCACCCTGGGCTGCATTTCAAAGGCATCACTGACACAAAGGAACAAAGCACAGTTTTATTTTTTTAATCTTTTTTTTCTAAGCTGACAGTGAATAGAGAAGGCTGCAGAGCTCAAATCACTGAATTTGATGAACGGCATCTCAGCAAAGGGCCAAAACTATCTTAAACTTCAAGCTTAAGCTCCCATTAGGCAAAGAAAACACAGCCTAAATTATGCTTATGTAGCACGTCTCATGCAAACATCCTGGGATGCTCCAGGATCAAACTCAAACACAGTCAATCATGGAGATGTGAGCAGAGCCCACCAAGGGAAACAGAGAGCAGAGGAGGCTCGGCAGGAACGAGTGGCACAGCTGCTGTGAGCACCTGGCTCCCCAAGGGCAGGGCTGGGGGCTGAGAGGGCCCCTGGGCAGGCAGGGATGGGTGAGCGGGTGCCAGAGGGCTGTGGGAATTGCTGTGAGGTAAGAGGACAAGTTGTTAAGAAAGCACATCTCCCAGATCCAAACGGGCTGTTACTAGCGAGGTAAGTCATCCTCACTGAGTCTGTGGACACAGGCTGGTGGCTCTGCCAGTCCTGACGGGCTGGATGCTTGAATGGGCACCTACCATTTCTCCTGGTGCCCTTGGAGTTCACCTTCCCTCTGGTGCCACTTGCCTGTGAGAATCCACCTTAGCCCCAACCCAGGTCAGAGAATCACAGAATATTCTGTGTTGGAAAGGACCCACAAGGATCATTGAGTTCAACTCTAAAGTGAATGGTCAGTACAGGGATCAAAGAACCATTACCTGTGTTTTGTAACAAAATTTGTGTAGCCTTCCTCAGCTTCTCCTCCAGGTATCCTTCCTTGGTCACAACATGGAGCAGAAATCTCAGAAAATAAAAAAGTAATTCCTATTTAGCAGAGTCAGGAGGCTTTGTTTTACTGTTTGAGCTGAGATTTCAGTTCAAATGTCTTGGTCCTGCTCCACAGCAAACCTCCAAACCTTTGTCAGTTTATTTTTAAGTGTCAAGATGCTCCCTAGCCAGGGCACTCATGATGGTTGAAGGTCCTGCAGCACTTTGTCAAAGGGCTGACAAATTAAACTGCCGTAACTCATCCTGTGATGGCTTTAAGGCACAATCAGCCTTGCAGTAACAATCTGGCTGCTTTCTAGCTTGTAACGTTGTTGAGTGTTTAGCAGGAAGAACCCATGAGCAGGGGTCTCCTGACATTGAGATGTGAGGCTGTGACCCCAGCAGCATGTTCTGATACAGCACCATTTTCTCAGCATTGGGGTGACAGCAGATCACAGTGCAGCACCTGAGCAAAATGCCAGACTTGCAGGAAGGCCTGGATTTCTCCACAGCTGATTTTAAACACACAAATTAGGTGTACAGTTGCCCTGGGCTCCTGGAAATGCCTGCTAAGGCTGTCTTTCCACTGACTGTGTACTGAGACTGGGATGTCTCTGCTTCCAGATGAGGAGTTCAGTTCTGCAGAAGGTATCTCTGCCATAATCTCACATCATCAAGACAATGTTCTTTGCACTCATGACTAACAGATGGTAACAGAATCACCAAAATTAGACAAATTAAATTTCTAAACAATTATTTTAAATAATTACCACTCTGAGTATTGTTGTTCTTGTTCCAATTAATAGCAAAATACTTAATGCCCCATGAATTCTGTGATCAGGAAAGATTTTCCCCAAACCTGCCGCAGCTCAAGAGTGAGGATACTCTTTCCAGGTGTGTTGGATGTTACTTCCAATCTCTGCTCAGGCGGATGGGATCTCCACACCACCCGTCTAAATAAGTGTCCCAAGCTCTGGGTGACTGCGCATGCAGGGACAAGACTTACCAACCACTGCTCAGCTCTGAAAGTTGTCCTATAGCCCCTAATGAATTTATCCCTGTGGATTTTAGAGGCAAATGGGATTTCTCAAAGAGAAGCAATTTATTGGAGGCCTTGGTTCAAAATAAATCAGAAAAAAAAATACTGAACCTGAAAACAATATTTAAAATCAAATAGTCTGAAAGGGTTCAGCTTGAATCAGGCAGTGATTTGGTGAGGTTAAGAAAAAAGACACAGTGAAAGGGAAGGACAGCCACATCTGCTATTCCTGACTAAATAATTTGGTTTAGCATGGTTTGTATTTGTCACAGCTTGACCAAATGTCTGTATAAGCTCTTTACGAACCTTCTGCAACCCCCTTAAAACAAATCTTATTGCCTGTTTATAAATAAAAGCTTTTTCTGCAATTTTAGAAGACCTAAATTCTGCTTCTCTGATTCTTTACAGAGGAATGGTGATCAGTTCCTCGGAAGGACTATTGGCCTTGGCTGGTGCTCATGGCAGCAAATACATGGCCTGAAAGCACAGATTTACTCTAAATCTGCAGAACACCTGGACCCAGCTGAGCTTTGCTCACTGTGCTTGTGAGCATCGATGATTTACAGAGATAATCCTCAGACATTTCAAGCTGGGCTGAGGATAGACACATTTCCAGCCCATGCCATCAACTCCATTCATCTGAAACAGGTGCCAAGCTTACGCAATCCTCCTGTGTGTGGCAGACACCACAACACGCTTCATTAGCAGCCAGCCGAGCAGCTCCCACCTCCAGCGCCGGCACGGCAAACAGTCTGGGGATCAGAGACCCAAACCTGGGAAGCAGAGGAGGCAAGGTTTCAAAGGCAGAGGGGATTTAGGCAGACAATGACAGACTCTGTGAAACCTGCTCCCAGCCCCTCTTATCCTCCTCACTCGTTTGAGTGAACGCAGCTGCCTGTCGTTTCTAATTCGGGGTGCAATGCTGGGGCTGGAAATATTAGACATGGCCACGGCAGTCTTATTAAAAACAACATCTAATAAATTGCCAAGTGCCATTTACCCTGGATAACCTCCTCAGTTGAAACTCTCCGTATCTGCTGGGGCTGCTTTGATGTGTCGTTCTGCCCGCTCAGCCCAGATGTTGTCATAGATTTGCTGATGATGATGGTGAAACAGCTTTGAAATGCGCTCTGGCAAGAAATACTTTCCCATCCCGACTCAGATAGGACCTGCTTTTTTATCCCCCTCTCACATTTTTCTTACTAAGGCCATTGGGATGAATAAAGGCTCTTTGTTCATTGAGCCATTTGTCTGCTTGCTGATGCTTATTTTATATTTTAAAAACTAAGCTGAAATGACAGCAGCAGCTGTTCAATAGATGAAATAGGTCTCAAATACCACAGTGACGGCCAGTGCTTGGACACCACTTTCAGCCATAACATGGACAGTGAAAAGGCGTGGGAGCCCTAACAACTCCAGAAATACTTTCTCCCTCTCTCTTAAGCCCCAGAACACATTAAAATAATTCTACTGAGCGAGAAAATTCTCAGATTTTCTCTTGAGCATCATGGTTAGACACTCTATTTCAGAGCGCCTGGCACGCTACTTAGAAGTAGCAGATGTGTATTTATAGGGCAAGAGAAAACAGCCTCAAGTTGCACCAGGGGAGGTTTGGAACGGAGATTAGGGTAAATTTCCTACAGAAAGGGTTATCAAGCATTGTAATAGGCTGCCCAGGGCACTGGTGGTGTCACAGTTTCTGGATGGATTTAAAAGCTGTGTGGATGGGGTGCATGGGGTCATGGTTTAGTGGAGGGTTTGTCAGTGCTGGGTTAACAGTTAGACTTGATCTTAAGGTTCTTTTCCATCCTAAATGATTCTGTTGTTCCTCCTCGCAGTCTGCAACTTTCTTGTGAAGGAAAGTTGGGTAGCAAACATTGATTTCTTCTGTCTGGCAACCAGTGACATGACCTGAGGGAATGGCCTGCAGTTATTTCAGGGGAGGTTTTGGGTTGGGTATCATCCCCAGCAGGTGTTTGGGCACTGAACAGGATCACCAGGGCAGTGGGCACAGCACCAAGGCTGACAGAGATCAAGGAGAGTTTGGACAATACTCCTGGGCACATGGTGTGATTGTTGGGAGTGTCATGTGCAGGGACAGGAGCTGCACTCAATGATCCTTGCGGGTGCCTTCCAACTCAGAATGTTCTGTGATTCCGTGATTCTGTGATTCCACGATTCCATGATACAGATACCTTGGAGTATTGCATACATGACACAAACCCTCAGAGCATTTTTCTGATGCTCCTTTCTGGGCACACCATGGGAATGGATGCCGAAGCCCATCTGCATCCTCACTTTGAACAGCTGAGAGCATGAAATGCATGTTCCTTGAGCACACCTCTAGACAGGGTAGCCGTGATGCTCCTCCTGCTGGATTTGTGTGGATCCACATGGGTCCATCCCCATGGGACTTGCATGGATCCATCCCCACGGATTCAACTGGATCTCTCCCCATGGATTCACATGGATCTATCCCCATGGGACCCACACAGATCCATCCCAATGGACCTGCATGGATCCATCCCCATGGGACACACACAGATCCATCCCCACAGACCCACCTGGATCCATCCCCAAGGACCCTTCTGGATCCATCCCCATGGATCTGCATGGATCCATCCCCATGGGACCCACGTGGATCCATTCCATGGGACACGCCTGGATGCATCCCCATGGAACCCGCCTGGATCCATCCCCATGGGATCCGCACAGATCCATCCCCATGGGACTTGCATGGNGTGGGGCCGGGCAGGACCCGGGGCTCGCGTCGCTCCTTTAAATGGGTGTTTGATCTCCTGCAGGACCGGAAGGTTTCAGAGCATCGGGAGTTTCTCGTATTTTACTGGAAAGGGAGGGGAAAAAGATTATTTTTTTCTTTTTTTCTTTCTGTAACTCACATATAATTCCTCGTATTTCAGTAATTGATTATTACTGAACTGATTATTTNTAGATGCATCCCCAGGGCCGGCGCCGGGTGCGCTCCCGCGGGCTCCCTGCAGGGGCCGTGCTGTGCCGGCGGGTGCCGCGCGGGGGCGCCCGCGGGTTGGCTACGGGGGCGGGTCCGAGGGCGGGTCCGGGGGCGGGTCCGTCGCTGCAGCGGCCNAAAAAGATTATTTTTTTCTTTTTTTCTTTCTGTAACTCACATATAATTCCTCGTATTTCAGTAATTGATTATTACTGAACTGATTATTTCTGAGCTGCAGAAAATAAGTATTTTAGAATCACAAATTGGTAGAAGGTGCTGAGTTGGAAGGGACCCATCAGGGTCATCGAATCCAACTCCTGGCCGTGGGCAGGGCACCCCAAGAATCCCACCCTGTCCCTCAGAGCCTTGTCCAAACCCTCCTGGAGCTCTGCCAGCCTTGGTGCTGCGCCCACTGCCCTGGGGAGCCCATTCAGTGCCCACCCACCTTCTTTAGCTTCTCGCCTAAAAGCAGAGTGACTGCCATCCTTTTTTAGCACTTGGGCAATGATTTAACCGGCTTAGTCATTCCGTAAAACTGCGTTTGAACATTTTGAAGGGCACGAGGAAGGGATGAGCTGGGCCCGAGCACATGTGCTGTACCTGCCACAGGTCAGAAAGGGACTTGAGGAAGTTTGCACTTTGATTCAGATTTGTCATCTGGTGACACGTAGGAGAGGAGCTGCTTTTAGTGTGATTGAGGGAGCACTGACAGGAACACTTAGAGAAATTGGTCTTACCAAGTTAAAGCATCCTACAGTTCAGTTCTCCCTTTTAAATAGAGGAAGGTGATCTGTACTGATCGTGCCTGAAGCAAGTTTTATTTCTTACAAATTACTTAGAATCATAGAATGGATTGGGTTGGAAAAGACCTCCAAGATCATGAAGTCCAACCCTTGGGCCAACTCCAGTCCCTTTACCACATCATGGCACTCAGTGCCACGGCCAATCTCACTTTAAAAACCTCCAGGGATGGGGAATCCACCCCCTCTCTGGGCAGCCCATTCCAATGCCTGAGCACTCTCTCTGCAAAGAATTTTTTTCTGCTCTCCAACTTCAGTTTCCCCTGGCAGAGCTTGAGCCCCCCGTGCCCCCTTGTCCTATTACTGAGTGCCTGGGAGAAGAGACCAACCCCCACCTGGCTAGAACTTCCCTTCAGGAAAAGGCAGTAAAGTTGCCAGCCTTTTTTACTTCTAAATTAAATGGGGATTTTATTTTCTATTACTATTCCATGGTAACAGCTGTAGTTCCCACACAGATATCACTTCTCCTGTAAAATTAAGAGTGAAGAAGGTACTTCTTAGTATTCTGGACAAGGCCCTGACAGCTTTTTTAGGGTCTGAGGGAAGATACAGAGCTCTAGTCCTGTTTGGCTTTGATGCTGAGGTGAGGATTAAATGATCACTGTGTGTGTCTGGCCATTGCTCAGCCACAGAGAAGAAATCTGCTCTCTCTGTTTCCAGCCCAGGCTCTGGGTAACAGGGGAGCTACACAGTTCCCGTTTCTCACCAGCTGATGGGAAGCAAAATCCTCTGGAAGGTGCTGATGGGAGAAAGAAGATCCTGGATTGTGGCCTCCTTAACTCATAGTAAATCCACTTGCACATGCTCCAGTTTAAGACTGGAAAAGAGTTCTAGCTATGCAGTATTGCCTCCTGCTAAACAAGGTCTCAGCACATCAGGTGGTTTTCAAGATTTTATGGGCATCACAGCAAAAGTTTTTCAGGCAGGGAGTGAATCTAGAGGTGGAAGGATTTGTGTAAGCCAAAGGGAAGCTCTCAGCAAGTGAAAGGACAGCAAAGGAACAGACACATTGTGCTGCTTCATTTATTTAGCAGGATCTCCGGGAGAAAAAGCTTCTTGGGCTGATTAGGGGAAAGAGCCAGCCCTTCTGGCTATCTCAGTGTTAAGAGGCTGAGGTTTTGAAGGGCCTTAGAAGATAAATGAGGTGGAGGAAGAGTCAGAGAGGGTTACTGTGGTCAGGGTGGCAAGCTAAAAATACACCCTTTGCAGCTGCATTTTGAGTAGAGCATAGTTGAGAAGGTTTGTAGGGTAAAAATGACTGCAAAACTGAGCTGCAAGTTTGCTGCAGTGAACGAGGGCTCTGGGGCCAAGGGAATGCTGCCTGGGGAATGAGCACCTGTCTGACCAAGTGTTCAGATAAAGATATTGAGGTGCTGGAGCAGGTCCAGAGAAGAGCAACAAGGCTGGTGAAGGGAGTGGAGCACAAGTGCTGTGGGGAGAGGCTGAGGGAGCTGGGGTTGTTTAGCCTGGAGAAGAGGAGGCTCAGAGGTGACCTCAGCACGGTCTAGAACTACCTGAAGGGAAGTTCCGGCCAAGTGGGGGTTGGTCTCTTCTCCCAGACACTCAGCAATAGGACAAGGGGGCACGGGCTCAAGCTCTGCCAGGGGAAATGGAAGTTGGAGAGCAGGAAAAACATCTTTCCAGAGAGAGTGCTCAGGCATTGGAATGGGCTGCCCAGAGAGGGGGTGGATTCCCCATCCCTGGAGGTTTTTAAAGTGAGCTTGGCCGTGGCACTGAGTGCCATGATGTGGTAAAGGGACTGGAGTTGGCCCAAGGGTTGGACTTGATGATCTTGGAGGTCTTTTCCAATCCAATCAATTCTATGATTCTATGATTCAGGTGCTGGGCCTCAGGGAAATTCTGGGGAGAGGGTTATGATTTTAGCTTTGAGAGGAGGGCACAAGTGTCTAATTTATATGGTTCTGAACACTGATCTTGAAAACTTAATGAGCCACTGTTTACCACCATTGCTGTGAAGTTTCACACGTGTTTGTTCCTCCTTTGCCTTTTCTCTGGCAGATACTTTGTGAAGGTGGCCTGGGCTTGGACCCTGTGGCTGCTGCTGCCCTTCATCGCGCTCACCACATACCAGTTCGCCCGGAGCAATTTCCTGTACAGCCGCACGAGGAGTGTCCTGCTGGTGCTGCGGCGCCTGAGCGCGCTGGCCGTGGGCACGGCCGTGTGGTACGGCTGCACCGAGCTCTTCGTGTACATCGAGAACCTCACCGGGGAGTGCTCCATCACCACCAAACCCGGGGACACCCCCCGGCTCTACAGCACCAAGCGGGAGTGCCACCAGGACAGCGGGGTCTGGAGCGGCTTTGACATCTCAGGGCACTGCTTTCTGCTCTCCTACTGTGCCCTGATGATTCTGGAGGAGGTGGCTGTGCTGGAAGGCTTGTCCATAGACCAGAACTCTGCGCTGCGTGTGGTGGTCAATGTCCTGTTTGTGTCCTTGTGTTTTCTCACCATGATTTGGGTGTTCATGTTTCTCTGTACTGCCCTGTATTTCCATGACTTCAGTCAAAAGCTTCTTGGTGTGCTGATAGGTCTGTCAGGTTGGTATGGGACATACAGATTTTGGTATTTAAAACCCTTTTCTCCTGGACTACCTCTTCCTAATATACCTTTGAGTTCAAAGAAATACAGCTATAGCAGATAAAGTAGGTTTTAAAATACTTTGGATTTTGCTTTCGGTACTGGAGTAGTTGAATGTAGGAATGGTTACTGCATTTCCACGGTAAGGAACAAGGTGATGGGCTGGAGGAAACCAAATCTGCACTAGCCAATGACTGGCAGGTGGTAAGGAGGGAAAAAAAATGGCATTGGAAGAGGTCTGCTTTTGTTTAGGAGCTGATGACTGGCACTGTCAGCAAAGAAATAAGAAGTTGACTCTGTTTCTGTTAGTAATAACTGGAGTAGCAGACCCAAGGCTAACAGAGGCCTTTGCTCTTTAAGAGCCTGACTGATCTCAATTAATTCTTCCTCTTTGTTTTCAATTCATGTCACAATACTGCAGATGGTCCAAACCTCATGCCTTTTTTTTTTTAATGTTCCTATTTGTATTGCCTTATGGGAAAGCTGTAATACTGACAGTGCTGCTAAGCATTGCAGAAATATCCGTTGTTGAAACAGTTTTATTGTGAAACTGAAACATCTTGTGTTCTCAAGCGTTAAAGACACTAAATTGCCACAAATGCCTCGTAGTTGTCTGCACCTTCTGCAACAGTGAGTAAATCTAAGATGAAATGTCTTAAGCAGACTGAGACTTTAAATTCATGCCTGCCTCTGAAAAGAAAACTCTTGAAAAAACAAGCCTTAACTTTCTCCTTAGGTGTAGTAGATGTAATAATATTTTGTCATTTTATTGTTGAGATAGAAAAACCCTCCTTCCTGTTTTGCTGAAAAGTCTAGTTATGAGGATTGGGATTTTAATTTTTTAAATATCTAGTGAGTTCCACACTTTGCAACAACAAATTCTTCGGTTTTGTTCTTTCTTCTGGAAGAACAAGGAAATTCTGGTGTTCTGAACAAGCTAGCTTAGCCTGCCATTTCCCAAATAATCTGCTTGGTAATGAGTGAAACACATTGTTTATGCTGGGAGCTGCAAAGCAGAGTTGCTTGAAGCAATATTTATTCTTGCTTATTCAGTAATATCAATAAGCTGCCTAATTTTGATTGCACATGAAGCTGCGGCCACTTTTGATGTGGCTGGAAACCCACTACTGAATAAAATACTATTACTAGATAATATATAGGGGTGAGATGGGTTTATTCATCATATCAGTTAGATGTTTAGCATAGTTTTTATCTTGCAAAGCTTTTTATTATTTAATAAATAATATTCATGATGCAGTTGCACAAAACCAGTTTGACAGTGATGAAGAAAACAGCCAGGAAGGTCTGTGGGCAAGGTCTGCCACCTCCACTGACCCAGAGCAGGCTTGGTCTGACCCTGAGGTTACCTTTGCTGAATCCAGGGTATGATGCACCACAGGTTAATCTTGGCACATTTTTCCATCTCAGCAGCTCTCTTCCAGCAAGAGAGTGGAACCATTTGTAATTAATACAGCAGTGTTAGTTCCATGCTGGGGTCTCCCTCTGAGGAGAGCTGAATTCACTGGAATTTCCACTGAATTCAGTGACAAGTGGGAGTTGTGTGTCCTTAGAAAGAACAAACCACTTCTCAGAAAAAAGCTGTCCAGGGGGTTGTATATTTTCTGTCAAACTCCTCTTGGTTTTTTGTATTAAATTGCCTTTTAAGCTGACTCTGAAAATTGCACTGATTAACTCATATTGGGTTTAACTAAATTTGTTTGAACAATGCAAATTTATTTGCAGACTTTCTTTTGATGTAATGTAAGCCTGCTCCCAATAGAGTTAAGCTAGACTGCAAGCAACTTTCACCATGAAAAAGGATTATATACCCAGAAGGTTCTCTGATTAATTTCATTAAGTTTCTATTTTAGGTTATCTTTATGTAACTTCGCTGTATAGACAAGCCCTTGGAACAGAAAATGCTGTTTGCTTAAACCAGTTGACTTTCTGAAATGATGTTCATTTTCACAAATGTTTTGTGCAATCACTGTGAATATTTCTGTCCACTTCAACCAGTGTCATACAGATTTTTTTTAATGGAAATAATGTGGGATATAGTTATTCTCAGAGCTTTTATTTAAATGAAAGAAAAACATGTGAAAACTTTAAGAGTGTTTGTGTCTTTGAGAATCTGTTTCTGATGTCTGTAAAGGTGCTGCTGTTGCTCGTCATTTCCCTGGATGATTCAGCCTCCCTGAGTGTTTGTGACTCCTGAGATGTGATCAGGCTGACACTGATAATTGTGCACTGTTTGAAAGGGTTAATAGAGGTCTCAGGAGTGCAGGGTATAAAATGAAACCAAACAAAACAGAGCCATGGCTGACTAAAGCCTGTTTCCCAATGTGGGCCTATTACACCAGGCAATTCATTTTGTACACATACTAGGTGGTTTATTGTAGCAAAGTGAAATATATGGGAAGATTCCCATGGGCTGTAATATTGCTTATGAGTGTGGAAATCCTGGTGTTCTTTCTCAGTACGCAGAGACCACGTGCCAGCTCTTGGCTTAGAAGGTTCCCTTGAGCTCAGACCTTTGTGCTTTTTGACTCTGTTTCAGGGTAGGAATCTGCTCCCTTGAACTTCAGCTGGAAACTAAAGGTTGCAGATTTCTTGTTCACATTATTTCCCATCACATCTATCTTGACTTCCTTTCCTCTCCCAAATGCACTTTTATCATTAAAATAAAAATCAGCCTCTCTGCAACAGATCTGCTGCTACAGAGAAACAGTGGTGGGAGCAGCTGGATTTGGTGTCTGGTGCCGAGGGACACAAACCAGCTGTCAGCAGGTATTGCTGATTTGTTTCACATTCTGGGGGGGTTTGTTTTTGTTTTTTGTTTGGTTTTGGTTTTTTGTTTGTTTTGGTTTGGTTTTTTGTTTTGTTTTTTTCTTTTCTGCATTAAAGTACCCCTCTTGTTCCCACAGAGCTGTATTTCTGTGTCTGTAGAATTACCTAGGGAATTTTTGTCTCCTAGGATCTTTCTGGCATATTATTTATTTCAGCATCTGTTGGCTAATTTTTCATTGCCTGTGTTTGGCCTATTTTTGGGCTTTGTTTCACAATTCTTTTACAGTAGCAGCAATTGGCGTGACTGATGTGGCCAAGACAGGTCTTGGCACGTGAAATGTTTTCCTCTGCTGGGAAACATCAAGGAAGGGAATCTGAGCTGGATCCCGGTGGGAAGAGTAACTGGCTTAGGATTCATTTCACTCTTCACTTACCTGGGACTCTTTCAAATGGTTGTGTCATTAGAGGCAAGATCAGCAAACAGGAAAGTTGAGGTCTTTCGTAAGAGCCATCTGAGCAATTCAGACTTCAAAATTTATCTCAACCCAGGGTTTGATTCTTCCCCAGAAGTCTTTGTTCAAAGCAAACTTGGTCTATGAATGCTCCAATGGTGCTAAATGATATTCCTGATTTGCCAATTTCTTTGTGTGCTGAGACTTAGGTTGTGGGTGGCTGTAAAAAAAAAAAAGTTTGTTTTCTGTTTCAGTGTTTGGCAATTTGTGAGAGTGAGAAACACCCAGTTATGCCCTGAGGTGCACTTTAAAGGAAAAATCTGTAGCAGCTGCTGTGATATTTTAAATATTTTGGAAAATCACTCTTGAGCTGTGAACACAAGTCTGTGGTCACTTCTCTCAGTGAAATAGTATCTGATTTTTCTACTGGAGCTTAAAGTAAATCCCTGCAGCTTCTCTGCAATTGGCCTTTTCCAGCTCTTTGATCAGCCTGTGTTTATCTCCATTCGCTCAGAAACCTGGGATTATTTCTTTTCATAGCTTCATAGCTTATTTCCTGGGATTATTTCTTTTCATAGCTTCATAGCTTATTTCCTGGGATTATTTCTTTTCATAGCTTCATCACTGCTCCCGGAGTGCAGATTAGTAATAAATGCTCTTCACCTCTGCTTGATGTGTGCTCTCTCTCTGTATTTTGCCTTTTCTTCTTTTAAATATTTTGGCAAAGCTTAAGATGACAGTAATTAATGGAAGCAAAAAAGGCTGTTGTGACTCTGAACTCGTGTTTAACTGTTAAACAGAGCTGGTCTGTCACTGTGATAGTGTTTACCTGTAAAAGAGCACATGCTTCATTTATGGAAGCAGAACTACACCTGATACGGTTGAAATAGAGGGGCAGGAAAGAGAAGTAATGTGACAGCAGAGCTCAGTGCATTAGAGTTACCTTTGTCCTTAGGGGGTGAGCCCTGCACTTCAGTAAAGGGCAGTTTCATCCAGGTGTTTAGCAGGACGTTACTAATTTGAATATGGGGAAAGTACCTTAGTGCTTAAATGAAGTATGGAATGAGAGCATAAAAGTTACAAGGTGGAACAGCAGAAATGCAAATGACTATGAGGGTTGAGTGCAGTCCATGAAATCTCAGGCAATTTTGTAATATTTAGCCTGAAAGATTATTTATTTTAAACTACATCTTGTCCATCACGAAATACAGGCAATGCCATGTGCATCATAACAAGATGAATAACTCCTCTGTAAAAGTTTGTGACTATAACATGGCACAGAAATGAAGGGACAGGTAAAGAGCTTTACCAGCCATTCAGAAGAATTGGATATCATGGGAAAGCATCCCTCAGAAAAATACCCTCTTCCAGACGAGGTATCCAATGGCAGAAGATCTGCAGCTGTATTAAGGGTCTGTCTCCCTGGTGGTGAAGGCCAAAGAAAGGAAAGTGGAACGAGATAAATACAAGTGGTGATTATTTTTTCCTCACATCTCCAAAGCCTCCCATGTCCAGTTTGGGTTCATTTTTTGCAGCTTTGAGTCAGTCATGTAATTTAATGCATTTAATCTGTGGGAAACATGGTCGATGTCAGAGCAATAACTGGGCGTATCCTCAAGGTAAATGTCAGCTCTTCTGAAATGCCTTGCCTGGATCCTGCACTGCCTGCAGAGCCTTCCCCATCTCCTGGGGACTGTGTGAGGTTACACGTGGTGTGACTGTATCTGACAGGCTTAACGTCATGACTCATTGCCGAGGAAAATTCAGCTAAATAGGCTGTGGCTCAGAATAGATGGCTGCGATGGAGAATGCTGTGCAAAAGGAATTGAAAATAAAGATGATGCTGAGCCCTCAGGGCCTGTTGGCCTTATCCAAATGTGTGAATTGTTGCACCCACACCCTGCAGGATTGTGCTGGTTGGGAATGGCACTCGGGGGCTGCCTCCTGGGTTTTGCAGGTGATGGAAGTGAGCACAGAGATGATGTGGGCTTGGTGCAGTGTTGCTCTAGACCAGAGCTCTGTTGCTCCAGCTCTGTCATAACCGGACCTGAATTGTTTTTAGAGGAATGGGAGGGATAGAATTTTGAGGATTTTAAGAATATATGGGTTTTTTCTGTTGATTGTCATGATTTGAAAGTTAAGAGAAAAAAATATGCCAGTGTTTTTTTGGTTTATTTTGTTTACTGGGAATTTTTGTTTGTCTGTTTTCAGAGGTGCTGTTTGCTTTTTTTTCTTGTGGCCAGGAATCCTTTCTCTTGCTGTTGTGTCCAAGGGCATGGAATGGAAAGAAATTGCTTTCAGCAAACAAAAATAGAAGAGTGTTCAGGAGGCTGGTGGTGGAGTGACACGACCTTGTGATGTAAAGAGCATGTGCAAAACAGCACTTAACTATGCAGGATACTTGGTTCTGTGTCAAGAACTGCCTGCAGCATTACACAGCACCCTCAAACCTGGTTACACTCTGTTCTGATTGCAAAGTAGCTTTATTTGGATAACTCTCCTGAAGCTAAAAAGGATTTAGGTCGCAGGAGAGATGAGGTGCTGGTAGGAAAGGGCTGAGGCAGGAGGCAATGAAAGTAGGGGGGTGGATGGCGTTATTTTTAAAGAAATGTTTTCCAAGCCATTGATCTGTGCTGTTTGTTAAGAGGTTTTTCGAAAGATTCCATCTCCTTCATTTCTTAGCAGTTCTTCCTGAGAAGGTGGAAATGGGAAATATGTGTCCACTGATACAGAACTTGACAACCCATGGGCTCCTGTCAACAGAAATGTCAGAAGGTGGTCACACATCAGCAGCTGTCTGTGACAGGAGGGTGACAAAGGGAAGTCCAGGAGAGAGGAAAGGGGTAGCACAGCAGAGGGGTAAAGAAAAAAGGGGCTGAAAGTAGATCACTGTGCAGAGAGGACAAAAAGGAAGAAGAAAGCCTGTTGTGAGCTCCCAAGGAGTGAGTGGAGGTTGATACTTTACTCATCAATGCTCTTCAGCACCAAAGTAACATGGAAACAGAAATAATCTGCTGTCTGCAGGCAGAGCCTGCCTGGCAGCACACAGGTACCCACTGCTGCAGGGATGGACACCTGTGTTCTGACAGAGCAATTCTGCATCCACATTATTTATGGTGTATCAGGTGTTCCTGCTTTCACTGGAAGCTGTTCAATGCAGGCTATTTTCTCTCTGTTTAATCCTCCAGAGGAAAGCATGTTAAAAGGAGGAAAGACAATGATAGTGAATATGTCATTTCGACACATTTGGGGATCAGCATGAGGGGGAAAACAGGAAATGTGTCTATCATGAAGGTGCTTTATTTGAGAGATAAGTTCTTGTGTGTTTTTTCTACTGCTTATAACCTTAGATTCAGAATTAGAAATGGCTTATTCTGAACCCTCTGCATTGTGGCCACTGAGACCCTGCTTTAGGAAGTCCTTCAGGGATACAAGATCTATTCCTGTCCAGATATTTACACTCTCATTCATACCTGTGGCTTTGAACTTTTCTCCAGGTGTTGGGTGGGATGGGGTAGACTGGGGGCTTTATTCTGTCCCACTAGAGCAGAAGGAGTTTTTTTCCCTACAAACTTGGGCAGTAAGTCAGCTTTGATGATGGTGTGAACAGCAGCGAAACTGCCCTTTTATCCTCTGCTATGCCACAGGTAACTTCAGGTATGGGGTTACAGTAGTTGGTCTTAGTTTTGTATATGATTTCCTGGTTCTTTGGTTATTTTGTTTTAATCTCATATTATCATATTTGGTTTTAATCTCATATTGTCGTGTTTTACATTATCTCCCTTTAAACACTATTTTCATATAATCTTATTTTAATCCCATATGTATTTCTGAAACCTGAGAGATTTAATTGCTGTCATTACCCGCACTGTGGATCCAGTCTGGGTGAGTTTGGCTTTGATCTTAATGACAGCAGTGAATGCCACCAAACACAACCTGATGTTAAATATCTTCACAAGCTTTTATGTTTTCTGTCTGCTGTTCTTATGTGGGGAAATCCTTCATTTCTTTTCACAGAAGAAAGAAAATTTCCCCTCACTGGAAGGAGCAGCCCTTACGCCATCTCTCTTGCCTCCTTAGCCTGGATTCTGAAATTGCAGTTGGCTGATAAGGATAGGATGTTTTTTTTATTCAAAAACAGAGGAAGACTTGCTAAATAATTTCTGAGAAGGCCACCAGATGGTCACTAGGTATTCTTAGGCAGGCATAGATCTTGATTTCTTTGGCAAGTTGTGAAAGGCTCTGTGGAGTGTTCCCTGTCCTCTGGCAAGCTTGGTGTAGAAATCCTTTATTCTGCATGGAGAGGTCCTCTCCATCCCTTGCCAAGCAAAGGAGAAAGCTGCCAGCCAGCTGCAAGATCGACATGTACGTTTTCAATTTTCATAATTGAGTCTTTTGAGCAAATCCCGCAGGAGTAAAAAGATTTCAGAAGCTGGAGTTCTGCAAATGTGACCACTGGGAGCCCATTAAACAGGAGGCTTGGGAGGCAGGAGGGAGAGACCATGCCCTGTGAGCACACTCTGTGTAATGAAACTACGTCCCAGAGGTGCTTGAACTTGATGTGAAGCCCCTGACTTTTTTCCCTCTGATAACCAGAAGTTCCACATTTCAGCACAGATACAAATTTTAAAGTCCTGAGGTAACTAAAAGCCCATTTATCTCTAAAACACAGGGATGCGGAAGGATAAAATTTGCTTGGGTAAATGAGTACATCCAGAGTAAAGCCTAAGAAGGACCCTAACTGGGGTGGGATCAGGTACACAGAAGTGTTTGGTGCAGGATGCAGCAGAAGCCATTCCCTCTGTCGCCCTCTGAGGTGCCTCACCCTTCAGCCTTACCCCTTGAGTGCTGCTGTTACCCCACACCTTACTGAGAGCAAAGCATGAAGTGCTGGAGTGAGAAAACAGATTTTTGACATCATTTTCTTATTTCTGTATACAGAACTTTCCCTGGGCAGCAAATGTCAGGCCAGGCACTGGCTCATGGCCAGGTAGTGTGGTGGGCTCCCCTTTGCAGCAGAACTAGAGCAGAAAAGGTCTGATTAGGCTGAGCTCAGCTAGAGCAAGACCAGCTTCTTCTGGCAGCCTGTGATCACCACAGGGCTGCTTACAGCAACTGGCTAATCTGAATTGATCAAAGCACTGACATTCCTCTCCTGTTCATTTCAGCAGGGTCTTGTACATCAATCTAGTCCTTGCCTGCCACAGTAATTGTCTTTTATCACTCTCACAGATTGCATTTCCCTGGAGCAAAGTCCTGGTACTTTTTCATTACTGGGGCAGGAAAACAAGGCTTAGTGAGAGGGAGTGGCATTCATTTTTGCTTCCTTTATAGTTTGGTCAAAAAAAAGGCTTGTTAGTGACTACTACTAGCTGAGAACCTGTAAAAAACCCATCACCACAGCATCTGTGGCTTCCCAGCAGCCCACAGTGCACACAGGGGAGAGCTGTCATGCATTGTTCCAAACCAACCCATGTTGGTTCCAGCTGCTGGATCTGTGTGTCTTCCTTGTAACAGTTGCATTGTAACAGTGTGCTCCAAACAAAACAAACATCTATTTTCTCCAGTGTTTAGAGTTTTGATTTTCTCCACGATTTTACATTTATTCTCAGGTTATAAAAAAAAATAAATAAAAAATCGAGGAGCAAAGTAACCAGCAGCAGTCTTGTTAAGCAGCTTCCTTCTGCCTTGTTCTTGAGCTAAAATCCTGGAAATGGAGCAAGTATTTGCTCTCCTTCCCTCAGAGTTTCCTGGCCTTGTACCCTGTTAATATTCCTTTCTACACCTGGTGTGTGCATTTTATCAGCTTTTGGAAATCACCAAGGAATGTGTGTATAGGACAACTCGCAAAGGTAAAAGGATAACCCTGGTAAGGGTTTCATGTCAGTGTATCTTTATAAATCCTTGGAGAGGTTTGTATCAGTTAATAGACCAAACAGGTGATGACCCACAGTTCATCTTACATCTTTCAGATTCAGCAGAAAGGATGACCTTGGGGCACCCTCTTGCTTCCCTTTTCAAAAAGAAGGAAAATAACTATTTCTTCTGAAGTTCATTGATATAATGAAGAAAATACTGAATGTATTTTGAAGAGTGTGTGTGTGCAAGGTGTCACTCAGCAGCTACAGGTGCCAGGTGTGCATGAGCTGATGGTGGATTAGTGTCCTCACCCACCAATTTGAAGAGCAGCCCTAATCACTGGAGGGGTAACATGGATAGCACAGAGCCTTTGCAAACAGCTACACAGCCTGTTGTATTCCAGAAGTATGTCAGGCCAGCCTACACAATTGTGACAAGCACGGCATAAATGTGAGTGGTTTGCACTGTCTAATCGCTATGTGCTTGTTCCTTGTAATTCCTGCTAAATATTCCCAATCCTATGGCTGCTGGGTTGTATCAAAAGCCCCTGGGAAGGCTTGCTGCTTTCAAATACAGGAAGACAACTTTTGAATTGGAGGCAAATGCAATTCATATTATTTCAGGCACACTTGGCATACATTCCCAAGCCTAGAGATGCAGGGTGGCTCGCTAGGGATCACTGGAGAGCCTGCAAAGCCAGCCAGAGGAGATCCTAGCAGGCTGAGTGCTTGCAGAAATGAGTGCCTTGGAAGAGGAATATTGTTTCCATGTGAGTTTTATACCAATGCAGTACATGAGCCAAAGCACAAACCATCTGCATATCCTGCTGCCCTTGGGCATGCCTTGCACTAGGACCAGAGGGATGTGGAACACATTTAGAGATGCAAAGCCATTACTCCTCCCATATGGTTTATTGAGGATCTCGGTTTCCAAAGCATGAGTAGCAGTGAGGCCCATTATTCTTTCCAGCATGCAAAAGGCACAAGAAAGTCATGAATGTGATTCTGTGCAAAGTGTCCCTAAGAAAACACACAGCGAGGAAATGACAGAAAAGAGCCCCGGATGGAGGAAAGCCAAAGCGCCTTCAGGAAAGTGCTGAAAAGTTCTGAAAATGGTTGTACTTTTTCAGAGTCCACATATGCTCAGTCGGTGAAAGATGCTTTGCAAATCCATGAAGGAAAACTCAAGAGACAGAGCCAAAAGGCTTAAAACAATCTCCTTCATGTGCCAAAATTCAGGATGGAAGTCAAAATGATTTATCTCAAGAAAAAAGTGCAGCAGTTAAAGACAGACATTAAATTCCTTAAAAAAAAAATCCCACCAAAACCAGACGTAGAAAGTGGATACATTCTAAGAGCAGCTCAATAAAAAATATTCCTTTTAAAGAAAATAATTTTAAAAATGGATACTTGAAGAATGGAAATCCACCTTGACTGTGACCAGCTACTGCACCCTGCTCCCAGGAAAGCCTCCAAGCACGACAACACAACGCCTTCTAGAAGAAAGTCCCCACTACCTGCATGTGTGAAATGTGGCCGGTGAACAGTTTGGAAACACAAACGTAGAGGACCAAGTATCCAAGTCCCATTTGTCAACTTGGGTGTCAGGAAGCTTCCTGGGGTTCCTGTCTCTCCCACTGGAGCCGGTTGGTGCTGGAGGCGGTGTCCCTTCCCAGTGGGCACATGAACCCCTGAGCCTCTCACTGGAGTTGAATACTTAAACCTAAAAAAGGCATTTACAAGTTGACGCTTTTTGTTGTCGTTGTTTTTGTTGTTGTCTTATTTCCTTGAATATAGGTTTCTACTTCTAGACTATGGAATGTTACATTAAACAATATAATTATTCATTACCTTGCTTCAAATTTCATTACAGTTACTGAGGCTTCATCATAATTTCACACAGCACAGAGACATCAAACTAAACACCAAGCAGTCAGCACTAGATGTATTTTTTCTTTAAGTACCAATAAGCAAAATATCCCATTCCCCCCAGAGATCCCATCAGGAAGGAGGCTCCAAGGAAGGAGGGAGGTTTCCGCTTGACCAGCCTGAAGGCATTGGGTACCACTGCAGAGAGGAGCGTGGTGTGTATGTCTCCCAAAACTTTCCTGAAGGCAAAGCGTTTCTGTATTCTCTCAAAGAAGGACTGTAGGTTAGGTCTGCTGCCATCTTCCCAGTATTTCTTAGAGAGTCCCAGAAACTTGAGGCGGTGTAGAGTGGCTCCTAACAAGACATCAGCCAAAGTGAAGACACATCCACAGAGCCAAAGTTCACATTTCTGCCCTGGAAAAAGAGAAGACAGAGCAGGTAAGATAAGAATCACTTGGGTGGGCACCTAAAGCCTTATTCAAAAGGTCCATGAAGGCAGGAGCATTTGTATTATATCTAGGATGTTTTTCCCAGCTTTTTGATGGGCCAAGAGATCAGACCCCATGTTCCAGGCCATGGGATAGTGGGTATGTGGGTTTGCAAAGCTAGGAATATGAGATGGTAACTACTGTGAAAAGCACTATCTGCAAAACGGCTCTGCTGCCTCTCCCCCAGTCAAGAGCAGCAGAAGATGACATCATCTTGTACCCAGGAGGTCTCTGGAAAAGAGCCTCTGGTGCCCTCCTTGAAGGAAGATGCAGTGTTGGTGCTGGGGGAGAGCAGCAGTGTTTGCCCTTGGCTGCACTGGGAGCTGTTTCAGGAGTGTCACGTCAACTTGTCCTATTTTAGGGATGCGAGAAATCCTCAGGAATCAAAACCATTTGCTGGCTGGCCTGGCTGCTCTCCCTGTGTGCTGTTGGGGAGGTTCTGCCTTTTTTCTCTCTCCTGCACTATGGATCCTGCTCCACGGCACCAAAACCAGCAGCACATCTGTGCCAAGAGCCAGGCTTTTGGGAGAGGCAGAGCTTGATGTGAGTTCGGGGCATGAAGAAAGACATCAAACGGTTGATGGCCCCTGATAATGGGTGAATCTGGAAATAACCTCACCAGAGAGACATCCAGAAATAAAACAAGCTGCTGTTAGGCTGGAAAAAGCGATCTCAGGCCAGGATTGTTAAGCACTCCTCCAGTGCTCTTTCAATACTGAGGAGCAGGGCTAAGTTGGAGCTGAGGAAGGTGCAGGTAAGGAAGAACAACAGAAGGGACACAAAACCCACCCAGTCTCAGACCCCAGCTTTGCTTCAAATTCTTAATTTTGGGGTTCTTCCACTGTCCTGTGGCTATTATATCACAAAAGGGGAGAGAGGCCCCTGTATTGCACCCCAGTGCAGGCACTGGTGCCTCAGGTCTGCCTGCAGGGCCAGGCCAGGGCAATTATGGGTAATTAGCAGCCCTCATTTGTAAGCTACTTGGCAGCCTGCCTAATCCTGCTGGAGGCATTGCCCGAGTGGACAGATTGCCTGTGCCTAATTAGTCAATAAATGTTTTCGGTGACTAATGAATTGTGGGGGTACTGTAGCCAGAGTCTTTTGGGTGCACATGGACCTTGCAGGTACTGCAGCTCAGAGGTGAGGGAATCAGGGCTGAAAGTGCTGCCTGACTCTCAAACACTGCTGCAGTGAAGGATAAAGTATATGTGAGGATGGTGACTTTGGGAGCCTGTCCCTCCTGGCTCTGGGCTTACTCTCACTACTGAGGTCTGGACCCGGCTGTGGGGTCCCCCAGCCCCTTGCACCCCTTCCCAGCATTGGGGTGGGGCAGAAGTCCAGGCAAAAGCAACTCATCCCCTTTGCATCCACAGCAGCCCCAGCTTTGATCAGCCTGTCCCAGCTGAATGGAGTATTTGGGCAGGGGTCTCCCAGTGCTCCTGCAGCATCTCCCACCCCCCTCCCGCCTGCCCTGCCCTGTCTGCATCGCCAGCAGCCTGGGCTGCGTGGGAGGAGAGCTGCTGCACTGCAGCTCCTGGGACGTTGCCAAAGGACTGGTGCTTGTGCCCACTGCCGAGATCCTGGCCTGGCTCTGGGCATGCACGGCAGGGGACTTTGGGGTCCTGGAGCAAAGGGCAGGAGCAGCACACAAGGATGAAAGGCAGTGGCAGCAGCAGCCACCCCTCTGCTCCAGGGACCTGTGATGTCCTCTGAGGACACCTCATTAGGCTGAATTCTGCTGAGCTGTCCCAGCCCTTGGATCAGTTAATGAGGGTGTTGGAGGAAATCAGGGCAACACAGGGTGCTGCTGTGAACACATCAGGGCTCTCAGCAAATCCCCAGCTGGGTGTCCTGTAGGGCCCGACCTTGGCACCTCCGAGGGCCCTTCAGTTTGGCCTGAGTGTGACGCATGGCTCCCCATGGCCCAGCCTGTCCCTGAGGGCATGGGCAGCTGTGGGGCTGTCCCCTGATTAACTGTGTCTGGGCTTTGCTCTGGATCTGGCACCGTGGCACTGGCAGCTGCCAGCCCTTTCAGGGCTGGAATTTTGAGCCTTGCCAGTAGTGCGGACGGGAGGAGGACGGCATCATCCTGAGGTGACAGCAGGACAAGCGCTGCCCAGCTGTGCCCATGTGCCCCTGACTGCCAGGGCACTGGGGTAGCTCTTGCTACTGTGTATTTGATGTCAGGGATGGCTGCTGTTGCTCTCTCCCACCCGCTGGTGTGTGACGCAGGTTCTGTAAAGGCTCCCACTGCTCCAGGGCCCCTAATATTCCTTGTTTTCCCTGCCCATGCTCCACTGGGATGTGCCACAGCCCTGTGGCCAAAAGGGGCTTTGCTGCAGCACATGTCCCCAGCCCTGCATTTTCAGCAGCCTGAGCTCCTCATAGTGTGAGTGCCTGAGGCCAGCCTGATCTTTCCTAAACCAGACAGAACATCTGTGGCTCTCAGCCCCCACCTAAGGCAGAGGGGGCCTGCCACCACCCTGTTACAATTTTGGAGCTCCCACAGATTACCCATGAGGACAGGGGTCCTGCTATTCCCTGTGGCAAGCAGTGCAGGAGTGGTTTGCCACAAGTTAGTAAGGTTAGTAAGCATGTTTAGTTGCATGGCTGCAATGACATCAGTGCACCCAAAACCAGAAGAGACCAGAGGCAATCCCAGACCCATTGGGGGATGTTCATCAGATATAAAGCCATCGGCTGTTCCTGGTGTTGCACCTCAGTCTCATGTGAACAAACACGCCATAAACACAGTCCAGTGCCTACCTTGGTACTCCAGTTTCCTCTTCTCCAGCTCGGCCTCAATCTGGTCTAGCACCATCCCCAGTTCTCCAAGGATCTTCTTCAAGTAGTTCACATTGTCGTGCTCCAGGATCTTGGCCTGGGTGGAGAGCAGGGTTGGGATGGGGAATGGATGGATGCAGGGACAAAAGACACCTGGGTACACATGGCAGGTTCATGGGTCATGTCCCCCCTCCACCAGTGTGGCTTTGATTCACTCACCATGAGCTTCTTCTGCTTGGAGAGGTAGGGTTCGGATAGCTGTGGCTCCTCTTCGTGATCCAGCTTCATCAGATCCGTGCTGGCATTAGCTAAATGTCCTGGAGGGAGACATAGAGGGGCTGGGGGGCTGTGTTTGGCAGGGATCAGGATGACCTTGGATCTGACAGCAAAGCACCTCATCCTGCATTCAAAATATCACTGTAGTATCAAGAAAAACACCCCAGAGAGCTAAAACGGGACAAATTCATGGCTTGCTGCTGCTGTGCTGCCATACAGGCAGGTGGCTGGGGCATTGCACTGTCTGAGGGCATGTGGCTCTGTCAGCCCTCCCATCTCCTCACACAGGGCAGTGCTGGCTGCGGGTTATGGCAGATCCCCCTCCTTGGCCCTTGTGAGTCCCAGCTCTGCAGGTTTCAGGGAAAGTTTCAGCTCTTTGTTTCCTCTGCTGAATTCATATTAGACCTACTGGAAGATCTGGTTTTGCTTACTGTTTTAAGAATACCCCTGAGCTTGCCCTTAACTTGACTCCTGCAGCTCCATTCCCAGCAGATTCATCCTTTGGGATGTCCAAGCTGGCTGCCCACATGTGGGTGTGCATTCAGAGCAGTGCAGCAGGCAGTGGCACAGGAGGGGATGTTCCCTCCTGAGTGAAGCTGTCCCATCCTGGTTCAGTGTCCAGGGACGCAATTCCATGGCAAGGAGCCCATCATGAGCAGGTGAGAGACACTCACTCTCCTCCTCCTCCTCCCTCGTTATGGGGAGGAAGGGAAGGGCTTTATGCAAGGGAGCTAACGAAGGGAAAGGAGGAGAGTAAAAGGAAGAAAGGAATATGAGAGGCAGAGTAACACCTTAGAGATGACATAAATTACCCAAAGTTGGGCTAATGTCTTCCTGCCAGGGACCATCTGTCTGTCCCTCCTTGTTCCCTCCAGCGAGGGCTTGGCTTTGCTGATGTGCTGGTGCAGGAGGTGCCAGAGCTGTCCAGGGAGGCAGCCAGCAGCAGGCTGTACAGTGCCATAAAATGATGAAACTCCCTATTTTATACCACAAGCCTTCAAACTTGTGTTTCCTAAGGCTGCCAACCAGCTCTCCTGGGGCTGCAAATCAGATGGCAACCTGAATATCATTTTGGTTTCATTCCATTGTTCCCCTTGGGAGTGCCTGGCCCTCAGTTCACCCTTTCCCTGGGACACAACTACATGGATTCTCCTCAGCACCCACTGCAATGGAGTAGCTGAGTCATTGCCTGGGTGCAAATGTGCTGGGGAAGAAGGGCACCATCAGCCCATGGACCTGCTCATAGCCCATCTGTTGGCTTGGGAAAAATGCTACCAGTGAGTTTTGGACAAGGAGATATGTTCAGGGATCTCAGCAGAGTATTGGGGAGGTGATGTGAGGCAGACCAGGGCTGAGGCCATCACTGCAGCACCCTCTGGGGAGGGGACAAGCTCTACCCTGTGTCTGAGGGTGAAGGTGACACTTGGTGACAGGGGGAAAGCTGTCTGTGACAGGTGCCAGCAGAAGCAGGGCAGACCATGAGCCACACCTTGGGTATTGCCTATTTCTCTCTGTGTGTCAGTGCATCCCATCATAGGGAACTATCTAGGACTCAGGCAGTGGAAGGAATGGGGTGGGAACAGTATTCTCTATGGGTGCTGCTCGGGGCAGGAGTCTAAAGGAAGGGAGAGACATGGGACATGCCAATACCCTCCTGACAAGGTCACTTCTCTGGCAAAAAACTCTCTCCAGGAGCAATCCTTGCCATGGAGTTATATTAAGCATCGTCAATGTTTCATGAGGGCTTGAAGGTCAGGTACACAGACTTATGCCGATTCATCCACTGCCTGCAACTCAGTCTGGCTGTACTCTCCCGCCTTTGCCCTTAGAGCTAATGGAGGGAGAGGGGCAAATTCTTGTGCCCCAAAAAGAGCTGGGGAGAAGCGTCCATGGCCCACAGGAGCACAGACACTCCCCGAGTCAGAAAGCCTCTACAGGACATCTGCAACTCTCAGGCAAGCTGTGCTTTGCCATTTCCCAGCTCTGCCCCTGTCTGTGTTGGTGGAAAGGGGAGATGAGCAGGAGCAGTGTGTCTGGCTGTGCTGTGGAGCCAAACCAAGCCTAACAGAGCTGGGGAGCCCTGGGCAGCTCTGCTGGAAAGGCAACTTACTGCGGATCTCAGTGGTGGCGTACTTTGGGATCATGGAGTCGGTGGTGAGCTCGGGGTGCAGGATGCAGCCATGCGTGTAGGCATCCATGGGCAGCGAGTCCAGCAGCTCCCGATACTGCAGTACCCGGGAGTGCAGCAGGCTGCCCGGCTCAGGGATCAGCTGGGTGACGTTTTCTGCGAGGACAAAGGGAAAGCTGTCAGTGGGAGCTGGGGGTGCTCAGGTTGTCGTTAGTGACTTATTAGCCCACGCTGGGCACCAATGTGAAATCCTGACTGAGATACCTCCCTGCAGGACTGGCTAAGATGGTGTGTTCACTCAAATCTGTAGCACAGCTCTGCCCTCTCCCCACTGCCCATCCCAGCCAGGAGCACACCCAGTGCATGGCCGGAGATGGGCAAACCCACAGGACCACAGGGAAGGGTACAGATGTCATTACCCAGCCCCATAGTCCCCATGTCCTCAGGAGTCAGTGTAGCAAGCCCTGAGTCTCTGCAGCCCCTGAATTTGTACACTGATTTCACATCTCTTAGAACAGGAGCTAAATCTGTTCTGCAGAAAAGAGCTGAAAGACGGGTATTTGGAGTTTGGGATGTCATGAGCAACACATCCTTTACATCAGTGGCAATGAGGTACCTCATTCTCTTGGGGTTCCTTGTAAATCCCAAAATGAGCAATTAGGGAGTACACGACCAAAGGAGCCTGGTGCACCTTCCCTCCATGCTCAGCCAGTGTCTCAGCTGCAGGAGCATCCCTCACCCCAGACAGTTCTGCTCCTCCTCACCTTGTTGGGTTTTATTCACTTTTCATGGATGGCAGTTTGCATTGTGCTCTTTTTATTACACTTTCAGCTCCAAATACATGGCAGATGACACCACAGGAGGCAAAATGTTGTTCTTGTTTCCCCAATGTCCATTTTTTTTATGGGATCATAAATGTTTATGGTGTTTGCAGACAGCAGTTCACAGGTAGCGAGTAAATCTACCACCAGGACTCAGTGATTCTGTTACCCACATGCCACCTACAGCACAGGGCTCTCCACGTGCCAGTGTCTCCATCTGAGTCAGGGCACATTGGCAGAAGGACTTTGGCAGATGTGACCAATGCAGTCCCTTTTTTCAGGGCCTGAAATGACAGCTCTTCTCTGCCCACCCTGCTACGAGCAGGCACAGTAATGCCCACCTGGCTGGGATGTACATCTTGCCTTGCCACTATCGTGTCTGCCGGTGCCCATGGATAGATGGGAGCCACGGAAATTTTGGCAGCTCCTGTTTTGCAAACATCCTCATATCTCTGTTCCAGACTTTCTCTGCTGGAGGGCTCCATAGAGCTGTTCCTAACACCAGGCATCAGTGTCACTGTCCCCTGAGTGAGGGGAGGTTTCAGCAGCTCCTCCCTGCTCAAGGGCTGCTCCCTGCCTGCACTGTCAGGACTCCAGGTCTCCAAGTGGGGATTTTCCATCCGAGAAAAGAGCCTGGATGAATGAAACAATAATAACTGACCTACAGCCTGTGTTCTCCTTCCATAAGGCTCCTGGCCAGCACCCGACAGGCTGGGGCCGAGGCTGGAAAGCAGCACATCAAGAGTGACGGCCCCATCCGGCAGGAAGTCAGAGTAACCACAATGAAATTGTGGCATGCTGGCTGCTGGCCTGCGTCCTTCAGCACATCCCAGGGAGATTTTCCAGTGGGACGGTGATCGACTTGCATTTGCATGCCACAGCAGACATGTTCTATGGGCTGCTGTTGCATATAGCCAGTGAGAGATGGGCTGTGCAAGGGTGTGCAGGCCCTGGAGGAGACCCTTCCCCAGAGGGAATAATGCCCTGGTCTACTTATTGGTGGTTTCTGGGCACTGCTGGACAGTGCCCTAGTCAGAAGCACCCTCAAAAGTGGCTTATTGGCACTATTCACTGGTATTTTAGGGAAAGGAAAACACTTCTCATCACACCACCCTTTACTGATAGCTGACCCACAGTGAGTGTAAGCAGCTGAAAGGATCATGCTTCCAGCCCAGAGGAAAACATACCTCAATAAATACACCTTATAAAGGCCTTTTCAAGCTCCACACATTTCCGCAAGGTGGGTGATTCCCCCTCAGATTAATGCTGTGGCATCCTGATAATGCTTTTGCCAGCTGCATTGCTGGGCAATGGGTCAGAGAAGAGCATAGAGCAGGGAGTGATGCTCTGAGCCCTCTTCCCTGGAGATTCCCCTCTCCATTTCTCACCAAAAAGACAAGAAAGTGCACCTGGCTGGAAAATCTCAAATTCAGGAGTTTCCCAGTGCTCGGGGAGTTCTGTGTCCCCCTCCTGCTGGGGACAGCCTGTTGTCACATATGCCGGACCACCTGCCCTTCACAGAGACCAGGTGAAGCTGTTCAGGGACTGCAGCCCTGTGGATCAACACTCCCTGGTGCCCTTCAGTCCTGGGACTGCCTCTGGATAGGGAAGCAGCTGCCATTCCCTAGGATCTGCTGCCAGTGTGGGATGTTCCTGACAGACCCCATTCCTGCTGCCCCACCGGAGAGGGAGCTGTGTGCCTCCCCTGAGCAGCAGCATGGTGGCAGGGCCAGGAGAGGACAGCAGCTGAGCTGGCAAGGCGCCCTTGCTTCGGGAGCTATTTTGAGATGTTTTTGATGTCTCTGTTGCAAGGGGGATGGATGCTGGGGCGAACATCGTGATGGCACAGCCTGAGCTCCTTGCTCAGCTTTGAAGCCTCCCTGGTGGGTGTCCCAGCCTGCCAGCCCCCCAAGTTTGGGGAAAAGAGGGTGAAGGGGTGCAAAATGCCAAGGAGAGGCTGCTCGCCGCAGGACTGATCAAACAGCTGACTTTGAGCTCTGTCTCTGCATCCTGGTGAGCCGGGCTCAGCCACCCGCTGCCTGCAGCCCTGCTCCAGAGGGAATACAAGCTTCCCTCTCCTGGCTGTCCCTTCCTCTCGGTTTGTGTCACATCATCCTCCCATGGTCCTCAGCACCACTACCTGTGTTTTAAAGAGGCTGTTTTCTCTGAGGCACAGCAGCACCAGGGACAGCAGGGTCCCCTGCCCATGGCCAGTGGCCCAGGGATCTTTGAGGAAGGGTACAGGGGCAGCAGCACCCGGTTTAAACCCACATTCTCTCAGCCAGGCCCCTTCGGGCTGTTTTCATACAATTACCCAAGGCCAAAGTACAAAGGTGGACAAAGCCAGAAATGCTTCCACAGGCCGTGCCCCAGCATTGGCTCTGGTGAGATGCCACCATACACCATGGGGACTGAGGGAAATGGTCTGTTTTGGGGTGTGGCTTCCAAAGCAGAAAAGGGGAATCCAGTTACCACACCCCTGAGTAGCACTTCCACAGGATATTTGGGGATTTCTGCTGGAGTATCTTCAATTTCATTGGACAATACAGAAGTTTGCGGAGAGACGGTGGCTTTCTGCTCTTCTGCAGTAAAGAAGAAACTTTAAAGGAAAAAGTGGCGGTGGTTGACAAACAGCATCTGGACTACACCAGAGTTTCCTCTGAGACGCTGCCCACCCCTCCATTACCTCCCGTGAAGTTCTTCTCCATGTAGTCGATGATCTGGTTATAGTCGCTGATGATGTTGTCCCTGTGGATGATGACGGGCACCTCCTCCCCCAGGTTGAGCCGCATGAACCAGGGCTCCTTGTGCTCCATCAGGGGCATGCTGACATCCCTCTCCTCGCAGGGCAGCCCCTTCTCTGCGATCACCAGCCGCACCTGGGGCGAGAGGCCGGGCAAAAAGGGCTCAGCCCCACATACCGAGCTGCCCCCTAAACCCTCAGAGCAAACCAGTTCCACTACCACCCCATTGCACCCTCAGACCCTCCCCTACAGCTTAAGCACAACGATGTGCCAGGACACGTGCTCATCCTGCAGGAAGCCAAGCAGCTGTTGGCGTGGGACAGCTGCAGAATCCAGACAACCAAATAAGGATTTGCTTTGCCAGCAAGGAGGGGATACCCAAACCTATCCTATATTTTCAGGATCACTGACCATCCTCCCTCTGATTGCTGGTAGCCTACGTGACAGGCAGAGGGGCTGGCGGGTTGAGTGCCAATCCCTCAGTAGCTCCCCAGATGTGAGGAATGAGTGATGCTGCTGTGGATCCCAGCACATACCTGAGGAAGAAAAGGAGGAGGAAGAGGAGGAAGCAGAGGCTCCAGCAATGTTATCCCTCACACTAGCATCCAATGGCTCCTGCTGCCTGGCTGAAGGAGACCTGGATGCTGATTCAGGAATGTCCTACTCTCAGGAGTGGACTCTGGCTTTGCCAGCACATTTTGAGCAGGTAGAAGGCTCTATTTTGAGGGGAATTTCAAGCAGCTCCTGTAGTATGGCACAGCATTCCTCCTCCTTCTCCTTCTCCATCATCTACAGACTTTGCACCTCTTGTGCCAAACCCACTGTCTCCCTCTATCCTTGCCAATGACCTCCTCCAGCCGTGGACCAGCCAGTAGCACTGCTGGGGTGGCACCCACCCATATCCTAAGTGAGAGGGCTGAGTCAAGCCTTGTAGAGGGGCAGGAGGAGACAGGAGCAGGGCTGGATGCAGGACACCATCCCCATCCCCATCCCAGTCACCGGCCTTCAGGGCTGATCCTGCTGCTTTGCTCTGTGCATGAGACAGTGTTGAATATGCACTCAGGGATGGCATTTTAGGCTTCTGGGTGATAAAATCTGACTATTATGAACTAAGTAAGTCAAACACACAAAAAAGAAAAAGCCTTCAGGGGATATGAGAAAGCCACAATTTACAGAACCACTGAATGAGAGAAAAGCACTTGTTTTCACCCAACTAGCAGCAGCTAAAAATACAACTTAACATATATAAGCATTTCTATGAGTACTTCAGAGTTCCTGGGGAATTAGTCATTAATTATTCACAGGGCTGGGAAGTTAATTTTTTCTTTTAAAGTCAAACAAGGTCTGGGTCCCTCAACTGCAAATTGCTCATGGCCTTTTCCTCCCAGCTCATAAAGAAACCTTGGCCAGGACCACCCAGAGTATCCAGCCCCAAGCTCTTTATGCTTCCCTGTTCTTTTCTCAGGAGCTGAGGCTGAAGGCCTGGAGGAGGCAGCTGTCAAGGAGTGAAACAGTGCAGGCTCCCAGGTACCCCAGTGCCTGAGGGCAAGGTGAGTCCCTGCCACTGCCTGCAGGAGGGGACCCAGACAGGGGTGATGAAACATTCCTGAACCCTCCAGACAGTCCCCACAGCACCAAGGTATGGCTGACATCTTGAGCAAAACTCCAAAAATCCCTTTGCAGGCAAGGCCGGGTCCTGGTGGGGCTCAGAATCCCTCCCACACTCTGCTCACAGAGCGTGGTTCCGAGCAGCTCCTGGGGCAGAGCAGGGAAAAGTTTTTGCCTGTAGCTAACTCCAAGAAAAATCCCTGTGCATGGGGGTCCTGTAGAGGCCCTGCTGCTCCCCATCCTTTGATGTCTGTCACACCAACTTGTGCCCCTCCTCCTTATAGCAAGTGCTTTTTCCCTGCAAGTGACCTCAAAAGCAAAGCCTGACACGGTGCAGAGACCAGGTGACAGCAGGTGCCTCCAGGTGTCCCCTGCCCTGCACTGTGCCCTGCCCTGTGCCCTTTGTCCAGCCCTGCCCTGTGTTCAGCTCTGGCCCCTGCCACACAGAATTAGGCCAATTATGGGAAACCCAGTACAAGAAGTGCCTCAGCCACTGCCTCCCCTCTGTCAGTGGCCAAATGGGCATGACAAAAAATAACAAAACCAAGACGAAAAATAACAAGCCCAAGATGAGATGGGGAGTCAGGCACGAGCATCCCTCTCCAGTGCGGACCCGAAGCCCATCAGTCCCTGCTGCCGACGGTGGTGGGGCCGACTCTGTGCACCCACCCTGCTGCATTGGGCATCCTCCCTGCTTTGTGCCTGCTCGCAGGAACGGGCACCTCTGTCCCCGCCTTCCCACCAGGCTATGGGGCTCCAGGAGGCCCTTGCACTTGGTGTTCCCCCACCCGTCCGAATAGCCCATTCTACACTGAGTCTTAATAGTATGGGAATTATGTGGGGTTTGGGGCCGGGGAGAAGGTTGGGTTTGCCACACAGCTGCTGTGCTGCAAAATGAGCATTTACTATTGTTTGGGAAACGGGATTTCTTGCTGGGGTACTCCGGGAATAGAATTTCCAGGGCACTGCTGCAGTGTCAGGGGTGAATCATCGCTGCGTGCCGGGGTCCGGGAGCCGCTCCCTGGCACGGGGCTGCTTCCCCTCTCCAGCAGCAGCACCAGCAGCAGCAGGGTGGTGGTCCCGGGGCCCGGCTCAGCCTTTGTCTGCTCTCCCGGCCACGCCAGTGTGGGGCTGGGAGCGAGCACAAAGCCGAGGCGGCTCCCTGTGCAAGCCGTGATCCCAAAACAAAGGCAGGATGTGGCCGAGCTCCGCTATCCCCATTCCAATCCCCATCCCCATCCCTATCCCCATTCCCATCCCTGTCCCCAGGAAGATGCTGTTAAAAGGTACAAAGAGCTACCCGGCCACACGCTGCTGCCCTCGCCAGCCCCGGGGCTGAGCCCCTCGCTCTTCCCCGAGAGCATCCATCCTCCCAAAGCAAGGGGATGTCCTGGAGACTGGAGGTGATTCTTGGCCGGGAACGCGGCCGAGCGATTGTTTTTCATTACCTTTTGTGAGCTGAAGGACTGGGTCCAGTGGTACAAAACCAGTCTGTCCTGGGATTTGAGAGCGGGGTCCGTCGGGTCCTGGTTTTCCTCCCCCTCCGTGGATTTCCCCGCGTTGTTCTCCAGCGCCGAGATGGGCCACCAGCTGCAGTTGGTGGGAGTAACATTATTGGGAGTCGCCATGACAGCCTGCGAGCGAGCGGGAGAGGGACGAGGAGCGAGCGGCGCTAGCCCAGCATCACATGGGCTCCTCCAGCAGCATCACTCCCGGGGCAGCTCCATCTCCCCGGCCGGGGCGGGCAGCGCGGGGCGGTGGGCGCCGGGGTCACAGCACAGGATGGTGGCAACGCCGGCGGTGCCGTGGGTGGACTCGCAGCCCGTCCCCGCTCGTGGCGGGGCTCCCACGGAAACGTGCAGGCATCGCTTCAGTACAGGAGTCAGTAGCCGAGGCTCCTGCTGCCTGCCCGCCTGCCTGCCAGCTCGGCAATCCGGGGCTGCTCCAACCCCTGCGGCTCCTTAAGAACATTTTTCAGCAGAGATTAAGATTTTTCTTTGGACCGCTTTAGCTATGGTGGATGTGTAATAAATAGCCACAGTGATGGATACCGGCTTTAAAATGCCTAGAAGGTGTCCTGCCTGCCTTGCAACCTTCATGGAAAGAAGCAGCAATGGCTCTTTAAAGGTATTCAGTGATTTTTGGAGAGCACAGATTAATTTCTGCCTAACACGTGTTATGTAGCCTGTACTGGGGTAGAGCTCAGGAGCCCTTGCTCTGTACCAGAGCCCTGGGGTGCCTGCCCAGACTGGACTGCTGTCCTGCGCCAAAGCAGGCACAGCTGGGGGTCACTTCCAGAATTAGCAAGGTGTGTCGCAATTCCAAACCAGCCAGAAGACTGGGAGAGCACTGGGGCTTCTGGAGCTGCTGCTCTCTAAGTCCTGTGAGCATCACTCAGAGGTCTGCAGGTAAAGATAGATAGGCAGCTGGCCCCTTTCTGGACACAGCAACCTGGACATCTGGACCTGTGCTTTGTGACACTTGGCTTTGTCATGCTCTATCTCCAGCAATGTGGCAGCCTGGAGATAATTTCCCACCCTTGGATCTGTTGCCAGTGCTGGGGGACAAAGCCAGCCCAGTTATGGGGGTTGTAGGAGCAGGTTCTGGGGTGGACTGGGGAGAGAGTTGTGCAGGCACAGGGAGCCAGCCTGTGTCTCAGGGCTGTGCGAGGGCTCTCGGCGCAAACCACTGGAGCTGGTGAGGTTGGAAATGGGAGGGTTTGGAAGAGCTGGTTCAAGTGGGGAAACTGAGGCACACTTCATCCAGGAGCACTGAGAAGGACTGGGGCCAAACTGGTACCCAGCTACATGAACATACTGCAAGGAGCTATTTTCTAGGGACTGGGAGGTGAAAATTAATTCTTTGGTGTTGTGATGTCCTGCTCCTGAGGGTGTGCAGGAGGGTGATGGGAGCAGTGAGATAGGGAAGTACTATGCTCTGACCTGGCTCCTCTCTTCCTTCTTCCCCATAGGCAGCAGCCCCCAAAACCATCCTCCAGCCCCAGCCCAGGGCTTTCCAAGTGCTGCGGGAGAACCTGCACTGGCCTCAGGGACACCTATAGGGACAGGTTCTGCTTGGGCTCTGCTTTTGGGCTGCAAACTCATAGAAAACTGAGCTTTGAAGAGATGGCCCCCTGATGCAGTACCATCCTGCCCTCTGCTCTGCAGCCTCTCCTTGCTGCCCAAGAAGTATCTTTTGGGGCTCAGTTCACTGGAAGGGGACACTGAGTTTAGAAAAGGCAAGGAGCAGGTTTACCAGGGAGCAGTGGTTCTCCCTGGATTGCTGCCTGGAAGGCCCCATCTAGTGGTATATTTTGTGATGTTTTAATACTGCACCGTGGAGAATAAAGAATGACAGGTCGTTGCAGCCCTCTGGGTCTTGTGAGCATGTGGTGCGTCTGGAGGAGCTTAGTTATTTAGGTGAGTTTGGGCTTGTGAAACTGACTAAGGCTTGAGGGGCAGAAGGGGTGACAGCCCCCTTTAGGGATGCCCTGACCTTGTGTGACCTTGAGATCATCCTCAGTTCTTGTCCACAGCCTTCCTGACTGCCAAAGGGGTCAGTGCTGGGCTGCCCCATGGGATGCTGCGTGGCCAGATTCAGTGGCACCAGCAGAGCCCTGGCAGAAGGTGCCATCAGGGCAGGATTGTGGATGCTGGCTGTTTGGAAATACAAATCCAGGTGTCTCATCTCAGAGCTGCTGTGAAGGTTACAGAGAGGAGAGAACAGGACCCTGGAGTCGGTCAAGGCACGTTGCAGGCAGAAAAGAACCTTCCCTGCTTTAGGAGAGAGTGGAAATCGAGCTGTAGAAATGGCCCCATTGATTTTTTTTCCTGGTGGCCTGATTCAGCATCTGCCAATGTAAAGCTTAGCTTGGACTTGGCTGGTCTGTCATTAATCCAGGATGCCCTTCTGCATTGCATCCTGCTTTGGTTGAACTAGTCCTGAAACTACACAGGCAAGAACTTATAAAGTGCTGGAAGGGGGGAAGCCACTTGTAAACCCCCCAGCTGGATCTGCTGAGATAGGAAATAGGGAGGTGGGATTTGATTTGAGGTAAGTCCTGGAAGCACCACAAACCCACTGGTGCTTTCTCAGAACATTTTAGACATATTCTTCTGCAGATTGACTAGGGACAGATCCTAGAGCATCCATGGACAGAAAAAATTCCCAGACTTGTTGTGGCAGGTACAGCAGCAGGCTGGGAGCAGTAAGGCCGTGCTCAGCACTCTTTGTGCTGGGACACCTCTGCTCATCAATCAAGCTGATGGTGCTGTGCAGGCATTCCCAGAGGAGATGCAGTTTTCCAATCAATCATGAGGTTTCAGGCAGGCAGAAAGCAGGAGTCACTGCATTATCAGAGTGATGTGGATGAGCTGAACTGAGAAGGTTTTGAAGGACACAGTAAGTTTGGGCTTGAGGCCTCTCTTAGGACCCATCATTCACCCTGAGGGGATGGTTTGTGCTGTGCCAATGTCAGCAGCAAAGTTTCAGTACATTTGCTGAAAACCTTAGAGTTGCAGTCAAGAACCAAAATATCTGCCCTTCCTCTGCTGCAGGCAGCACTAGATGTGCTTAAACACTAGCACAAATGGAAGTTTAGGCAGAACACAGACCACTGACTTACTCTTTTTTCTCTTTTCCTTCCCCCCTCACTACAGTTATTCAGTCCTCCACAGGGCACTATGGAGGTGTTCCCTGAAAACCTGCTCCCAGACTCTTCCCTCTCACCCGGCCTTCTGGCAACTTGAATTCTTTTCTCAGCCCTCAGTTTCAGGGCATATCTTGGAGCAGTTTAACCTCCACGATTTCCCCAATCCCTCCACTCTCCCCGGACACAACATGTCCTGCTCCACAGCTGAAAACGTGCCCTTCCAACACCGTCCATCAGGACTGGTTTTATGTAACACTAGTCCAGACACTTCCCAGGGTTGTGCACACTTTATTAAAGACCAGCACAGCAGAAACTGCCCTGAGGTGACCTTGGGCCAGGCTGCCACACCACATTTCTGGGGAAGAGCCTCATTGTGCCCCTTGGAGGACTCCAGCTGCACAAGAGAGTGGGGACCACCAATACTGGGTTTAAATAACTGTATTTTTGTGGAAGAGCTGTGCCCCAGTTCACACACACAGACTCTGGGATATGCTGAATAGGAGCAGACATCCTCTCCCGAAGCAGAAACACTCTGAGAAAAACAGCAGCAGCAAAGACAACTAGTAACAAATATTTGTGTTTAAAAGCAAAGTACATATTTTAGCAGATTTTCTGTAAGGAGAAAGAAGGGAAACTAGAAAAAACCCGAAGTGTGTGTGTGAGTATTCCAGGATAGGGCTGAAAGAGGGAAATGAAGGATATAGTAAAGTACTATCCTGAAAAAAATAAGAAATCGGTTAAATTTGAGTAAGAGCAAATAGTACATGCTAAAAAACTACATGAAACTAAGAGCAAAATAACAGTTTTATTTGTATTCTTATGGTTTTTTGAAGTTTAAATCTGAACTTCCTGGATGTGTAGTGTAAATTTTAGGGATGGTTAGAACAAAATCTACAGACAGTGATTATCATCTACAATGTCTGAGCCTTCTCCAGCACAGAATACAAGGCCAACTGTCCACATCTGCCATCATCTATTTTTACACAACTGCTTGTGACTCCTTGGCTTGCTGACTACTCATTTTTAAGCATGTAAACATCACAGTACTTTACTCTGACAGGGTTGTTGATCATGTACAGCTGACACTGAAAGTAGTTTTGTTTTGTTTTTTTAAAGGTCTTGACGTGAGATGAGTGTAAGTCAAAATATTCACTCTTTAATTTGCTGGGTTTTACAAACATTTATTAATGCAAGTCTCAGCAACAAAGTGTTTTATTGCAGCATTTTCAACCAGCAGGAATGTCATAGCTCTACAGCACAAAGCCAGGATGATACACACTTCTTGTTCACCCTATTTCCACACTGCTTTGTGTATCAGACGTGCTCAGAAATAATCTGATGGCTCCACCATCTCCACTCCTGAGACAGCACAGCCCAAAAAATCTGTTAGCCTGCTCCACTCTCCCCCTAAATTATTCAATCTGTAAAGCACAAATAACAAAATATATTTTTACTTCTAAGAGCTTCACTTATCTGCAGAAAAATAGAACTGCTTAAGAGTGAGCACGTTAGACTGTGGAAGGGTCCAAGCACACACCTGCATGTTCTGGACCGCCCAAAAAATTTGTGAGGAAGAAGCATTCACAATTTGATCCAACTAAAAAGGAGCCAGCTACTGTTCAAGGAGATTCATCCTATCCAAAATGCTGAATGACTTCTCATCCTTCTCTCTAGAGCAGGATAGAGCTGTAGCTGTGAAACTTCTCTTTAAGCACTGGGACACATTAAGAATGAACCTTTCAAACACTGCAAAATTTCAGAAAAAAAACCCTAAAAGTTTTTTGGTTTTTTTTTCAAAACATAGGGAAAACAGCATACAGAGCTTCAATATCCACAGCACAAACTGAAAACCACAGCTCTTTTGATCTAGAGTGCTTTTGTTAAGGTATTCAGAGACTTTAGTGCATTCTTTTTAGAACTAAGCTCAGAAATTATATTTAATTTTTTATTTTATTAGAAAACTAAACTGTGTGAGGCAAAGAAACATTTAATCAAACACACAACAGTGAAAACATGGCACTGACAAGGCAATTAACCCAACCATTGTAACAAACTCTGCTTCAGGATTCTCTATTGCTTACAGTCAAGTATACATCATCTCTGCCATGTGAGACATTTTCTTGGGAATATATAAGTAGTATTCCATGTATCCCGAAAGATCTTCAATAGTCACGTCATCCACAAAGGCTCGAGCTTGCTCAGAACAGGACCTAGGAGAGCTTGATGAGGCCGTCCCACAAGGGGATCTGTTCTGGAGAGAGTGGGCATGGACTCCCAGCACCGCCTTCTCACACTCCGACAGGACGCTCCGCAGGCCGGAGAAGGAATACACTTCCATGGTTCTCCACTGCTTGCACTGGCACTTCTTGTCCGTACAAGGGCACTGCTTGTCGTTGCTAAGCATGGATAAGGACTGGAAATCTGAGGTTTGGCTAGAATGCAAGCTGGTTTCAAAGGATGAGGGCAGAGCAGGGCAATTCTCTCTTGACTTCTCCAAAGGCTCTTCGGCGGTGAAATCTTCCAGCGGTTCAGTTCTGTTGTCACTGGCCTCAAGGGGAGAATCCTGCCTGTCCTTCGTACCGTGTTCTGCTGTGACAAAAACCTCTGGGCCGATGACACCCTTTGATGTGTCTGCCTGGGGTTTGTGTTTCAGCTGGTTGTTGGCTTTCACGTTGCAATATGTAAACTTGGGAGGATGCAGGACCGGAGATTTGGAGCGTCGGCGGCGCGGGACTCTTGCTGATCCTCGGGAAGGCTTCCTGACACACCTGCAGGGTTACAACAGGTGAGCAAGTAGGTAACTCCAGAATCAACACCATAGCTCAGTAAGCTCTAAAGTCTGGCTAAAAATGCTTTATAAGATTTTTTTTTTCTGCTTAGAAAAACCAGGTGACTGGTCACTTACAATCTCTGACAGGAGCAGTGGAGGACTCTGAAGAAATTTGGGCTCCCCCAAAAGACAGACATGTATAAACAGCCCTTATTGACAGTATTTCCCCTAAAATCTTCCATGTGAAGCGAATGATACTTTGTCATCCCAAACTGAAATGTAGTGCAGAATCTGTTTCAGTTGGAGCTGCTGGTAGAATCACACTGAATACCCAGGTACTTCAACAGAGATATAAAACAACCTGAGAATGAGGTGAGAGGGGGTTGCAAAGCTTTAAGACTTGAAGTAAAGGACTACTGAGGAAATCAGTGGAAAAGGAGGTTTTCAGAAACCTGTAAGAAGCAGTATTGTTTCTAAAGTCTTTGATGAAATCCCCTTAAGAATATCATGCCATTTATGAAAAAAATTTGTAATAGAGAGATGTGTGGAAGCAACTAATTAACAACTCGCAGTGAAAGCAGCCTGCAGCTGTTACATGTCTCATGTTTTACCCATGCCACGCTTCCTTGGAACAGACAGTCTGTTGCTTGGTTCCATCCATGGCTGCTCTTGTTGTTGCTCTGAGAATCGTCCCGTCGCCCACGGACAGAGCTGTGATACATCTGGGTAAGAAGGGAAATGCCACGTCACAGAAATGCCTGAGCATAAAACTCCAGAGGTCCAGATTCAGCCTGTTCGCTCTGGATGCTCAGCTGACACAGTCAAATTTGGAGCCTTAACTTCCTCTGTGGTAGAAACAGGGCATTACAGAGATTTATTCAAGCGTTTTTACTATACTGGCCTCAGTCAAGTGGCTAAAGATAGGTGAGATGAAATGAAAGGCAGCCAAAATGCCCAGAGGTTGATGTCATGCACTATTTGTACCAAAATGACACATTAAAGGAATGTAAACTCGGGTTCCAAACATTCTTGTCAGACAATAGTTGTTAGACTCCTACTCATCTGAAATGCAAAGTCAGGAACTTGGAGCAGCAGGCTGAGGGGGAGTCAGTGCAGAAGGAGGTGAGGTACAACAGACAAGGGCAGATTACTGATTCGTTTATCATTAAATTTCCCAGATAAACATGGAATGAAAAAAACATCTGGCTCTGGAGGTTCAGATGACAAACATAAATACTTCATGATGGCTGCAGGTATGATGTGGAACACAGGATAGGAAATAGTAAGAAATGGGACTGAAATTCTAGCAAAGTTGATCTTAAGGGATTAGTCACAAGACTTTAGCAGTTCAAAACACATGCCTGCAAAACAAGATCTTTTCATGCCTAAGAAGATATCAGGAACCAACCAGAATCCCACACAGTCTGCCACTGGTACTACATCAGGAGTGGTGTGTTTAATAAGCACAGTTCCTGGTTAGAGAACAGCTATTTTTTTCCACACTTCTCAGAAGACCTCCTGAAGTAGAGGAAATGAGTAGCAAAGCAAAGTGTGCTTTCACATGCAGAGGAAGTCCTGATTTCACAGTACTGATGGCTGTGGAGACGAATTCACAAGGTAACAATGTCAGTACAAAGCTTTCCCTTGTGTCTGTGAATTCCTGAAAGACTTCCAAGTGAACTGCCTCACAGAGTGTTAGACTGCATTTATTAGCTCCTACTTTTAAGGAAAATCATCTCCTACACATTATCAGCACACCCAGTGTGTTATGGAACAAGTTTTTAATATAGGACTGTTTGCATTTCACTCCACAAAATCCCCTGAAACCATAACAAAGCTCTGTATCACACCAGGTGACTACAGCTACCAGTTAAAGAGAGGGTTCACTGCTCTGGGCAAGTCATTTCTTATTTCCATAAAGTCACCGTGTAATTTCAATTGGATATTGTGTCAAAATTAGTCTATAATAAACTACTGCTTTGCCTCTTACACAGTTACAATGACTGCATTTCATCTGAAGTGATGCAGTTGTGTTGTCTTGAAGAGCAAAGAAACGTTCACCAAATTACTTTGCCTTTTTGAAATGCAAAATAATAGCAAACAAAATCTGACAAATTACATGGCCCTATTTGTCACTCACTCACCCTGCTGCATCCACTCTCAGCTTTTTGAATGCTGTTTGTAGACTCTCTTCGTCTTCATCTTTAGCTTCCAAGTCCATTGATGTCCTCTCAGTGGGGAACCAACCGTGCCATACAGAATAAACTGAAATACAGAAACTGAGATTTGATGCTGAGGTCTGAACACACTTGGTCTGTACAACACTGACAAACCCTGCAACAGGTGCTCATTCTGTGGGCAACATCACTGCTTTCTGACCAGACCTGTCCTCAGCTTTTCAGTCAGCCCCAAACTCTTGAGTTTCTCAGAGCAGGCAAAGCCTAGGTGAAAAATAACAACGTGTCTTTGGATCCTGTCAACCTGTGTAACTTCGAGCTGTGAGCACCACACGGGCAGCAGAGCCTCAGGAAGGTACAGAACCACAGAATTATACCCCGAACCGGCTGCCCAGGTGGCTTCTGAATATCCCCGCGGAGGGGGAAACTCCAGAGCTTCCCTGGGTTCAGCCGCCCTCACCGCGTTTCCTCACGCTCAGACAGCACCTCTTGCGTTCCGGTGTGTGCCCTGGGCACAGCCCGGCCCTGCGCCCACCCTCCAACCCTGCACACATCGGGGGGATCCTCCCGACCCCTTTTCCATGGGCAGCGGAGCGTGGGCGGGCGGGGACCCAGAGCCCCTGCCCGGGGCAGCGAGGCCAGATCCGCATGGGCCCCGCAGCCCCCTCAGCGCCGCGGCCGCCGCGCCGCCTGCCCCGGGGCCTCCCCGCGCCGCCCCTCGGGTGTCCCGGGGCTGTGTGGCGGCTGCCCCGGTGCCCCACGTACCCCGGCTATCCCGCGTATCCCGCGTATCCCGGTGGTCCCGGTGCCAGCACTCACCTCCGCCTTCCCGGGGCGCGCAGCACAACAGGACGTGACGTCACGGCCCCCGCGGGGGGCGCGCCC